>LR738713.1:538180508-538204881 GCA_902687465.1 Secale cereale
TATTGGACATGGATTAGAACAATATTTTCATGAGTGATTTCCTCTCTTGTGTGTTGATTGAAGATTGAGAGTCTCTTGGTGCTTGTCTTTGACTATCCTTTAGATATGTTGTGGTGATTGTGGGACTCTCTTTGGATGGCCGCGGTGACATTGGGAAATCCTTAGATTGAGAACTACGAACTTTGAGGTGTGCTTTTGTAGCCCTACATAATTCTCGTCCTCTCTTGACCACGAAGGAATGACCTCCGAGTGCGTCCCCTTTGCATGTTTTATGGGAAATATCATGTGATTCGATTATGTTAATGTTGTTGGGAGTTGCCACTAGTGAAAGTATGAACCCTAGGCCTTGTTTCCACCATTGCAATACCATTTGTGCTCACGTTTACCACTTGTTTGCTTGCTGCACTTTTTATTACAGATTTATATTACTTTGTTTCGCCATCCATATCACTTGCCATTTAACATCTCTTCGCCGAACTAGTGCACCTATACATCTAACAAGTGTATTAGGTGTGTTGGGGACACAAGAGACTTCTTGTATCTTAGTTGCAGGGTTGCTTGAGAGAGACCATCTTCAACCTCTACTTCCCTGAGTTCGATAAACCTTAGGTCATCCACTTGAGGGAAATTTGCTGCTGTCCTACAAACCTCTGCGCTTGGAGGCCCAACATAGTCTACAAGAGTAGAAGCGTGTGTAGACATCAAGCTATTTCTGGCTCCGTTGCCGGGGAGGTGAGCGCTTGAAGGTATATCTTTAGATCTTGCAATTAAATCTTTTTGTTTCTTGTTTTTATTTCACTAGTTATGTTTATGGAAAACCTTGCTATTGGATCGTTGCTTGCGAGAGGACGCCCCACACCTGTGGTGGTTGCTCCTCCTCCTACTGAAATTGTGCCCTATAAAATACCAGCTGGTATTATCGATCATGTTTTGGCTAATCGTTATGCAGGAGACAGACATCCCGATGAACACTTGCTATATCTGTCACAACTATGTTCATTATTTAAGCTTGCAGGTGTATCGAGGGAGTTTGTCATGAGGAAATTATTTGCCTTGTCACTGAAAGGAAAAGCATTGGAATGGTATAGGCTACTAAATGACTCTCACCTGCTGGAGTGGGAAGAGATCCAGTCTCTCTTTTACTCCAAGTTTTATCCTCTTCATGAAGTCCATAAGAATAGGAATTATGTTTATAATTTCTACCCTCATGACGGAGAGAGCATAGCTCAAGCTTGGGGGAGACTGAAAACGTTAATGCTAAAATGTCCTAACCATGGGCTCCCCAAAGATATTATTATTACTAACTTCTATGCGAGGCTCTCTCGACAGGATAAAGATTTGCTCGATGCTTCCTCTATGGGTTCTTTCACAAACAAAAAGATCGATGCCAAATGGGAACTCCTTGAAAGAATTCAACGCAACACTGAAGATTGGGAGATCCACAAAGGTAAAGAGTCAGGTATAATTTATGAGTATGATTGCATTAAGTCTTTTGTTGAAACTACAAGTTTTAATAAGTTTAGTGCTAAGTTTGGGCTTGATTCTCAACTCCTTGTTGATTTCCTCAAATCTTTTGCTTCACATCTTAATATGCCTAAGGAGGATTGGATCAAGCACCATAAACCTTTTAAAGAGACTTGCAAAGAAAATGAAATTGTTCATGATGACTGCAACATGCATGATCCAATTCCTAAAAATGAAGTTTTATATAAGCATGTTAATTTTTGTGGAGTGGATAGACCTTGTGAAAGGCCTATGATTGAAGAAGAGAAGTATTGTAAGCAACATAAGCATGAAAGAACAATCACTTGGGTCAGAGATTTAAATGAAATTGCTAGAGAATTGTGTGACCTTTATCCTTTTACTTGTGAACTTTGCCATATAGAGGGTCACTTTAATTTTCAATGCATGGACTTTCAAAACATAACTGTTAACCGGTTGTGTGATGACATGATCACCTCTGATCTTTATGATGAGCTTATGTTATTTTTGATGTGTGTAGAGTTATCAGAAAAGACTTCTTGGCTGGATGATAATGCCATAGGAATAAAAAACACTTTGCAAAATTGCCATCTCTATTGTGTTGTTAATTGCCATGAAAATGATTACATAAGTAAGATTATAAAGGAGGGAACTTTACCAAAGTATAAAAATGTCTCTTATATTTCTGCTAATAAAAAGGAGAGTTTCTCCCAAGTTTCCCCTATTGTTTCTAATGATAAACCAGGATATGTGGAGAAGCTTCATCTCCAACCACCCCCTCCTAAGGTGAAGAAGAAGAAAAAGAAGAGGATCAGGAGGAGGAGCAAGAAGGAAGAAGAATGGGTATCAACCTGGCCTGAGCATATTCCTCCCATCAACTTTTATCCTAACGGTTGTAAGTTTAAAGAAGAAGGTGAAGTTTATTGCCTTAATTATCATCTTGATGATACGTCCGTAGGTACTATTGAAGATGATTTTGATTATGATATGCATGTTACTTATTGTGATTGGGAAAATGATGATAATGCTGCTTATGATCTTGAAAATCTTTTTGGTACCAACTCTGAAAGTGAAGATATGGGAAGCTCTAAGCTTGGAAATGATAGGATTGCAAATCCTTTACCCACTAGTGATGTGACAATTGATAATTCTTTTGCTAGTAAGAATAAAGACAACATGATTACAAATATAGTTGCTAGCAATGATAATGCTCTTCTCTACCATGATGATGTTATAACTCCAATCTATAGTGATTATAAAGGTACCTATGACATAAGGAGAAATTATCCTTATGAAACTTGTCATAATCATGAAGGGAATTACTCCCTTGTTGAACACCACCCTCCTAATATACAACTAATCTATAGTGTTCAAGTTGTTTATGATAGTCCTACTCCCACTATTACCAATGAGAAAAATTATGCTTATGTGGGGAGTGAGAGTACCTTTTTGCATGTGGATCATGGTAACAATGCTTTATGTGATTCTTATATTGTTGAGTTCATCCATGATGCCACTGAAATTTATAATGAGAGAGGGAGGCTTGGTTCTAAATATCTTAATAATAAGAAGTTTCATCTCTTTATGGTGAATATTTTGAAGTTATGCTTGTTTTGCCTTCCTATGCTAGTTGCTTCGTGCTTCAATGAATTATTCTATTGCAATATTCCTATGCATAGGAAGCATGTTAGGCTTAAATGTATTTGGCATTTGCTTCTTGATGCCCTCTTTTGTTCTTCAGCTCTTATTCTTACGAGAGCATCATTAAAGTTCTATGCCTAGCTTAAAGGCATAAAAGAAAGCGCTTTTGGGAGGCAGCCCACATGAATAATTTTTTTGCTTTTTGTTGTGTCTTGATGTTGTTTACTGCTGTAGCATCATCATTGTATCTTTGCTTTTCATATTTGTGCCAAGTATAGCCTCTGATTGCTAGAAAGTTCAAAAGTTGTGAGGTGCTGTCCAGGAAACAGATTCTGTCCTTGGATAGAAAAATTCGTATAAAATCACCAGATCATCTTTTTGGTCTGAATTCTTTCGACAGCGTTCTCTATATAATTGTCTTTCGTGCGTCTGTTCTGAGTTTTTTGATTTGAGTTGCAGAAGTACCCCGAACAGATCAATTACTACCTGCTGTTCTGTTTTTCACAGATTCTGTCCTGTTTTGCCTTTCCTTCATTTTGCAAACCAAGAGCTTGCTTTTTCTTTGCAAAAACCTTTTGGCAATCTTGAGAAACAGTAGACCTTCAAGAATATCCTTATTTCCAGCAAGGTACAATTATTTTATTATGGGTACTAACCTCGCTAATCAGATTATGATGAGTTATGTATGAAGGGAGTTTTCAAGTGTGCGAGGGAAGATGATAAAAAGATTCAGGAGTGTCAAGCGCTCAAGCTTGGGGATGCCCCCGTGCACCCCCAAGAAATATTCAAGGAGACTCAAGCGTCTAAGCTTGGGGATGCCCCGTGCATCCCCTTCTCCATCAACATTATAAGTTCGTCTTTCGTTCCACTATATTTTTATCACTTCATGTGTTATGTGATATGCTTGGAGCGTCTTGCTTTTAGTTTTCCTTTTTAGTTTTCTTTAGCTCTTCATAACGAGTCGGAACTCAGCTTCTTTATGTGGGAGAGAAACACGCTCCACTTCTACCTAGAACATAACATAGAATTTTCATGTCGATCTTTGCTGTGTGTGTTCTTTGTCTTTCAATAGCTACTATCATGTTCAGCTCTTAGTTTTCATGCTTATCTTTTTAAAGAGCTTTTGTTTAGTTGGTTGCTTGAACTCTCTTTAGTTATCATGATTATCTTATTAAGAGAGTTTGCTTCCGTTGCATTGGTTGGTATATCTATGATAAAGATGCTACGTGCATAATGGTGCTTAGTAGTTCATGTTTTCTTATGGTTAGTCTCAAATAGCTTGGGGGTTCCCAATGTGTTATTGGAGTACCAACATGATTTGTTTGCCTATGATGTGGTATGGTTTAGTAATATCTTCCTTCGAGAATTTATTTTGATTGACTTAGCGTATGCTCACGCATATTTAAGACTGTAAAGAAAGTCTGTCAAGCCTTGATGATCTTTTGTTTCTGAGTAGCGATATAACTTCCATGCCTGATTCAATGTTGCTTTGTCGCTCTGCATGATTATGACCGTCATTGCTCTTTTAATTGGTCGTTCCCAGTCTTTTGCTAACCTCCACCTGTACTAAGCGGACTGACTGCTTGTGCATCCAAATTCTTTTAAACCAGTTATGCCATATGAGTCCACCATACCTTCCTATACATGGTATTTACCTGCCATTCCTAACGAAGACTTTCATGTACCATCTCGAAATTATTCAAAAAAAAGCATTTCTCTTTTGTGCCTCTGTTTTAGCTCATGAGGAAGTAGTAGTTAATTCATGATCTTTTTAAGTTGGACAGGCTTCACCCCGGGATTGCATGTATAATGTGCAAACCCATAATACGAGAAGGAACTGGCATTGAGTGCGCCCGGCTCAAAAAGATAATATAACAAACAAACCCTCCTTCACGCTTTGTTCATGAGAAATCAGAAAACTTTGGCAGTGATAAACAAAGGAGATTAAGAGGATGTGATCGTCCTCATTCGGGAGCCGTTCCTCGAAACTTGTCCATCTCAAGAAGTGATTGAGTTATCTGCTAGCATTCGTTGACGAAACATGCATGATCTAAAAAAAATTATTACCTCTGTTTTTTAAAACCAAGAGCTCTGGTACATGTTTTGTCTTTGTTTCCGACTACGGGTTTTCAACCTTGCCAACAAAAGCCACGGTTCGAGAGTCTCCACCTTCTTTTGAAGCACCAACTACTAAGACCATGATTGTCATTCTGAGTGTAATGTGCATTGTCCCAAAGTAGCATTGTCTTTTGCATGATTATGATATCGTTTATTCTGAAATCATTGTATCTAGTCATCACTTAAACCTTGAAGGTGCCCCTGCATTTATGTTTTGCATCACTAAAGGGGGCAAGCTAGATATCACTTTATCATATTTGCACATCATGTTCATTGCAAATCTTTTTGATGTTTCAGTTTCATATTGTAAAACTTTCAGTCATTTGTGATTTTCTCATGAGGCAACTTAATTACTTTAGAATCATTGTCTCAGTAAGCTTTTGTCATATGACTATGAAAAAGTCCTATATGGTTAATAGCATGTCACCACAGAAATTATTCTTGTTATCATTTACCTACTCGAGGACGAGCAGGAATTAAGCTTGGGGATGTTGATACGTCCAAAACGTATCTATAATTTCTGCTTGCTCCATGCCACTTTTGGGTGATATTGCTATGATATTCATACACTTCCATACACTTTTGATCATATTTGGACTAACTTACTAACCCAGTGCACCCCAGTGCCAGTTTCTGTTTTCGGCTGTTTTTGTATTTCAGGTTTTCACGTTACGAGAACTGCCAGGAAAAATCCAGAAAAAATATATAAAAAATCAGCGTTCCAGGAGCTACCGTGCGGCCAAAGTACAGCCGGGGGGGACCCACAGGGGCTCCAGGCGGCCTGCCCACGCGGCCCCCCCCTGGGCCGCGCCGGGGGGGGCGCCTGGGCACCCCTGACCCCCTCTGGTGGCCCCCTTTGGCATATATTTAAAGCGTGTCGAGGAAACCCTGATTCCGGAACCCTTTTCTCCAGACGCGATTCCGATCTCCGCCGCCATCGCCATCAAGCTTCGGGGGACCAGAATTCCTGCGCCGGCACCCTGCCGGGACGGGGAAGTGCCCCCGGATTCATCTCCATCGACGTTGCTTCCTCCCTCCATGATGTGGGAGTACTTCCCCCTCGGGGCTGAGGTTCTTACCAGTAGCTATGTGTTCAATTCTCTCTCCCATGATGTGATCTTCGTTGTGATCATAGGCTATGTTAATCTAGGGTGTTTCCCCTTCCTCTATGTATTGGATTGATGTACTCACTTGTCTTTATCTAGTATAATCCCCGAGACCAAGGTGACAGCGGTCTATTGGACATGGATTAGAACAATATTTTCATGAGTGATTTCCTCTCTTGTGTGTTGATTGAAGATTGAGAGTCTCTTGGTGCTTGTCTTTGACTATCCTTTAGATATGTTGTGGTGATTGTGGGACTCTCTTTGGATGGCCGCGGTGACATTGGGAAATCCTTAGATTGAGAACTACGAACTTTGAGGTGTGCTTTTGTAGCCCTACATAATTCTCGTCCTCTCTTGACCACGAAGGAATGACCTCCGAGTGCGTCCCCTTTGCATGTTTTATGGGAAATATCATGTGATTCGATTATGTTAATGTTGTTGGGAGTTGCCACTAGTGAAAGTATGAAGCCTAGGCCTTGTTTCCACCATTGCAATACCATTTGTGCTCACGTTTACCACTTGTTTGCTTGCTGCACTTTTTATTACAGATTTATATTACTTTGTTTTGCCTTCCATATCACTTGCCATTTAACATCTCTTCGCCGAACTAGTGCACCTATACATCTAACAAGTGTATTAGGTGTGTTGGGGACACAAGAGACTTCTTGTATCTTAGTTGCAGGGTTGCTTGAGAGAGACCATCTTCAACCTCTACTTCCCTGAGTTCGATAAACCTTAGGTCATCCACTTGAGGGAAATTGCTGCTGTCCTACAAACCTCTGCGCTTGGAGGCCCAACATAGTCTACAAGTGTAGAAGCGTGTGTAGACATCAGCCGGCACCCTGCCGGGACGGGGAAGTGCCCCCGGATTCATCTCCATCGACGTTGCTTCCTCCCTCCATGATGCGGGAGTAGTTCCTCCTCGGGGCTGAGGTTTCTACCAGTAGCTATGTGGTTATCTCTCTCTCCCATGATGTGATCTTCGTTGTGATCGTAGGCTATGTTAATCTAGTGTGATCCCATGATGTTTCCCCTTCCTCTATGTATTGGATTGATGTACTCACTTGTCTTTATCTAGTATAATCCCCGAGACCAAGGTGACAACTGTCTATTGGACAAGGATTAGAAAAATATTTTCATGAGTGATTTCCTCTCTTGTGTGTTGATTGAAGATTGAGAGTCTCTTGGTGCTTGTCTTTGACTATCCATTAGATATGTTGTGGTGATTGTGGGACTCTCTTTGGATGGCCGCGGTGACATTGGGAAATCCTTAGATTGAGAACTACGAACTTTGAGGTGTGCTTTTGTAGCCCTACATAATTCTCGTCCTCTCTTGACCATGAAGGAATGACCTCCGGGTGCGTCTCCATTGCATGTTTTATGGGAAATATCATGTGATTCGATTATGTTAATGTTGTTGGGAGTTGCCTCTAGTGAAAGTATGATCCCTAGGCCTTGTTTCCACCATTGCAATACCATTTGTGCTCACGTTTACCACTTGTTTGCTTGCTGCACTTTTTATTACAGATCTATATTACTTTGTTTTGCCATCCATATCACTTGCCATTTAACATCTCTTCGCCGAACTAGTGCACCTATACATCTAACAAGTGTATTAGGTGTGTTGGGGACACAAGAGACTTCTTGTATCTTAGTTGCAGGGTTGCTTGAGAGAGACCATCTTCAACCTCTACTTCCCTGAGTTCGATAAACCTTAGGTCATCCACTTGAGGGAAATTGTTGCTGTCCTACAAACCTCTGCGCTTGGAGGCCCAACATAGTCTACAAGTGTAGAAGCGTGTGTAGACATCAGCCGGCACCCTGCCGGGACGGGGAAGTGCCCCCGGATTCATCTCCATCGACGTTGCTTCCTCCCTCCATGATGCGGGAGTAGTTCCTCCTCGGGGCTGAGGTTTCTACCAGTAGCTATGTGGTTATCTCTCTCTCCCATGATGTGATCTTCGTTGTGATCATAGGCTATGTTAATCTAGGGTGATCCCATGATGTTTCCCCTTCCTCTATGTATTGGATTGATGTACTCACTTGTCTTTATCTAGTATAATCCCCGAGACCAAGGTGACAGCGGTCTATTGGACATGGATTAGAAAAATATTTTCATGAGTGATTTCCTCTCTTGTGTGTTGATTGAAGATTGAGAGTCTCTTGGTGCTTGTCTTTCACTATCCTTTAGATATGTTGTGGTGATTGTGGGACTCTCTTTGGATGGCCGCGGTGACATTGGGAAATCCTTAGATTGAGAACTACGAACTTTGAGGTGTGCTTTTGTAGCCCTACATAATTCTCGTCCTCTCTTGACCACGAAGGAATGACCTCCGAGTGCGTCCCCTTTGCATGTTTTATGGGAAATATCATGTGATTCGATTATGTTAATGTTGTTGGGAGTTGCCACTAGTGAAAGTATGAACCCTAGGCCTTGTTTCCACCATTGCAATACCATTTGTGCTCACGTTTACCACTTGTTTGCTTGCTGCACTTTTTATTACAGATTTATATTACTTTGTTTTGCCATCCATATCACTTGCCATTTAACATCTCTTCGCCGAACTAGTGCACCTATACATCTAACAAGTGTATTAGGTGTGTTGGGGACACAAGAGACTTCTTGTATCTTAGTTGCAGGGTTGCTTGAGAGAGACCATCTTCAACCTCTACTTCCCTGAGTTCGATAAACCTTAGGTCATCCACTTGAGGTAAATTTGCTGCTGTCCTACAAACCTCTGCGCTTGGAGGCCCAACATAGTCTACAAGAGTAGAAGCGTGTGTAGACATCAGCAGCTTGTCGTCCTCCGGGGCCAAGTCACTCCAATCCTTGCTGCGCACTATTGCAGTCCGGCGCGGCGAGGTAAACTGCTCGTGTGCATCTTCCATGACCCAGCACCAATCAGCCCTCCACTCTTCCCACTTGCCGCGGAGCTCTCCAATCAAGTACGCCTCCTTCTTGCCGAGCCTGAAGATCCAGGAGATACCGCCGGAGAGTGGAGATCCGGACTCTACTCTAGGTGTGAAGAAGTGGCGGAAGAGAGCTACGTTTGGGTGGACCCCGACATAGTTTTCGCACAGATGGGCGAAAACAGCCAAAGTGAGAACGGCATTCGGGGTAAAATCTAAGAGATGGAATCCGTACGTGTTCATCACATCACAGAAGAATTCTGAATACGGAGGACAGAGACCGCAATGGAAGAACAAAGCGAAGAAGTGGTAACCTCTCGGGAACATGTCGACGGCTACGGCGGGGAGGACTCTGGTGCGCGGGTGAGCCTTCGTCTCCCTCGCCCAGAACAAGTAGTACTTGTCCCGCAGCTCCCTCGCGCCGAGCCTCGGCGGGAAGACCACCATCCTTCTCCGCATGGCTGCCAGCTTCGCCGCCTTTTCAGACTTCTCCTTCTTCGCCTTGTCGCTCTTCGCCTTGTCGCTCTTCGGGGCCATGGCGGGGACGGTGGGGGAGGTCGACGGCGCTGCGGATGTTGGAGACGGCGGAGGAAAGGGTGGAGCTCGGCTCTCTGTCGACCTTTGCGGAGGCAGAGAGCGGCGGGGGTTTCTGGAGATTCAAGACACAATGAAAGCGATGGGGGGAAACTGCCCCTGCTTCCTCTGCTTTTAAGGGGGAAGTGGGGGACGTTCCGCATTTTTCCATTAAAGAAGTAGGCCACAATCTCTCCCACGACGTCGCGATCGACGCGTGCCGTTAGGGAGGGATGCGGCGGATGCGGAGTGGGAAACGGCGCGCCGTGGGCCGCGTGTGCCCGTGCACTGTTTTGGGCCTGGCCCAACAGCGCTCGGCACCGTGTGTGGCCCATGCCCGGGGGCTCCTGTCGGTGTACTAAAGTAGGGGTACCTTAGTATCCCGACTTGTGCACGGGCAGTAGCAGCGTCACGTGGTCTGGCTCACCACGCGCCCGCCAAAGCCCACTCTAGACCCCTTTGAAGCCATTCAAGTACAAAGTATTCAAGTTAAGAGACAAGACCCCGGCAAGAGGAGCTTGCCAGGAAGGCCGCACCAGGCTCAAGGTTATCATTCCTGCACAAGACCCTGGCAAGAGGAGCTTGCCAGGAAGGCCAAAGAACAGCACCTCAGAAGATATACCACGGCGCATCATGCGCCCCGGCAGGACCCGGAGAGCGACAAGCTTCCGGGCCCGGCAAGATAGCGACCCCGGCAAGGTGCTTGCCGGGGGAGGCTTGCACTGTGTGCCTGCGCTCCAGCTCATCTGGCCACGCGTCGCCCTGGGGCCCTTCCAGGGGCACGTGGCGGATGGCTGTGCAGCCTGGGGTACACGGTGGCGAGCCGCGGTGACGAGGCCATCGTCGTGGCGAACGGAGACGCCCGGACGGACGCTTTTTGGGTGACGGCGACGGGCATTCAATGCCCTTGTCCCCCACCGTCAGGGTTAGGTATAGACCACTGTGCATACACTGTTCATGCACTGTTCCATCTACCACCGATTTTACATTTTTACCCTCCTCTACGTTGACACCTGTCGGTGACCCCTTTGAGCTATAAAAGGAGGCCCATGCACAACGTAGAGGGGGTTCGATCCCAGAAACTTGATCGCTCCTTCGCTCGGTGTAGCTAGTACTGTAGATCTTCAAGCTCCCGAGTCCAAGAACTCAATACAACCAAAGGCAGGAGTAGGGTTTTACGCGTCCGCGCGGCCCGAACCTGGGTAAACTGCCCGCGTGTGCCCCTCGATCTGCTCTTTGTGCTCCCTCCGCTCCCTCACCGTACCGTAGAAGGGGCTCCGGTCCCATAGGTGTTCGTGGGCGACCAGTTTCCCCGACACAAGCACTTCTCCCATTGCAAGAACTATAGATCTAGTAGGCCAAACCAAACCGATAATTCGAAGAGACTTGCAAGGATATTATGAGCACACATAAAAAGTTCAGAGAAGAACCAAATATCTTTCATAGATAACCTTGATCATAAACTCACAATTCATTGGATCTCGACAAACACACCGCAAAAAGAGATTACATCGAATAGATCTCCTTGAAGACCGAGGAGAACTTTGTATTGAGATCCACACAGAGAGAAGAAGCCATCTAGATACTAGCTATGGACCCCAAGGTCTATGGTAAACTACTCACAACTCATGGTGAGGGCGATGATGATGATGATGAAGGCCCCCGTGATGGATCCCCCTCCGGTGGAGCTCCGGAACAGGCTCCAAGATGGGATCTCCATGGGAACATAAGCTACGGCGGTGGAATTAGGGTTTTCTCTCTGCGTATGGAGTTTCTGGGGTACGTGGATATATATAGGAAGAAGGAGGGCACCAGGGGCAACACGAGGAAGCCTCGAGGCAGGGGGCGAGCCCTGGGAAGGGGGGCGCGCCCCCCACCCTCGAGGGCAGCCCCTCTGTCCCCGGACTTGGTCCTGAAGTTTCCTGTGCATGAATTTCTCCAAAAATATATCTCGCGAAGGTTTCATTCCGCTTGGACTCTGTTTTGTATTCTTTTTCTGCAAAACCCTGAAATAGGCAAAAAACAGCAATCTCGACTGGGCATTTGGGTTAGTAGGTTAGTCCCAAAAATGATATAAAAGTGAATGATAAAGCCCATTAAACATCCAAGACTTCATAAATAATAGCATGGAACAATCAAAAATTATAGATACGTTGGAGACGTATCAAGCATCCCCAAGCTTAATTCATGCTCGTCCTCGAGTAGGTAAATGATAAAGAAAGAATTTTTGATGTGGAATGCTAACCAATATAGTTTTTCAATGTAATTCTCTTAATTATGGCATGAATGTTCAGATCTGAAAGATTCAAGATAAAAGTCTATATTGACATAAGAAATAACAATACTTCAAGCAATACTAACAAAGCAATCAAGTCTTCTCAAAATACCATGGCTAAAGAAAATTAACCCTACAAAATCATATAGTCTGGCTATGCTCCCACTTCATCACACAAAATATTCATATCATGCACAACCCCAATTTCAGCCAAGCATTTGTTTTCATACTCTATCTTTTCAAACCTTTCAACTTTCACGCAATACATGAGCGTGAGCCATGGATATAGCACTATGGGTGGAATAGAGGTGGTTGTGGAGAAGACAAAAAGGAGGGAGATAGTCTCACATCGACTAGGCGTATCAACGGTCTATGGAGTTTCCCATCAATAGATATCAATGTGAGTGAGTAGGGATTGCCATGCAACGGATGCACTAGAGCCAAATATGAATGAAAGCTCAACAAAAGAAACTAGTGGGTGTGCATCGAACTTGCTTGCTCACGAAGACCTAGGGCATTTGAGGAAGCCCATCATTGGAATATACAAGCCAAGTTCTATAATGCAAATTCCCACTAGTATATGAAAGTGACTAAGCATGAGACTCTCTACAATGAAGAACATGGTGCTACATTGAAGCACAAGTATGGAAAAAGATAGTAGCAATTGTCCCTTCTCTCTTTTCTCTCATTTTTTTGGAGGGCCTTTCTCCCTTTTTTTAGCCCCTCTCTATGTTTTTTTTGGGCCATATCTTTTTTTATTGGCCTTTGTCTCTTTTTTTGTTTCCTCACACGGGAGAATGCTCTAATAGTGATGATCATCACACTTTTTATTACAACTCGACATTACAACTCGATACTACAACAAGTATGACTCTACATGAATGCCTTCGGCGGTGTACCGGCATGAGCAATGAATCAAGAGCAACATATATGAAAAATTATGCATGGTGGCTTTGCCACAACTACGATGTCAACTACATGATCATGCATGGCACTATGACAATATGATGCGTGTCATATAAACGGAACGATGGAAAGTTGCATGGCAATATATCTCGGAATGGCTATGGAAATGCCATGATAAGTAGGTATGGTGGCTGTTTTGAGGAACAATATGGTGGCTGTTTTGAGGAAGGATATATAGTGGGTTTATGGCACCGGCGAAAGTTGCGCGGTACAAGAGAGGCTAGCAATGATGGAAGGAGAGTGCGTATAATCCATGGACATAATCCATGGACTCAACATTAGTCATAAGAACTCATATACTTATTGCAAAAATCTATGAGTCATCAAAACAAATCAATCAACGCATGCTCCTAGGGGGGAGGTTGGTAGGAGTTAACCATCGCGCGCCCCCGACCTCCACACAAAGGTTGGCACTCTACAAATACCTCATGCTCTAATTTCGTCACATAGCGGTTCACCATACGTGCATGATACGGGAATGACTAACCTTAACACAAGTATTTCTCAATTTCATAATAACTCCACTAGCGTGACTCTAATATCACTGTCCTCATGTCTCAAAACAATTATCAAGTATCCAACATCTCATTTTATTCAATGCACTTGATGTGATTTTTTTTACTACATTGACATTGGATGTTTATCATGTGAAGACTAGTTTCTTTAGCCTAAACACATTACCATGCTGTTTTAATAGACTCTCAAATATATATAAGTGAAGCATGAGAGTTCAACAATTTCTACAAAATATTACCACCACCATGCTTTAAGAGATATAAGTGAAGCACTACAGCAAATACTATTCAACTCAAAAGATATAAATGAAGCACATAGAGTGTTCTAACAATTCCTAGGCCATTTTTAACTCTCTCAAATAGGTGTGTCCAGCAAGGATGATTGTGGCAAACTAACAAGCAAAGACTCAAATTATACAAGACGCTTCAAGCAAAACACATATCATGTTGCGAATAAAAATATAGCTCCAAGTATAGTTACCGATGGATGAAGACGAAAGAGGGGATGCCTTCCCGGGGCATCCCCAAGCTTAGGCTTTTGATTATATTGAATTTACTTGGGGTGCCATGGGCATCCCAAAGCTTAGGCCTTTGCTACTCCTTTTTCCATAGTCCATCAAAGCAATACTCAAAACTTGAAAACTGCACAACACAAAACTTAGACAAAAATTCTCGTGAGCTCCGTTAGTATGAGAAAGCAAACCACTAATCAAAGGTACAACAATTAATTCATTCTTTGTTTCAATTGGTGTTAAACCTACTGTACTCCAACTTCTCTATGGTTCATATCCTCCAATATTACTCATAGATGCATCGGAATAAGCAAACAACACACGAAAAACAGAATCTGTCAAAGACAGAACAATCTGTAGTAATCTGCAGGGTTCGCCTACTTCTGGAACTCCAAAAAATTCAAACTAAATTGGTAAATTTGAGAAATTTGTCTACAAATCAGCAGCAAAAAGAATCAACTAAAAAGCACGCTCCAGTAAAATCCCAAGACTACTTTAGCAAGCGCTAACGATTCTGTTTTCACAGCAAGATCATATAAACTTCACACAACTCTTCCCAAAGGTTCTACTTGGCACAAACACTAAACAAAACATGAAACTACATCTAATCAGAGGCTAGATGCAATATTTATTACCTAACAGAAACAAAAACAAAAAACATAAAATTGGGTTGTCTCCCAACAAGCGCTATCGTTTTACGCCCCTAGGTAGACACGATACAAGATAGATCTAGGTATTCCCATCTTTGGAAGGCAATCCATAAGTGGCTCTCATGATAGATTCATATGGTAATTTGATTTTATTTCTAGGAAAGTGTTCCATGCCTTTCCTTAATGGAAATTGGAATCTAATATTTCCTTCCTTCATATCAATAATTGCATCAATCATTCTAAGGAAAGGTCTACCAAGAATAATAGGACATGAAGGATTGCAATCTATATCAAGAACAATGAAATCTACGGGCACATAATTCCTATTGGCAATAATAATATCATCATTAATTCTTCCCATAGGTTTCTTAATAGTGGAAACCGCAAGATGCAAATTTAAAGAACAATCATCAAGCTCATGAAACCCTAGCAAATCACACAAAGTTTTGGGGATAGTGGAGACACTAGCACCCAAATCACACAAAGCATAGCATTCATGATCTTTTATTTTTATTTTTATAGTTGGTTCCCACTCATAATAAAGCTTTCTAGGTATAGAAACTTCCAACTCAAGTTTTTCTTCATAAGATTGCATCAAAGCATCAACTATATGTTTAGTGAAAGCTTTATTTTGACTATAAGCATGCGGAGAATTTAGCACGGATTGCAACAAGGAAATACAATCAATCAAAGAGCAATTATCATAATTGAATCCCTTGAAATCCAAAGTAGTGGGTTCATCACTATGCAAAGTTTTAATCTCTTCGTTCCCACTTTTAGCAATTTTAGCATCAAGATCTAAAAACTCTGAATCATTGGGACACCTTAAAGCAGAATCATCTCCAATCCTATTCTCATCAAGATTAATACTAGAAAACAAGGATCTAATAGAATACATATCAATAACTTTCAGATCTTCATCTTTATTTTCATGATAACTAGAAGAACACGATTTAATATAATCTTCTCTTTTAGCACGCATTCTAGCGGTTCTTTCTTTGCATTCATCAATGGAAATTCTCATGGCTTTGAGAGACTCATTGATATCATGCTTAGGTGGGATAGATATAAGTTTCAAAGAATCAACATCAAGAGTAATTCTATCCACACTTCTAGCCAATTCATCAACCTTAAGCAATTTCTCTTCACGCAAAGCATTGAAATTCTTTTGCGAGATCATAAACTCTTTAACACTAGTTTCAAATTCAGAAGGCATCTTTCCATAAGAGCTGTTGTAGGAATTACCATAATTATTAGAGGAATTACTAGGAAAAGGCCTAGGATTAAAATTACCTCTATAAGCATTGTTACCAAAATTATTCCTACCAACAAAAATTCACATCCAAAGATTCATTGTTATTCTCAATCAAAGTGGACAAGGGCATATCATTAGGATCAGAAGAAGCACTCTTAGCAGCAAACAATTTCATAAGTTCATCCATCTTTCCACTCAAAACACTAATTTCTTCGATAGCATGCACTTTTTTACTAGTAGATCTTTCGGTGTGCCATTGAGAATAATTAACAATAATATTATCTAGGAGTTTGGTAGCTTCTCCTAAGGTGGTTTCCATGAAAGTGCCTCCGGCGGCCGAATCTAAAAGATTTCTAGAAGCAAAATTCAAGCCAGCATAAAAGTTCTGAATAATCATCCATAGATTCAAGCCATGTGTAGGGCAATTACGTATCATCAATTTCATTCTCTCCCAAGCTTGTGCAACATGCTCATGATCTAGTTGCTTAAAATTCATAATATCGTTTCTAAGAGAGATGATCTTAGCAGGTGGGAAATACTTAGAGATAAAAGCATCTTCGCACTTATTCCATGAATCAATATTATTTCTAGGCAAAGAGGAGAACCAAGTTTTAGCACGATCTCTAAGTGAAAACGGAAATAATTTCAATTTAACAACATCGTTATCCGTATCCCTTTTCTTTTGCATATCACACAAATCAACAAAGTTGTTTAGATGGGTAGCGGCATCTTCACTAGGAAGGCCGGAGAATTGATCTTTCATGACAAGATTCAACAAAGCAGCATTGATCTCACAAGATTCAGCATCGGTAGTAGGAGCAATCGGAGTGCTAATAAAGTCATTGTTGTTGGTATTGGAGAAGTCACATAATTTGGTATTGTTCTGAGCCATAGTGACAAACAAGCAATCCAATACACACAAGCAAACAAGAAACAAGCGAACGATAAACACACAACAGAAGAAGGGCGAATAAAATGGCAAGGGTGAAGTGGGGGAGAGGAAAACGAGAGGCAAATAAATGTAATGCGAAGGATAAGGGTTTGTGATCGGTACTTGGTATATGACTTTTGCGTAAGCCTCCCCGGCAACGGCGCCAGAAATTCTTCTTGCTACCTCTTGAGCCTACGTTGTATTCCCTCGAAGAGGAAAGGGAGATGCAGCACAGTAGCGTAAGTATTTCCCTCAGTTTTTGAGAACCAAGGTAGCAATCCAGTAGGAGACCACGCGCGAGTCCCTCGCACCTGCACAAACAAATAAGAACTTCGCAGCCAACGCGATAAGGGGTTGTCAATCCCTTTACGGTCACTTACGAGGGTGAGATCTGATAGAGATGATAGTTTATATTTTTCATTTTTTTGGTTTAATAAAACAGCAAATAAAAGCGGTAAAAGAAAAGTAGATGTAGATTGATATGTTGAGAATAGACCCAGGGGCCATAGTTTTGTCTAGTGGCTTCTCTCATGATAGCGATATTCTACGGCGGGTAAACAAATTACTGTCGAGCAATTGATAGAAAAGCGAATAATTATGAGACTATCCAGGCATGATCATTGTATATAGGCATCACGTCCGAGACAAGTAGACCGAAACGATTCTGCATCTACTACTATTACTCCACACATCGACCGCTATCCAGCATGCATCTAGTGTATTGAGTTCATACGAACAGAGTAACGCCTTAAGCAAGATGACATGATGTAGAGGGATAACCTCAAGCAATATGATGTAAACCCCATCTTTTTATCCTCCATGGCAACAATACAATACGTGTCTTGCTGCCCCTACTGTCACTGGGAAAGGACACCGCAAGATTGAACCCAAAGCCAAGCACTTCTCCCATTGCAAGAACTATAGATCTAATAGGCCAAACCAAACCGATAATTCGAAGAGACTTGCAAGGATATTATGAGCACGCATAAAAAGTTCAGAGAAGAACCAAATAACTTTCATAGATAACCTTGATCATAAACTCACAATTCATCAGTTCTCGACAAACACACCGCAAAAAGAGATTACATCGAATAGATCTCCTCGAAGACCAAGGAGAACTTTGTATTGAGATCCAGAGAGAGAGAAGAAGCCATCTAGCTAATAGCTATGGACCCGAAGGTCTGTGGTAAAATACTCACAACTCATGGTGAGGGCGATGATGATGATGATGAAGGCCCTCGTGATGGATCCCCCTCCGGTGGAGCTCCGGAACAGGCTCCAAGATGGGATCTCCACGGGAACATAAGCTACGGCGATGGAATTAGGGTTTTCTCTCTGTGTATGGAGTTTCTGGGGTACGTGGATATATATAGGAAGAAGGAGGGCACCGGGGGACACACGAGGAAGCCTCGAGGCAGGGGGCGCGCCCTGGGAAGGGGGGCGCACCCCCCACCCTCGAGGGCAGCCCCTCTGTCCCCTGACTTGGTCCTAAAGTTTCCTGTGCGTGATTTTCTCCAAAAATATCTCTCGCGAAGGTTTCATTCCGTTTGGACTCCGTTTGATATTCTTTTTCTACAAAACCGTGAAATAGGCCAAAAACAGCAATCTGGACTGGGCCTTTGGGTTAGTAGGTTAGTCCCAAAAATGATATAAAAGTGAATGATAAAGCCCATTAAACATCCATGACTTCATAAATAATAGCATGGAACAATCAAAAATTATAGATACGTTGGAGACGTATCAATGCACTAGAGCTAAGTATGAATGAAAGCTCAACAAAAGAAACTAGTGGGTGTGCATCCAACTTGCTTGCTCACGAAGACCTAGGGCATTTGAGGAAGCCCATCGTTGGAATATACAAGCCAAGTTCTATAATGAAAATTCTCACTGGTATATGAAAGTGAATAAGCATGAGACTCTCTACAATGAAGAACATGGTGCTACTTTGAAGCACAAGTGAGGAAAGAAGATAGTAGCAATTGTCCCTTTCTTCTTTCTTTTTTTTGGGGCCTTTCTTTTCTTTCTTTCTTTTTTTGCGGAGGGGCTTTATAGATTTAGCCTTTCCTCCCATGGGACAATGCTCTAATAATGATGATCATCACACTTTCATTAGAACTTGATATTACAACTCGATACTACAACAACAAAGTATGACTCTATATGAATGCCTCCGGCGGTGTACCGGTATGTGCAATGAAACAAAAGTGACATGTATAAAAAATTATGCATGGTGGCCTTGCCACAAATACGATGTCAACTACATGATCATGCAATGGCAATATGACAATATGATGCGTGTCATATGAACAGAACAGTGGAAAGTTGCACGGCAATATATCTCGGAATGGCTATGGAAATGCCATGATAGGTAGGTATGGTGGCTGTTTTGAGGAACAATATGGTGACTGTTTTGAGGAAGGATATATAGTGGGTTTTTGGCACCGGCGAAAGTTGCGCGGTACAAGAAAGGCTAGCAATGGTGGAAGGGTGGGAGTGCGTATAATCCATGGGCTCAACATTAGTCATAAGAACTCATATACTTATTGCAAAAATCTACGAGTCATCAAAATAAAGCAATCAATGCATGCTCCTAGGGGGAGGTTGGTAGGAGTTAACCATCGCGCGCCCCCAACCTCCACACAAAGGTTGGCACTCTACAAATACCTCATGCTCTAACTTCGTCACATAGCGGTTCACCATACGTGCATGCTACGGGAATCAATAACCTTAACACAAGTATTTCTCAATTTCATAATAACTCCACTAGCATGACTCTAATATCACTAACCTCATATCTCAAAACAATTATCAAGCATCCAACATCTCATTCTATTAAATGCACTTAGTGTGAAATTTTTGACTACATTGACATTGGATGTCTATCATGTGAAGGCTAGATTCTTTAGCCTAAACACATTACCATGCTGTTTTAATAGACTCTCAAAAGGATATAAGTGAAGCATGAGAGTTCAACAATTTCTACAAAATATTATCACCACCGTGCTCTAAAAGATATAAGTGAAGCACTAGAGCAAAAACTATTCAACTCAAAAGATATAAGTGAAGCACATAGAGTGTTCTAACAATTTCTAGGCCATATTTAACTCTCTCAAATAGGTGTGTCCAGCAAGGATGATTGTGGCAAACTAACAAGCAAAGACTCAAATTATACAAGACACTCCAAGCAAAACACATATCATGTTGCGAATAAAAATATAGCTCCAAGTATAGTTACCGATGGATGAAGACGAAAGAGGGGATGCCTTCCCGGGGCATCCCCAAGCTTAGGGTTTTGATTATCTTGAGTTTACTTGGGGTGCCATGGGCATCCCCAAGCTTAGGCCGTTGCTACTCCTTGTTTCATAGTCCATCAAAGTGTCAGGCCCAAGATGCGATTCTATCCCGATCACGTGACACTTACGTGATTGGGGCACAACCGCATTTCGGGCGCTTAGCAAGATGGATATCATTACATCGTACCAATACATACATACATGGGGGATACAACAATACTAACAAGTCACTTGAATACAACAACATCAATACAAAGTATCCGACTACGGATACAAACATGAAAAGCACAAAGACATCCATCTGCTATCCCAGGCTGCCGACCCGGAACCTAACCCAAGACTGAACAAGAAGAAGAAAGAACACCAACACAACGATCATCGCTCTCACGTCAAGACATCGGAAACCTGCACCTGCAACTGTTGTTGTAGTATCTGTGAGCCACGAGGACTCAGCAATCCCATAACCATGGGTAACAAGACTATCAAAGCTTAATAGGTAGGAAGAGGTAAAGTGGTGAGGTTGCAGCGGCGGCTAAGCAAAAATATATGGTGGCTAACTTACGAGTACAAGAATAAGATGAGCATCTACGCAAACGGTCGCAACTAGTAGTGATCGCTAAAGATCCTGAACTACATACGAGTCAAACATAACCCCATCGTGTTCTCTTCTCAAAGTGAAAAGAGTCAGTCACGGTTACTCACACAGTTGGGTGTTTTACTTCGGATCCTCTGTCAAGTTTTCTACAACCGGACATTAACAAATTCCCATCTGCCACATAACCGCGGGCACGGCTTTCGAAAGATCATAACCCTGCAGGGGTGTCCCAACTTAGCCCATCACAAGCTCTCACAATTAGCTGAAGTGATAAATATAATATCATCACCCCTTATCTTAGGGAAATCCGATCAGGCTCGGCATCCCGGTGCACAAGACATTTCGACAATGGTAAAACAAGTCCAGCAAGACCTCCCGGCGTGCCGACACCCTGATAGTAGCCGCACGTATCTCGTCTCAGGCCACGACCGGATGAGCACAGCGTACAGCAGCCAAACCCCAAGTTTCCAAGGGGGGGCGCCGCACACGACTCTATTTGGGACCAACACCATCAGCACTAGCCCCCCCTGTTATGTAGAATTAAGAACCCGGGGACATGACCCCCTATGCAATTAATTAATTAATTAAGTTGCTATATGAGCAAACTAAAACCAAAGTTGGGCCTTGCTGGAGGAGTTTTATTCAAAGTCGAACTGTCAAGGGGTCCCCATATACCCATCGTGTAAGGAACGCAAAATCAAGGAACATAATGCCGGTTTATCGGCGCCTAAGGTGGCATGAGTGGAACAAAACACCGAGCAAAAGGCCAAGCCTTCCATCCATGCCTAGTATATAGGTGTGTTAATAATAATAATAGATATTGTGATATTCCAACAACAAGTTCCCTCCTGGAATGATCTTCATCTTTACCTGCAACTAACAACGCTATAAGAGGGGCTGAGCAAGCGGGTAACATAGCCAAACAATGGTTTTGCTAGGAAGGTGTCAAAGGTTAGAGGTTTCATGGCAACAAGGAGAGGCTGACATAAAAGATGGGTAGCGCGACATGTAACGATAGCATCGAGACAACTAAGCATGGAAATGATAGAAAGGATATCCAAGGGTATGATCATCTTGCCTGAGATCCCGCAAGGAAGAAGAACGGTTCCGTGAAGAAGACGGAGAAGAAGCCTTGAAGAAGAACCACGGGTAGACGATCGAATCCTCACGAACGCAACGGAACAAGCACTAACGAGAAGAAGCAAGCAATACGGTAAACAAACCACTCAAGAACATAACAATATGCTCAACCAAGTATGATGCAAAACAAGTGTACTTATGATGCACAGAAAGTTTACACAGGAAGCAAAACATGGCAAGGTAGGAAGCACAGAAAACATCACAGGAAACATGGCAATGTGCTTAAGCAAGTATGATGCAAACAAGTCTATATAGGAAGCACAACAAGTCTATACAGGAAGCATTACATGGCAAGGTAGGAAGAACAAAAAAACAACACAAGTTTATATGATGCAATACATGGCAAGATATGATGCATGACAAATCTAAACAGGAAGCACAACAAGTCTATACAGGAAGCATAACAAGTCTATACAGGAAGCATAACAAGTCTATACAGGAAGCATAACATGGCAAGGTGCAAGTTGCACCCAAACATCAACCAAACTCACTCCAAACATGTTAACAAGATGATATTATGCACCCAAACATCAACCAAATTCACTCCAAACATGTTAACAAGATGATATTATGATTCTACATGCAAAATCACTCAAGTTTCATATAAGAATCACCCCAAACGGAGCAACGGGCTAAAAGATACACATAACAAGATCTAACAACAAGCTGAAATTAACAGCCACATAGCAACTTGGAAGCAAGAATTATATATGCTACAGCACTCAATCATGGTGACAAGAAGCATGGACATGAAGTAGACATATCCTACAGCAAACAAGTCCATTGGAGCATCTCCATAGGAGGCATGGATCAATAGCAACAAGCTACAACATTTTGATCATGACACTAAAAACCTGACAGCAATATTTTATAGCAACTTGGGAGCAAGAGTTAAATATGCTACAGCCACTCAAATGAGCATGTGAGAGCATGAATGGATAGCCAACAACATGTACAACAAGGAAACATCAATAGTCACCCCAAAACTAACATGGATTTGCCTAGAACAACAAGCAAACATGGCATCTGGATATTACAGATTCCAGACTTAGTGAAATTTCACTAAGTGTTAAAACAGCAATAACAACATGGCAAGTTTGCAAGCATGTTTAAGTCACCTCAAGGCATAACATGGAAAGTTAAATGCACCACATCAAAGAGCACATCATGGAGATTCTAAAACATCTAGGCATGTGACAAGGGGACAAACACAACAATAGCAACGAGCTCCTCAACTAGGCATCTCGTAACAAGTTTCAGAACATAACAGACAAATGCACTTTTGCAACATAGATAAACATGGCAATATGAACTCAAACAAGCATGCTATAGCAACCAACATGTAGAGCATCTCATGATGAACATGTGGACATATGATTTGCTTCATTTGGATGAACATGCACCAAGTTATCATATCTCAAACATGGCATAAAAATAACAAATAGCAGCAGTTTATAACAAGTAGCACTCTTCTCATGAAGATTAAGACATCTAGATGACCTCAAACATGCATGACACAATGGAACAAAACATAGTACATGTCACCACGAACATTTTGACATATCATACACACAAAACGAACATGCACAGTAAAAGATATCCTCAAAGCGAAAATGCATCAGACACTGAAAAATCTAAGGACTTGGAGAAAAACATGAAGTCAACCTGTTGGACGGTCAAACGGGTCGGGTCAGCAGCGGTCAACGGCCGGATCTGGATCGCGGGCGCGGGTAGGAGGGTTCGCGGGTCGGGCGGATCGCACCGGCCCGCTAGGGTTTGGGCGCCTGGCGCCTGGATCCCGATCGGATCGATCGAGGCTCCTCCTCGATCTGGCTCGGCGGCTGGCTGTCGAAGGAAGATCCCGCGGCGGCGCCCTGGCCCGGCGGGCGGCGACTCCGGCCGGAGGGCCCTGCGGCGGCGAGGTGGTAGGCCGGCGGCGGGGTCTTGAGGCGAGGGGGCCGAGGCGGCGGCGCACGGCTGGCGGCGGGGGTCGTTGAGGCCGGCGGCGAGGGGGGCCGGCGGCGAAGATGCGGCACGGCAGCGAGGTGAGGAGGCCGGGTGGCGGCCGGCGAGCTTGAAGCTGAGGGCGGCCGGGTCGGGGGCTCGAGGCTGGCGCGGGCGAGATCTGGCCCAGAACGCGGGCTGGCGCTGGGCCTCGCGGGCCCACGCGGCGAGGAAGTGGAAGCACTGGCGGCGGTCGGTGGAAGCACGGCTCGGCGGCGGTGGAAACACGGCGCGACGACGGTGGAAGCACGGCGCGGCGACGGTGGAAGCACGGCGCGGCGAGGGTGGAAGCACTGGGCGGCGGCGGTGGAAACACTACGCGGAATTTGAGGAGGGAGGTAGGGGAAGGCCAAAAATGGACTAGGGGGAGTCCATTTATAGCAGGAGGGCTAGGGTTTGGAGTTTGG
>LR738713.1:538205000-538223496 GCA_902687465.1 Secale cereale
GAGCCCTCCGATCGCGATCCGACGGATCCGATCGCGAGGTGAGGTAGGATGGGCCTAGGGGAGGTTAGTGGGCTGTGTTAGAGGGGCTTCGGGCTGAGAGGAGAGAAGGAAAAAGAGGCCCGCGGGGTTTTTGGAGACCGAAAACATCCGACGATTAAACCGGCGACTAGCGCCGCTATAAATATCCGTTGGGCTATCAAACGAGCTCCGAATGCGATGAAATTTGGCAGGCGGCCTGTCTACACTATAATAAGACCACACGCCAAGTTCCAACCCATTCTGAGAACATTTTTCAGCCACTCATAAAATAAAAATTCGGAGGCACCGCGGGCGCGTGCAAGTGTGTCTGGGCTCAGAACGGACAACGGAGAAGACGAGGGAACTCGGGCGGATGCAAGTTTTGAAAACATGCTGATGCAACACACAAGATGACATGGCAAGATGCAACACGCAAGCAGATGACATGGCACTGACAACGAATATCTGGCTGACACCTGGCGCACCGGTCTCGGGGTGTCACACAAAGCAATACTCAAAACTTGAAAACTTCACAACACAAAACTTAGACAAAAATTCTCGTGAGCTCCGTTAGTATAAGAAAACAAACCACTACTCAAAGGTGCAGCAATGAATTCATTCTTTGTTTATATTGGTGTTAAACCTACTGTACTCCAACTTATCTATGGTTCATATCCTCTAATACTACTCATAGATGCATCGGAATAAGCAAACAACACACGAAAAACTGAATCTGTCAAAGACAGAACAGTCTATAGTAATCTGCAGGTTTCGCCTACTTCTGAAACTCAAAAAAATTCAAACTAAATTGGTAAATTTGCGTAATTTGTCTACCAATCATCTTCAAAAGGAATCAACTAAAAATCACGCTCCAGTAAAATCTGAGGACTACTTTAGCAAGCGCTAACGATTCTGTTTTTCACAGCAAGATCACATAAACTTCACACAAGTCTTCCCAAAGCTTCTACTTGGCACAAACACTAAACAAAACATGAAACCACATCTAATCAGAGGCTAGATGCAATATTTATTCCCTAACAGCAGCAAAAACAAAAAACATAAAATTGGGTTGCCTCCCAACAAGCGCTATCATTTTTCGCCCCTAGCTAGGCGCGATACAAGATAAATCTAGGTATTGCCATCTTTGGAAGGCAATTCTTTGATTAAGAACTTACGGTTCTTGGGTACTTCTTTGTCCCTATGAACAATCAAACTCTTGGGCAAGAAATCAAGAAATTCTAAAGTGTCAAAAGGGTCTCTTGCAAAAATAAGAAAATTAGGGTGTACACTTATGGATTTGAGATCCGCAAGTCTAGATGTTTCACCCTTGTCTTTAGGGACATACATGAACTTAGATAATTTAGTAGAGGTATTTGGAGTTGTTTTTATAGCGGAAAGAGCAGAACCCACATTAGTGATTACATCCTCAACTTTATTAATTCTAGTAGAATCCTGATCTAGCTTTTCTTTAACTATGGGCTCCTTTTCCTTAAGATTTTTCAGAACAACTCCTACCTTGGATCCACATTGGGTGATTTCATTATGAATTTTTCTATCCAAGTTTTCTACCAGTTCTACCGTAGCAACTTTGTTTTCAATGATTTCTAACATTTGCATAACATGCTCAAAAGTTAAAACGGTCCCATTAACCATAAGAGGTGGTGAGCCAAATAATTCAGTCATAGCATTATAAGAATCAACGGTGTGGCTACCCAAGAAATTCCCTCCGGTAATGGTATCTAAGATAAATCTATTCCACGGAGTTATGCCAACATAAAAATTGCGAAGAAGCACGAAAGTGGAAAGCTTCCTATTAGATCTATTTTGAGCATTGCAAATTCTATACCAGGCATCTTGTAAGTTTTCTTCCACCCTTTGTTTAAAGTTGAGGACCTCACTCTCGGGAGTGGTGATATTGATAGGTGTGCTAGACATGGTGACAAGCAAGCAAGCAGCACACAAGCAAACAAGAAGCAAGCGAACGATAAACACACGGCGGAAGAAGGGCAACTAAAACGGCAAGGGTGAAGTTGGGGAGAGGAAAACGAGAGGCAAAAAATGTAATGCAAAGGATAAGGGTTTGTGATAGGTACTTGGTATATGACTTTTGCGTAAGCCTCACCGGCAACGGCGCCAGAAATTCTTCTTGCTACCTCTTGATCTTGCGTTGTATTCCCTCGAAGAGGAAAGGGAGATGCAGAACAGTAGCGTAAGTATTTCCCTCGGTTTTTGAGAACCAAGGTATCAATCCAGTAGGAGACCACACGCGAGTCCCTCGCACCTGCACAAACAAATAAGAACTTTGTAGCCAACGCGATAAGGGGTTGTCAATCCCTTTACGGTCACTTACGAGAGTGAGATCTGATAGAGATGATAGTTTATATTTTTGGTATTTTTGGTTTAATAAAACAGCAAATAAAATTGGTAAAAGTAAATTAGATGTAGATTGATATGTTGAGAATAGACCGGGGGGCCATAGTTTTCTCTAGTGGCTTCTCTCATGATAGCGATATTCTACGGCGGGTAAACAAATTACTGTCGAGCAATTGATAGAAAAGCGAATAATTATCAGACTATCTAGGCATGATCATTGTATATAGGCATCACGTCCAAGACAAGTAGACTGAAACGATTCTACATCTACTACTATTACTCCACACATCGACCGCTATCCAGCATGCATCTAGTGTATTGAGTTCATCCGAATAGAGTAACGCCTTAAGCAAGATGACATGATGTAGAGGGATAAACTCAAGCAATATGATATAAACCCCATCTTTTTATCCTCGATGGCAACAATACATGCCTTGCTGCCCCTACTGTCACTAGGAAAGGACACCGCAAGATTGAACCCAAAGCCAAGCACTTCTCCCATTGCAAGAACTATAGATCTAGTAGGCCAAACCAAACCAATAATTCGAAGAGACTTGCAAGGATATTATGAGCACACATAAAAAGTTCAGAGAAGAACCAAATATCTTTCATAGATAACCTTGATCATAAACTCACAATTCATTGGATCTCGACAAACACACCGCAAAAAGAGATTACATCGAATAGATCTCCTCGAAGACCGAGGAGAACTTTGTATTGAGATCCAGAGAGAGAGAAGAAGCCATCTAGATACTAGCTATGGACCCGAAGGTCTGAGGTAAACTACTCACAACTCATGATGAGGGCGATGATGATGATGATGAAGGCCGCCGTGATGGATCCCCCTCCGGTGGAGCTCCGGAACAGGCTCCAAGATGGGATCTCCACGGGAACAGAAGGTACGGCGGTGGAATTAGGGTTTTCTCTATGTCCACGGTGTTTCTGGGGTACTTAGACTTATATAGGAAGAAGGAGGGCACCGGTGGATGCTCGAGGGTCCCATGAGGTAGGGGCGCGCCCTGGGAAGGGGGGCGCGCCCCCCACCCTCGTGGGCACCTCGATGCTCCCCTGACGTGGTTCTCAAGTTCCTCGGGCGTGATTTTCTCCAAAAATATCTCTCGCGAAGGTTTCATTCCGTTTGGACTCCGTTTGATATTCTTTTTCTACAAAACCCTGAAACAGGCAAAAAACAGCAATCTGGACTGGGCCTTTGGGTTAGTAGGTTAGTCCCAAAAATGATATAAAAGTGAATGATAAAGCCCATTAAACATCCAAGACTTCATAAATAATAGCATGGAACAATAAAAAATTATAGATACGTTGGTAAACAGGGTGGCTATATCATTCAACATAGTAAGATGTGCCACGACAGTTTTAGACTCATAGCCATGGAATGGATTAGATTCAACCAAAGTAATTAACTCAGGATCAACAGAGAAATCATAATCCTTATGAGTAACAAAGATAGGTGAAGTAGCAAAAGCAGGGTCATGCTTCATTCTAGCATTCAAGGACTTTTCTTTCAGCTTAGCTAATAATTTCTTCAGATCATATCTATCGTTGCAAGCAAGAAAGTCTCTAGCAGTTTCTTCATCCATAACATAACCCTCAGGAACAACAGGAAATTCATATCTAGGGTGAGAAGCTTCATCATCACTTTCATAAATATTATCAGTTTCAATATTTGCATTCTCCCTAACCTTAGCAATTTGTTCATCTATAAATTCACCTAGTGGCACATTATTATCAAGTATAGAAGTAGTTTCATCATACATAGAAGAAGTAGCATCATCAAGAATGTGCGACATATCAGATTCAATAGCAGGAGTAGGTGTCGCAAATTTACTCATAACAGAAGGAGAATCAAGTGCAGAGCTAGATGGCAGTTCCTTACCTCCCCTCGTAGTTGAGGGAAAGATCTTGGTTTTTGAGTCCTTCAAGTTCTTCATAGTGGTCAACAGATATAAATCCCAAGTGACTTAAAGAATAGAGCTATGCTCCCCGGTAACGGTGCCAAAAAATTGTCTTGATAACCCACAAGTGTAGGGGATCGCAATAGTTTTCGAGGGTAAAGTATTCAACCCAAATTTATTGATTCGACACAAGGGGAGCCAAAGAATACTCTTAAGTATTAGCAGCTGAGTTGTCAATTCAACCACACCTGGAAACTTAGTATCTGCAGCAAGGTAGTTTAGTAGCAAAGTAATATGATAATAGCGGTAGTGGCAATAAAAGTAATGATAGTGTTTTTGTAGTTTTTGTAATA
Organism: Secale cereale; assembly: GCA_902687465.1. NCBI lineage: Eukaryota > Viridiplantae > Streptophyta > Magnoliopsida > Poales > Poaceae > Secale > Secale cereale. The sequence continues at coordinate 538,209,658 of LR738713.1, forward strand.
GTAGCAGCGGAAAAGTAAATAAGCAACAAGCAATATGTGAAAAGCTCGTAGGCATTGTATCGGTGATGGGGAATTATGTCGGATGCAATTCATCATGTAAAAGTTATAACCTAGGGTGACACGGAAATAGCTCCAGTTCATCAATGTAATGTAGGCATGTATTTCGAATATAGTCATACGTGCTTATGGAAAAGAACTTGCATGACATCTTTTGTCCTACCCTCCCGAAAGTGAATATATGGAGTCTGGGGGTACGTCGGTGGAGCATCAGGGGGCCCACGAGGAAGGGGGCGCACCCAGGGGGAGGGGGCGCGCCCCCCACCCTCGTGGACAGGGTGTGGGCCCCCTGACGTAGATCTTTCCGCAGGTATTTTTTATATTTTCCAAAATAATTCTCCGTGGATTTTCATGTCATTCCGAGAACTTTTTATTTCTGCACAAAAACAACACCATGGCAATTTGGCTGAAAACAGCGTCAGTCCGGGTTTTTTCCATTCAAATCATGCAAGTTAGAGTCCAAAACAAGGGCAAAAGTGTTTGGAAAAGTAGATACGTTGGAGACATATCATATATCAAAGCCAATTTTAATTAGCAATGATTTGGCATTTAGTAGTGAGCACAAAGTGATATGTGTCATGCAAAAACAAAGTCTATCTCTCTTCCTATGCATAGGTATGTCATACAAGAACAATTCATGCACATCAAGTAAAGGCCAATGCATAGTATAAGCAGTTTCTTGCAATTTTATCGTGTTGGAAACATAGAGAGGCGGAGATGTAGTTCCTCTCTCATAATAATTGCAAGTAGGAGAAAGGCAACCCATTAATATAATCCTTAATAAGTGCAAACTTCTCCGATATAGTGTAGTTTGGAGAATTCAAAAAGATAATAGGACTATTATGTGTGGGTGCAATAGCAACTATCTCATGTTTATCATAAGGAACTATAGCAAGTTCATCTCCATAAGAATAATTCATATTGCCATCTTGGCCACAAGCATATCAAGCATCATCAAAAAGGGATATTTCAAAAGAATTAACGGGATCATAACAATCATCATAGCATTCATCCTTCATTAAGCACGAAGGGAAATTAAACAATGTATGGGATAAAGAGTTACTCTCATTAGAAGGTGGGCACGGGTGATCAATCTGCTCTTCCTCCTTTTGTTCTTCGCTCTCCTCCTCATCTTTTTCATCCGATGAGCTCACAATGTCATTAATTTCTTCTTCCATAGACTCCTGCAAAATATTAGTCTCTTCTTGGACAGCGGAGACCTTCTCAATAAATGCATCAATATTGGAGTTATATTGATAATTGAAATAGAAATATTTCAATGTACCAAAATTTTCAGGCCTATAAACATCATCATCAAAAGCATCATTCTTTTTAAATAGAGATTCAATTTCATAAGCACCCTTAAAAGCAACAAAATCTTCTATTTGTTCCACATCATAATAATCATATGAAAGTAGTAGTAGTAGTAGCAGCAGCAGTAGCAGCAGTAGTAGTAGTAGCAGCAGTAGTAGTAGGAGCAGCAGCAGTAGCAGTAGCAGCAGCAGCAGTAGCAGCAGCAGCAGCAGTAGCAGTAGCAGCAGCAGTAGCAGTAGTAGCAGCAGTAGCAGCAGCAGTAGCAGTAGCAGCAGTAGCAGCAGTAGCAGTAGCAGCAGCAGTAGTAGCAGTAGCAGCAGTAGCAGCAGTAGTAGTAGTAGCAGTAGTAGCAGTAGTAGTAGTAGTAGTAGTAGAAGTAGTAGTAGTAGTAGTAGCAGTAGGAGCAGCAGCACCAGCAGCAGCAGCAGCAGCAGTAGCAGTAGCAGTAGCAGTAGCAGTAGTAGTAGTAGTTAGGGGCAATTTTGTTTAGTTCATCTGACAATAGATGTGGTGGAACTCTACAATGTACTTAAAATTAGCTAGTATACATAGTTGAACTAGCTATTTCAGTACGTGGTTGGCAACAATTGGGGAAAAATTGATCGGTTCAGCTATCGAGTTAAATTGTTTGTATAAATTAAGAACGACTGCTTAAACTATGAATGAAATCTATTCTTATTACTGAATTTTAGTTGCAAAAATTAGACACTGCTAGTGATTTTTAGCTTCATATTTTGACAAATCATAGTGTTACAAGGATTGACAAATCTTACCAAATTGTTTGTACGTGGTTGCACACGGGTCATCCAAACAACCATTTGCGTTGAAGGGATGCATAAATCCTGCGCTGCTCTCACTTTGCATACGGGTGTTCTATCTAAAACATTTGCGATCAAGAGCTGCAGAAAATCCTGCTCGGCACATTTTCTCTTGGCTTCCTAGGGAAGCTGTCGGTTTGCATACGGGTGTTCTAACTAAAACATTTGCGATGAGTGTTTTATATTTAAAACCCAAATTAAACTGTGGCTTGGGCGCCATTAATGGAGAGGATGCCAGCAAGGCGGGCGGCCATGGAAGTCAAAGGGCTCGCTTCCCAGTGAGCCTGCGTACGTACAGCTCGCACGCTTCCCGATGAGCCTACGCATTCGAGGACAGTTTGCACGCCTCTCGGTTATCCTACGCACCGAACGGCGCTCGCACGCCTAACGTTCAGTCAAGGTCAAGCAGCTGTCCGCATGGCACCTTCTATAGCCATTAAAACCAAGACACATGGCATCACGTGAATGGTTAACAGAAAGCACACGGTTCGAATTATACAAACGTTTGAGATATAAAAGTGGCAGCTGTTTTTTCAAAATGCCTTTGTTGGTTGTCTTTATTCGAGTGTGCCTTCTCTCCAAATGGACACAAAAAATACCACAGCATGCCGGGTGCCATTCCATGATAGAATGCCAAGTTTCATGAATTTCAGATGACTTTTGGATTTACTAGAATTAAAAAATAAAGTACTCAACGTTTTGCCGGCAATCAACGGTGCCCTAGTGTTTGAAATTCATTCCCATTTCTTGCATGTGACCTAAGCATGCACCCAAGGACACATATTTGATTTTCAACCAATTTATATGCACTAGACCATGTGCATGTAGTTCAAATTTTAATTTTGCACATAAATGCATTGAAAACTCAGTTAATGCATAAAAATGTCCAAACAAACCCCAAAAAATCACAAAGATTGACGCAACACTCATGTTGTTCTATGTTGACATGAGAAAAAAATTGAAATCAATAAGAGGCAATGAATATCATTTTGTCCCCAAAGGTGGGACGTTCCCTACCGAAACCATCATGCTTATTGTGAAAATCTCTGGTTTGTAAGAAGCATATACCCAAACCTGCCCCAAATGGGATAATTTTTTTACCATGGCATGTTGATGCCGCTCCATGATTGCATGCCAAGTTTCATGAATTTTAGATGAGTTTTGGATTTACTAGAATTTAAAATCCAGGCATCTCAATGTGTTGCCGGCAATCAACGGTGCCTTGGTGTTTGAAATTCATTCTCATTTCTTGCATGGGACCAAAGCATGCACACAAGGACACAGTTTTGATTTCCAAACAATTTATATGCACCGGAGCATGTGCATGTAGTTCAAATTTGAATTTTGCACATAAATGCATTGAAAACTCAGTTAATGATAAAAATGTTCAAACGAACCCCGAAAATCAGAAAGATTGACACAACACTCCTGTTGTTCTATGTTGACACAAGAAAAAAATTGAAAGCAATAAGACGCAATGGATATCGTTTCGTCCCCAAAGGTGCGACGTTCCCTACCGAAACCATTATGCTTGTTGTGAGAAGCTCTGGTTTGTGAGAAGCATATACCCAAACCTGCCCCAAATGGGACAAATTTTTTACCACGGCATGTTGATGCCACCCCATGATAGCATGCCAAGTTTCATGAATTTCAGACGAGTTTTGGATTTACTAGAATTTATAAACCAGGCATCTCAATGTTTTGCGCAATCAACGGTGCCCTGGTGTTTGAAATTCATTCCCGTTTCTTGCATGGGACCCAAGCATGCACCCCAAGGACACATTTTTTATTTTTCAACCAATTTATATGCACTGGAGCATGTGCATGTAGGTCAAATTTGAATTATACACACAAATGCATTGAAAACTCAGTTAATGCATTAAAATGTGCAAACGAACCCGGAAAAATCAGAGAGATTTACACAACACTCCTGTTGTTCTATGTTGACACGACAAATTTTTTGGAAGCAATAAGAGGCAATGGATATCATTTCGTCCCCAAAGGTGGGACGTTCCCTACCAAAACCACCATGCTTGTTGTGAGAAGCATATACCCAAACCTGCCCCAAATTGGACAATTTTTTTACCACGACATGTTGATGCCGCACCATGATAGCATGCCAAGTTTCATGAATTTCAGACGAGTTTTGGATTTACTAGAATTTAAAAAACCAAGCATCTCAATGTTTTGCCGGTAATCAAAAGTGCCCTGGTGTTTAAAATTCATTCCCATTTCTTGCATGGGACCTAAGCATGCACCCAAGGACACAGTTTTGATTTTTCAACCAATTTATATGCATTGGAGCATGTGCATGTAGTTTAAATTGGAATTATGCACATAAATGCATTGAAAACTCAGTTAATGCATAAAAATGTCCAAACGAACCCCAAAAAATCACAAAAATTTACACAACACTCCTGTTGTTCTATGTTGAAACGAGAAATTTTTGAAGCAATAAGAAGCAATGGATATCGTTTTGTCCCCAAAGGTAGGACGTTCCCTACCGAAACCACCATGCTTGTTGTGAGAATCTCTGGTTTGTGAGAAGCATATACCCAAACTTGCCCCAAATGGGACAAAAAAAATACCACGGCATGTTGATGCCGCTCCATGATAGCATACCAAGTTTCATGAATTTCAGACGAGTTTTGGATTTACTAGAATTTAAAAACCAGGCATCTCAATGTTTGCGGGCGAGTGACGGTGGCAGGGTGTTTGACATTCATTCCCATTTCTTGCATGGGACCTAAGCAGGCAACCAAGGACATGGACTTGAATTTTCAACTAATTTATATGCATTAGAGCATGTGCATGTAGTTCAAATTTGAATTATGCAGATGAATGCATAGAAAACTCAGTCAATGTATAAAAATGTCCAAGCAAACCCCGAAAAATCCCAAAAATTGACACAACACTCCTATTGTTCTATGCTGACACTAGGAAAAAAATTGAAATCGAGAAGAGGCAACGGATATCGTTTCGTCCAGAATGGTGAAACGTTCCCTACCGAAACCATCACACTTGTTGTGAGAAGCTCTGGTTTATGAGAAGCTTATACCCAAACCTGCCCCAAATGGGACATAACTTTTACCACGGCATGTTGATGCCGCTCCATGATAGCATGCCAAGTTTCATGAATTTCGGACGAATTTTGGATTTACTAGAATTACAAAAGCAAGTATGTCGACGGTTGCCGGGGAGCCATGGTGCCGTGGTGTTCGAATTTTATCCCCATTTCTTGCATGGGAGATAAGCATAAACCTATGGACACATATATGATTTTACAACCAATGTTGGTGCACGGGAGCATGTGCATGTAGTTTAATTATGAATTGTGCACCTAAAATGGCTAGAAAACCAATTTAATGTATAAAATGTTCAAACGAACCCTGAATAATTCCAATTCTTTTACGACACACATATAGTTGCATGTTCACTCTAGATAAAAGGTCTAGCAATTCAAACACCGTCCATTTCCCCTGTGAACCCATTATGTAATTCAAATCAAGATGAAAAATCAAGTAGATCGCACACAGTTTATTATCACCAACCGTGTGAGATGTAGCACAAAATATCCTGGAGCATCGTTGGTGTATAGTACGCCTATGGCTTACGCGAGAAGGTGCATCGGCTACAGTCCACAGCCAGCGTCTCAAGCACATCATCTCGCTCCCCAAATATCATTTCACTGTTCAATCATCGCCGGTGAAAGATGGGCACGTGGACCCGCGTCGTGAGGGCAACTTCGGTGGCCCACTCCGGCGAGAGCGCGGCCGCAGCCGCCATGCGCATGCTAACAAGGTGCATTAGCGCGGCCGCAATCCATGACCGGGCAGCAAAGGCATCTCAAACGGCCGTTGTTGCTTCTCAGGTGACGGCAGCAACATCTGCCTCGGGGATAGCTACTGGCGAGAGCGGCACAGCAGCTATTTGTTCCGCAGCGGCGGCCTTAGCCCTGATGGAGGCCGCCCACGACCATGTCGAGGCCGCCCACGCCCAGCTCCTGGCGGTCACCGCACAAATCGAACGTAGTTTCTCCGGCAGCGGTCGGCAACCCACGGCCAAAGATCTAGCAATCACTGAGAGCGTTCGAGCGGCCGTCCATTCCTCTGACGCATACCTTGCGACTATGGAGCCCATCCAAGCCCAGATCGCATCCGCCCACGCCCAGCTTGTGCCGGCCTTTTCCAAAGAGATGGCGGATGCGGATGGCAAGATTCTTGCCGAGTATGGTGCGATGGATGCCATGGAGCCCCTTCCCCAGGAGACCGTCGGGCGCGAGCTGGACATGGAAGCGGCGGCGGAGATCGACGAGCACCCCGTAGTAGTACTCTTTGTAATGTTTAATTAAGAGCATCGGTCTTTAATTTGTTAGAGTAATGTTTAGGTCAAGTAGCTCTCTTTAATTGCTGAACTTGCTCGATTAAGAAGTGTTGGTGTGCTGTAGTCTCCTTTGTGTACCCAGATTATGCAATGACATGGATGACCACTGTAACCATGGAAATTTGAACCAAAACTTTTGACGTTCAAACTCATCACACACGGGTGAAGCTATCTGAATTGTTTGTGATGTTCACATATCGTACACAGTTCTGAAATAAGGGACCATGTTTGATGACACTTTGCGCGCCAGTTTTTTGGCTGAAGCAATTCCAAATTTTCGGCTTCCGTGGAAATATTTACCTCCCCGCCCCCCCCCTTACCAAAAGCCACATTTCTCCTCTTTCCGCCTTCCTTTCCAAGTTGAAACCTTCACTCCTTGCTTGCAGCGCCACCTCCTCGTCGGCGACCCTCCTTCACGCTGCTCTATCCAGGCAGGTAATCCACACCCGACCCCCATCCTCCTCCTCCTTCCACATCCCACATGCCCCGATCGTCGGCGCGAGCGCGACACCTTCCACCCAAATCACCGACCCCTCCACCAAATAAGCACCGCTCTAAGCCATGGTGCACGCAGCATAGCCAGAATCTCAAGGTGCATTTGGCAGCGAAGAAGCAAATCGCGGCCGCACGCGCGGATGAGGTCGTGATGGCTGCCATTCGTGCCGACCCCCAGATCTTGGAGGAGCACCTTACCATTTTCTAGCTATGCCGGCTAAGCATGCTCGGTTTACCCATTGCGTGTGCTGCTCCTGCCTTTCCTTCACAAATTCTAGTGAATTGTGCTATCTAATTTTACCATGCAATCGGTTGCTCTAGTGTATATGTTCTATATGTCGTGCAGTGTGGTGCTCACTTATTAACTATTTTGTTAATTAGTTGTCGTCTTCAGTTAACTGTTTGGTTCAATTCTGCAAATGTGATGATCAATTCTTCAGGCTGCAATTTTGTATTGTCTTCCATGTGAGAAATAAAACGAATTTATCTTTACAAAATACATGAGAAACGAATACAATTGCTATATTTCAAGGTTGTCAAGCATGCTTGGTTTGGTTATACATTGTGCAATGTGGTGCTCAGTTAACGTTTGGTTCATTTGTGTTGTGGTGTTTAGTTAACTGTTTGGTTCAATTCTGCAATGCGATGTTCAATAGTTGTGGCTGCATTCTGTTATTGTATACCATGTGAGGAATAATTGAATTTGGCTATAGTAAATACACGACAAACAAATACAATTGCTACAATTGGCTATAGTTTACTGTTTAGTTAATTGCCTGATCTTGTATTAGAAGTATGTTATATTGTGCAATGTGGTGCTCAGTTAATGTTTGGTTCATTTGTTGTGGTGTTTAGTTAACTGCTTGGTTCAATTCTGCAATGCGATGTCCAATTGTCGTGGGTAGAATTTTGTATTGTTGTGCATGTGAGGAATAAATCGAATTTGGTTGCACTTAATACATGAGAAACATATACAAGTGCTATATTTCTTAGTAATTAATTATGCATGGTTTGGATAAATGGGTTTTCCATGTGACTTGAATTAATTTGATGAATCTGCAATGTGCTTATTTTTCATCAACATATTTTACTGATAGCATGCGAACCCTTACTTAACCTGATGACTAACTACCTTATATGTGTTGCAGGGAAACAATGGGATGCACTGAGGTTTAAAATCGAGGTTAGCACGTGCGTGGTCCGTTCTCTAATAGCACATTATTGTGCAATTGCATGAACAATTCTAATATTTTGGTTTTTAACAATTTGGTCTTGCACATACAGGTCCTCCTGTCAGAGGTTTTGACCCATTGTTCGACCCTTTTTGCATATGGGGAAATGAGTTGTCCATGAACATCAATCAAATCAAGAAACTCAGAAAGATTGTTAGGATAAAGAAATTAGCGACAAAAAACAACAAGATCTTTGTGTGCACAATGAAGAAGGCATCAGTTCACTACAAGATGGTACTAACTATTATACCTTGCCTTTTTTTATTCCTTTGCCCCATTTCCAATATAGAGAAGATATTTATGCACATCCTTGTTTTCAGACCTTTCCAAAGCAGTTCACTGATGATTACCTCTCAAACCACCTCTATGGTCAGGAGGCGAGGAAGGCTCATACAACACCCATGGTTCAATATTGAAGTGTTCCTGAAGAGGACGAAGGACGGACGGTGAATCATCCACAGGCACTGGCCCAAAGTTGCAAAGACCTTCAATATGAATGAAGGCTCAATATTCGCCTTCCGCTTCAGCAGTTTTCCAGATGAGATGCATCTGTCTATATACCGTCTATGATGCTAATTTCGAAAGGTTCTACGTGTTGCATGTGGAACTTAGTGCTGGTGCAGTTGTGTAATGGGGTAGCTGAGTGCTGAAGCTATATCATGTTGTACTCTGATGTATTTCAATTATGAAATTCTGCTTCCTTAATATGGAAATGAAATATATTATGTGCTTAATATTAATGTCAATTAGATTAATAAATGGATTATTAATAATAGGGCAATTAGACTGCTAATGGCGAATTAACCTCCTAATTGGGTTTCGATATTGCAAACGGTTATTGAAAAAATACAGTGCGCGATGACCTCAGGAAACACACATAGTTTCTAGGAATAAACCGTGTTGGATCAATGAACAATCACACACGACTTTCTCTTGAAAACTATTTGCATTAGGCCACCTTGCGCAAACGTTTACCACATAAAAACTGTGTGTGATGGAAAGCCTTTGCCACACAGTTTCTTCTACGGACCGTGTGTGATACATTCAATAACGCAAACGATTTAACGTGAAAAATTGTGTGTGAGGTACCTGTGAACGGAAACGTCTTCCTTGGAGCGACTGTGTGGGATGTACATACGAACGAAAACGTTTAGCGGGGACTGGCTGTGTGGGATGTACTTGTGACCGGAAACAACTTTGCTGTATAATTATATTTTTTAGCTCCACTGTATGTATTTCCGTATTTGAGCGCTTGCTGGTCGCACACGACTTCATTTTGCCGAGCGTGTGTGCCAAGAGGGCATATCCCCGACGGTTTCTGTGTCGTGTGGGAAGGACCCCCTATCGCCCACACTCACTTGGCGACGGTTCCAAATGCCGTCGCGGAATGGGGTTAAAAACCGTTTGTATAGCACCGACGCGTACCAGTGTGCTCGTATGCGATCATGTGGTAGGAGTTCATCCCGCATCTACCATGTGTAATTTAAAGAAGGGGGTCAACACATATATATGAATGAAACTCAACACAATTGATGGTAATAAAATAAAATTGTGAATATTATTGTTTACGTACTTTAAATTGTTTGTCAGTCAAGCCCCGCTCAAGGTCGAGTGGCGAATTAACTCGCAAACGTTGTATCCACATAAATTATTCCCGCCTTCCTGCCACAAGCACTTTACGAGAATAGAGTTCAATCAAACTGATGATCAAGCACGATAATGGTATTGATGAAACTAGAATCAATGAGAGATGCACGGAACTTGCTAGTGCTACTAAGTTTGGGGTGTGTAAATCGCAGCTCCTTACTCAGACCCGGGACCATTTCGGTGAACATTTTCCAAACCTTGCCCGACCAGCAAAGAAAATGATTACATGATATCAGGAAATGAAATAAAGTTGCAGATATAGTGCGATAATGATTGAACTCACCTCTGGAACATTGCAGTCATGTCTGCATAGTCCTGGGGATCTTTACGTCTCGAGTCTAAGACAGTTACTACTGCCCCGTCAAACATAATGGATAGCAGAATAAAGTGGAACCTGCACACGCGTAACTCATCAATTACATTACTTAACCTCGAGTAAGCAAAACCGAATATGCACAAGACAATAACACTCACTTGAAGTTGTAAGTAAAGAGTATTTTCCCTTTGTTTTGATGTTTAAGGAACGATTTTAGCAAGTTTTTCTTAGTATCTTCAACTTTATTTTGTACCGACCATTCATTTACGGTATTTGGGCTAATGACCCAATGTCATAGATTTTTCCTCTTTTGCATTCAATGATCTTCAATCTGTATAATATAGTGAGGATGATTATATATACATGCAATGAACAACCTTAGCTAGAGACTTGATTACAGAAGTAATACTTACAGACAGTAGCAAGTCATGAGTTGTTTGTCGAGGACCTCTTGATTGAATAACTGAAATAATTCCACAAATTCAATAGGGAGCACGTCGGTTCAAATAGGTCGTGCTCATCTTTAATTTTGAGCAATAAACTGTCGGTCCCAGACTTCCTGCAGGTATCCATGTACCATTGATGCAATATTCGCATCATCGTTGTTAGAGGAGGATGATCGAGTTTGACGAGAGGCTTCCCGTGTTCGTATTTGAAGATCTCTACTACCTCCATAGTGTCATATTGTACATCATCGCCCATGTAATCACCAAGATTGGTATCGGGCAGTGCCCCCGGATGATTAGCGACGATATCGCTAGACACCTTGAGCGGGGGGGGGGGAGATTGCTTCTCCTATTTGGCGAGCTGGGGAATTGTTTTCCCACTTCTTCGTTTTGCTTCTCTTGCAGCACTGGAAGTACTTCTCGACCGCTGCACTTCACCATATGTCCTTGCAATACAGCGGTCATAGTTGGATCACGCCGGAGACGGTGGTGGTTGCTTAAGGGCATCCATAGTGCGCTTCCCTTTCACCGGATCTACCGTTTCCTTTGGAGGTGGAGGTTTCCGTTCAAAATGGTCATTCACTACGGCTTCCACGATATCATCGGTTTCCTTGACAGTTGTCTCATATGGTAACTTTGGAAGAGGCTTGAGGCTTGGACCAAATTTCAATTTCTTCCCGCCTCTTGTACTGCTAGCCGCTGGAGCGGCGGCGTCTCTCTTCTGCCGTTGCTGAGGCGACGGAGTCCGCTGACACGCTCGAGGAGGCGGAGTGCCCTGACTCAATGGAGGAGGCAGAGGAGGAAGCGGAGTGCCCTGACGTGACGGAGGAGGCAGAGGAGGAAGCGGAGTGCCCTGACGTGACGGGGGAGGCGGAGGAGGAGGCAGAGTGCCCTAACGCGACGGGGGAGGAGGAGGAGGAGGCGGAGTGCCCTGATGCGGCGGAGGAGGAGGAGGAGGCGTCCAGTTTGGAATCTTGATGTTCTCCTTTCTCCGTAGACAGGTACTATTTAAAGCATTTTCCAGATGATTCTCCCCTTCACTTGTTTGGTAGTCAAGATCCAGCTCCCCAAATCCCTCCATTATTTCATCCATCATCACAAATAGCATAGCCATGTGGAATCGGATGGCAATGAAAAGTTCCCTCAGCTTGAGAGGTACAACAGAGCCGACCGCCGCCTTCAAGGTCAGGTTCTTCCATTTCATCATTAGCTCGCAATGTTCAGCCTCCATGATACTATCCACGGGGTAGCGAGGAGCCGTGAAATTAGGCTAAACGAGCTCCGTGGAAGCCACGCTGCTTCTCCGCTGATGGGGTAGCTTTTGGGGCAGCGTCGAAGCAAAGATCTTCGTGCCACTAAGATGGTTTGTCGCAGGTAGCTTGCTGGCTCTCAAGTTCCTCTAGTTTTGCTAATCTTGCACCGAGTATCTGCATTTTGGTTGCTTTCGCTTTCCTCTTTCTCTCTCGGCTTCTATAATCATCATCGCCGGGAAACCAATGCACCCACGGAACGGAGCCTGGTGTGACGCCCGAGACCGACGTCCCAGAAGATTCCAGAAGATTCCAGAAGATTCCAGATGTTCCGGGTTGCCCGTGTGTTTCTTTTTGCTTGTGTTTTTATTTTTGCATTGCATCATGTCATCATGCCATCATGTCATATTTTATTTTGCATCTCAACCTAAATAAATTGTGTGGACCTTCGGTCCATTTAAATCGAGGGAAGGATGTCTTCTCTTTATAACATATAAAAGTCTCTCAATATTTAGGGAGCTATATTTATTAATTATTCCATTGCTTCGGAATCACCATAACACACTTGCATAATTCCCCATTGTCTTTTCACTTCGAGTTTCACCTTCAAATCTTGCCAATAATTCTTTTCCGTTGTTTCGAGGTTCCTCCAAAAATTTGAACATTTTTGGACACTTCAATCATCAAGTCTTAGTTCAAAACTATTTGAATTAAATTCAAATATGTTTGAGTTATTTTTCCGATCTGGCCTTTTGTATTTTTCTCCGGTCGTGCTCTTTTTACGTGCCCGAGAAAAATAGCCGCTTGCCCCATCCTATCTCTACCTTCCTTCTCCTCCTCTTCTTCTTGTTTTTTTTTCTGTTTTATTTTGGGAAAAAAAACAGCAGAAGGAGAGAAGCCAGCCGCACCAGGCTTCTCCTCCTCCCTCCTTGGCCCAGGGCGCCTCGGCCCAACTCCCTTGGCCCAGCCGCCAGGCACCGAACCCTAGCCTCTTCTCATCGCTCCCCTTCTTTCCCCCAAGCCGCCGCCACTCTCTCTCTGCCCGATCCCCTCTCTCGCTCACCCCGCTCTGCCTCGCTCGCACAAGTCCCGATTCCCCTCGCTCGCCAGTCCCGTGCGCCGCTCCCGTCCTCCTCGAGCACCCCAGTGCCGCGCCGCCAAGCCTCCAGGTCCCCGCTCCCAGCGGCCCCGGCCCCCTGGTCCGAGCGCCCTCCCATCGCCCCGCCGGCCAGCGCCAGGAGGCTGGCCGCGCTCGTCCTCCCCGTCTTCACCAGGCCGGCCGCGGGGATCCCCTTCTCCCTCCGAACGAGTTCGCGGCCTCTCCTTCTTCCTCCCCCGCGTCGCCTCAGGCCTCCTCGCCCGGAGCACCTCACTCCGGCGGCCCCGAGCGCTGCCTCCTCCTCTGGCAGGAGCCGGCCGCCCCGAGGCGCGACCCTCCTGCTCTCTTCTTCAGATGCGCCGGACCCGTCCTGAGCAGCGTCGCGGCCGCCCGTCCTTCGTTGCCGAGTGGTGCCGTCCGCCGTGGCCTCCCTCCGTACAGCGCCCCTTCCTCCAGCAGCCGCCGTTCGCCGCGGGAGTCCAGCTCCGACGCGCCGGCGTCCCGTCTTCCGACGTCTCCAGCAAGGCCGCGTCCTCGCCTCGTCACCCGTGCCATGCTGCTGCTGCCTCACCTCCAGCAAGACCGCGAAGGCCCCGTCCTTTTTTCCAGATCGTCGTCCCGAGCAGCCTTTTTCCTTTTTTTTTTTGCTGTTTTGTTGCTGTTAATGTTAATCTCAAGTAACCATGGAGCAGTAAGTGTATCTGTTTTTGGACCCGTACAACTACCGTCGCCGTGTACCCCTACCGTCGACGAGACAAGTACCCCTACGCAAGAACCGTGTA
>LR738713.1:538225175-538254650 GCA_902687465.1 Secale cereale
TTTTTCCTTTTTTTTTGCTGTTTTGTTGCTGTTAATGTTAATCTCAAGTAACCATGGAGCAGTAAGTGTATCTGTTTTTGGACCCGTACAACTACCGTCGCCGTGTACCCCTACCGTCGACGAGACAAGTACCCCTACGCAAGAACCGTGTACGACTACGAGGAGAAACGCAAGTTCCACGACCAAGTACCACTACCGTCGCCGAGACCCCCCCCAAGTACCACGACGACCGAACGGCTACGGTGACGAGTACATCTACGAACGTGTACCCCTACGTCGACGACGATCCCGACAAGTACCTCTACACGCGGCATGAACATCTACTTCCTCTACTTCCACTACTACGGCTACTTCCTCGACGCTCTCGAACCGTCCCGAAACGAGTGTTTCGAAGGTATAACCCGAGACGTGACCCGTGTGATGCTTGTTGTGTGTTGTATGAAATGTTTCACTTGTGCTTCGTGCCCGTTGTGCCCTTTTGTCATGTTCCTCGGTTGCCTCGTCACCGACTCGTGGGAACCCGGCAACGGGATCACCCCACCTCTTTCATCTCGTTTGACTCGCTCATACCATCTTACCTTTTGCATCGGACTCTCAACGAGTTACCGGTACCGAGATGTTGCCATGCTTCATTTTCGGATCGTTGCCGTGGCACCCTTTTCTTCCACCACAGTGACAATACTTCTTATCTCTTATGTCAACCTTTTAATAAAATTGCATAAACTTGATCATGTCATCCGCATCATTTAACAACATTATAAATGTTAATTGTTGTTGCTTTATAATTATTAAACATGCTCATGAGGATTTTCCGGACATGTTGTTGTTCTTTTCCGGCCTCATTTAAAATGTCTAAATAGTATAGTTTCTTTATGTTTCACCTCTTGCCATGCTAAAGACATTTAATCTTGTCTTGTAATTAACGAGAGTCAACTAAATTATTTAAATGTGGTGTTCGTCAATATGCAACTCGTTGCATATTGAGCTCCACTTAACTTGTAGTATTGTTTGTGCACCTTGCCATGCCATGCATATTTAAACCGGACATGCATCATACTTGTTTGTGCATCGTATGCCATGTTAATGCTTGTATGTTTACCGTGTTGTTTCTTTCTTTCCGGTTGCTTCTCTTGTTAGCTTCGGTTTCGTTCCGGAGTTGTGAGGTTTCTCTCGTCTGTTGCTCCGTCTTCTTCGTGGATCCGTTCTCCTCCCTTGTGGAATTCCAGGCAAGATGACCAAACCCGGATACCATTACTATTTTTGCCTCTTGCTAGAAGTCTTGATCTATAGTTTCGCCTCGATGCCCATGTCTTCTTGTCAGCCTCCTACTTGTAACCAATTGCCATGTTTAACCACCCTACCTATGCAAACCTTTGATTGGCTATACGTAGGCTTCGCTCAGCCCTTCTTATAGCATTGTTAGTTGCAGGTGAAGATTGAAGATGCTTACTTCATGTTGAAGTTTGGTTGGGTTATATCACACTATATAAATGCTTAAAATGAAATCATCTATATACTGGCAGGGTGGAAGGCTAAGCCTTTTGCTTGGTGATTTGTTCCACTCATGCCGTTAGGAACCGTATAAACCGGTGTTATGTTCCTTGATTTTGCGTTCCTAACACGGTTGGGGTGTATGGGACCCCCTTGATAAACCGCTAAGTGCTAAGTCTTTTCCAGCAAATCCCAACATTGGTACTATTTGCCTAATAACAAACTAATAAAAACTTGCATGTGGACTAGCTATCCCTTTTATTTTAATTCTACAACCCCGGGCCAGTGCTCCACATGAGTGTTGGTCCGAAACGGGGAGCCTGCGGGGCCACCTCGAGGAAACTCAAGGTCTGGTAAAAACCCGTAGCTTCACCCATCCGGTCGTGTCCTGAGACTTAGATACGCGCGGCTACTATCAGGGTGTCGACACGCCGGGAGGATTTGCTGGATTAGCCTTACCTTAGTTCGGTTTAACTTGAGCACGGGATTCCGAGAATACTCGGGTCTTCCCACCTATGGAGTTGCGACTTCGCGGATCGTGGGCTTGTGATGGGCCAAGTTGGAACACCCCTGCATGGTTTGAACTTTCGAAAGCCGTGCCCGCGGTTATGTGGCAGATGGGAGCTTGTTAATTCCGGTTGTAGATAACTTGACACAATGCTTCAATACACTACCAGCGTGTGTACCGTGACTGTCAATTTCCGAATAGGGATTCGGGAGTTGAACACGGTGGGGTTATGTTTGACCGGCTTTAGTTAGGATCACTTCGTGATCATCTTTCGACCGATGCTCTTCTCTTCTCGCTCTCTATTACGTAAGTTAGTGCTAGTTGCTGCTGCAGACTTTTGTTTGTTCCTTCACCTCTTATTCTTTCTTCAGCCTTGTCCTCACCCAAGGCTTAAATAGTCTTGTTACCCGGGAACGGGATTGCTGAGTCCTCTGTGGCTCACAGTTACTTCACCACACCAGATGCAGGTTCAGCCGAGTATGAAGCAGGAGCTGGTTCAGTGCTTCACCAGGAGCTCGTTGAAGAGTTTGGCCGTTTGCTTGTGACGTTTTGATGTTCAGTAGTGGTTTCTACTAGGATTCGATCCTGACCTGTGGCTTTATGTTGTTTTGGTATCTTTCTTTGGATCTTACCCGTAGTCGGGTTGTGATGTTTTGAATGATGTCTTGCTTATGTAATGTATTGTGTGAAGTGGCGAGTGTAAGCCAACTATCTCTTTTTGCATTTTAATCCCTCTTTTACATGAGTCGTGCAAAGATACCAAACTTGAGATCATTCTAGGATGGGCTTATACCTTTAAGTCGTGCCTCGACACGTAGGAGGTATAGTCCCATCCTGGGCATTACACCTGGTGTGCCTCGTGTTCGTCCAGGGTGTTCAGGATTCCCGAGGGCCTCTGTCAGCTCGATAGGGCCGTTCAGATAACCGGTGGCGAGATATTTTCTATGAAGTATGTGTCATACATAAAGTTTATCCATGTTTTGACCATAATATGATTGTATTGGAGTGTGTCGAGGAGACTGTACGTCAAGCACGCAGGTGCTTCCGAAGATATGACACTTTTTGGGAACGTGATACTAGCTTGCCCGAACTGGTTGTGGAGTATACCTGGCCAAACCTCGGGCCGAGCCGGTCTTCGGGTCGGGCCTAGCCAAGCCCGAGGGAAAAAACCTAGTCCTGGGCCCGCCCCGGACCGGCCATCGGGCCTGGATTTTGGGCCCAGCCCAGCCCGAACACGTAAAAGCCCGACGGGCCTCGGGCCTCGGGCCGGGCCCCTTCATAAAAGTGTAAATTTGACGGGCCCGGCCCAGCCAGCGGGCTCAAAATCTAGGCCCGAGCCCGGCACAGGAGCAGCATCTAGCCGGACCGGGTCGGGCTTTTTCGGGCTGGGCCGGGCTACCCATGGCCAGGACTATCGCAGAGGCATGAAGAAGGCTGGACAGAAATTTAATTTGGGTGATGTACGTGCAGGTTTGACAAAGCTTGTGATGGACTTGCATGCTTGGAGTAAAAGCAAATTTGGGAACATCACTCGAGAACTTGAAAAGTCTAGATCTGGCCTTGAAGAATTGCTGCATATGAATGCTGATAAGAACGAAATTAGAAAAGTTTCGGAACACATTGTGGGTTCGGGAGCAGCTTCACAATCAAGTTTCAGGACCGAGCGACTAATTTCAATTCCAAAACATGCAAAGACTAGTTTCTTAACCTCTCATATTGGATTGGTTTAGTCCCTTCACGCACCGAAAGTGGTTTTCATGTTGACTAAGTCCACCTTTGATTCATAGGGTAGGAAAATTATAGGAATTGTAAAGTCATAGAAAGTTAAACAATATATAAAAATATCTCAAATCCTATGAATAGGAATAGAAATATGAAAACAGATGTCATTTTAGTTCACATCATAGGATGTTTTTCATCGAGTCTAGTCTAATGTTTATTTTCCTATGCAATATGGAGGATATAAAGAATCCCTCCACAAGGGCATCTCCAATGGCAACCCGCAAATTTCCTCCCGCATCCAGCCGTGGACAGGAGGGATAAATACGCGGACACGGATGCTGGAGGACGGCATCCAATGCTAACCACATACATCTGGCCTTCCTTATGTTTTTCAAGTCCGCACGATCAAATACCCGCATGCAAAGGGTAAAAATGTTCAACTAGCCGCATGCAGTACGAGTTGAAATTTAAAAAGTTCAAATATTACATTCCAGCATTGTTGTCACCTTTGACCGCCCACTGATGCCCAATCAGATCTTCCTTCGACTGCTCATGAGTTGGTCGATACCGAATTTTTGATGCATTTGAATAAACTCTTCAAATGTGGCTGAATTCTGGCTCGGAACTCGGATAGGATCACCAGTGTTCTCAAATTCCAAAGTTGCAGCAGCATCGTCACCCTCATCCTCGACGATCATGTTGTGCATGATCATACAACATGTCATCACCTCCCACAAGGTTTTCGGATCCCGTTACTTAGTAGGTCCACGAACAACTGCAAAATGGGCATGTAGAACTCCAAATGTCCTGTCGACATCCTTGCTAGCTACTTCTTTTCTTTGGGCCAAGTAAGCCTTTTTCGGGCCAATTGGTTTTGTGATGGCGCTGACAAAGGTAGCCCATGAAGGATAGATATCATCAACCAGCTAGTAGCCCATGTTGTACTCATGTCCATTGACTGGACAGTGGCAAGGATGAGCTTTTCCTTCAGTTAGCCTCGTAAACGACGGTGATCGCTGCAGCACATTGATGTCATTGTGAGACCCGAGCATGCCAAAAAAAGCGTGCCAAATCCAAAGACCCTGTGATGCAACTACTTCAAGAATGATGGTGGGCTTCTTAACATGACCCTCATATTGTCCTTGTAAAGCCTTCGGACAGTTCTTCCATTTCCAATCCATGAAGTCAAGAGATCCAATCAAACATGGCCATCCTCTTGCTTTTGAGATTGCCAAGAGCCTCTCGGTGTGTCCCATAGTTGGTTATCTTAGGTACTGAAGTCCAAACACCGTGACCACGGTAGTTGCAAACCTGACCATGGCATCTCTACATGTGCTCTTAGACATCTGTAGGTACACGTCCTATGAATCAGCGACCGTCCCATATGCAAGCATCCGGAGTGCGGCCGTGCACTTCTGGTAACCAGAGAAGTCGATCGTTCTCACAACGTCCTTCTTCAGGCTGAAGTAGTCATCGTAGGACTGAACGCCATGGTACAAACGATCGAAGATAGTCTTCTGCATCCGAAAATGCCCGCGAAAAGCGAATAGTGCATCGTGGGCAAAGTAGTCGACCATCAGTGTCAAATGGTCGCGCACCCTATTGCGGTTGAGCATTCGATGATCCTTGATCGAGCACTTGAAATTGAGAACATGCTCCTCCGCACGCTCTGTGTCTTTAAGAACCGCCTACATCATCGCTAAGGATGGCAATTTTACCCATGGGTACGGGTACCCGCGAATACTGCACCCGCATGGGCAGAGTATAGGCACAATTTTATACCCATGGGTAGTACCATACCCTACCCGTTAAGTCGTGGGTAGGGCATGGGTATAGCCTTATACCCATGGATATACCCATACCCTACCCATTTATACCGATATGTAGACCTTACCCATGGAGCTCCAACATATGCGCAATGGTCGTCAAAGGAGTTGGGCGACCCAACTACTCCCACAATTAAGCCTCACACCGCCACACATGGTATCGATGTACTCATCTAGCTATTATTGAGTTGAGATAAATGTTTTTTGTCAAATGTGCTATCGATGAATGTAAAATTTTGAATAACTTGTGTACTGTTTGATCTACCCATTGGGTACCCAATGGGTATGGGTACCATCGGGTATGGGTACGGGTAAAGTTTCATACCCATGGGTACGAGTATGGGTAGAATTTCATACCCATTGATTACACAGGTATGTGTATGGTATTGCTCTACCCGCCCTATACCCTACCCATTGCCATCCTTAATCATCGCCGTCTCATCGGAGTACTCCTCCTCGACCGATGAGGCATTGGAAGACACAACATACTTCTCGTATATGTACTCCAAATTGGAACCCATTGCTAGAAAGAGGAAGGGACGGCTGTTTTTAGCTCCGGCGGTTCATCGAACAGTTGCCGGGCATGGTGAGAATAGAAGTAGCGGATGGTACCTGATGGGACGATCAGAGGACAGGGGTTGAACGGAGACGGAGGAGAAGCGGGGTGGAGCCCCGCTGGAGCGCTGGAGGTGCCGGAGACGTAGAGTTTCGACATGGGTGTGGCGTGGTAACCGGGGTGGTGGAGCAACGGCGAAGACAAGAGAGAAAGAAGGAAGGAGAGAAATGGGGAGGATGGAGTCGCGGGGTCCGGGGAGGGTTTTGGGTGGGGCAGGGGCGTTGGATTCCTATGTTTTGCATGTCCAGGCTCCCGCAAAGTTCCCCCACTTTTGTCTCCGGTTTGCGGGAGAAACCGTGTCCGGATAGCCGTGCGGCCCAATACAGGCCTGTGTGGGATAGCTTCCGCGGTCCAGATGGATGCGGATGGTTTGTGGGTCCGTCTTGAAGATGCCCTAAGAATAGGATTCTATTCCTACAAAACAAAGAACTGTAAAAGATTTTTTTTTTTATACAAATCATATCCCATAAAATTTCTCCAAACCAAATGAGGCGTTAGCATGGATTTGACAATGGCGACGTCACAAACCTGCCAAGGCCCAGGCTGCCTCGGACAACCTTTGGCCCAACCCATAGGCACACCCCAGGCCACGGCCCAGACTGCCTATGGGCTTGTCTCCGCCATTGGTTTTGACCAATCGTCGCCTACGTCTCATGCTGTGCATTTGAAAACCAAACCGAAAAACCATACCGAAAATAAACCGAACCGAATCAATTTTACGGTTTTTATTGTTTCTCGGTATTGTATGAAATTTTCATACTGTTTTGAACTTGATTTTTATGGTATATACTGGAAAACCGAACGGTTAACCGAATAAACCGAAGTAAAAATAAATTTATATTTCTTGAGATGAACAACCATACAAGTTACCATTTGTCTTGTACATGAGCCAAATTCACTACTAAGCACGTACATTTTTCTTGTAACATAGTCTTTTTTTTCTCTTTTTAAAATGCTAAACACGTCCAGAAGCGTCAACAGATGAATCAATGCATGCATATATACTTATATATATAGTTATATACTATTTTGTGTAAAATAGTAGTGTTTTGAGTCATAAATTCGTAAATTATTATTACGTCATTTTCAAATTCGCGTCAACTTTGGTTTTTATGGTATATACCGAAATAATTTGGTATATACCGAAATCGAACCGTATTTTCATTTCGTACCGTATTTACCGAAATATTAATACCGTACAAATCAAAAAACCGTATAAACCGAATAAACCGAACGCACAGAGTGCCACGTCTACGTGACAATCTTCTTCTTTCTTCCCATTTTAAATGAGCTGGGCATTTCATCGAGCAATTGGCTTGGCACGCGCCGAGCAACAGGAGAAGTGGCTCGCGGCATCAGGAACATGCGCATACAAGACTAGCACATACGGAGCCGTGCCATTTACATACTCACTCACGCAGCTTTGCTAGAGCGAATGCTCTCGGCTTCCGTGATGTTCGGCCTTTGGTCGGCGCAGCGCTCACGCACACTTGGCATCATCGGGTCGAGTGGGTGCGAGGTTGGTCTTAGCGTTTGCTTCAAGACGGCACTGCACCTTCACCGGTGAGGGCACGCACCATGGATGCGGAGTAGTGCTGGCCGCTTGGGCCAGTGGACGCATGATCTGACGCCGCCGCGGCAACTGAAAACCCACATACTCACATACATACGCGCCCACGCGCGTGTGGTCAAGACGGCCGGTTTATCTCAACGGCGACGTCTCACCCCAAAAGCGTAGCATACATACCGGTTTGGTTGGTACCCCGGCCGGGTCAAGAAACCTTGTGGATCAAACAACAAAGCTAGCTGTGGTCGATGCTCTGTTTGGCTTTCACTCATGACGTGCTAACGGTGCGCTTTCAGTCCTTCCTTATCGTCCACGGATACACTAAACTCCAAGTTTAGCATGACTGAAATAAAAAAATCCGGTCAATTTCCAGTACACTGTCGAGCTCGAATATTTCTTACTTAGCCTTGAACCCAAAGGATTATGAACCCTCCATCTAGCTACGGACTCCGGTGCAATCGAGAGCCTCCTCTCCTTTTACGTTGCGGGGCACTTGTCATGGGCGTCCACATCCCTCAGCTGAAAACCCATTCGCCGGCCACAGCGACGAGATCCCCCACATTTATACGCAGCAGAGATCACACACATACATACACTGATACAAACATCCATCGCCGATCGCATGAGAGTTGCACAGGCAACTCGACCAGACCGATCGATCCCTTGCACTTCGCTGGAGCGATGCCTTGCTTGACGCACGACCACCACCCCAAGGCCCCGGCCGCTAACCACTGTAAGTCCCTCTCCTGCCTCATCCGGGAGACCTACGCGCACTGCCATGTCCCATGCATCAGGATCCCCGGCGCCGGGTGGAGCTCGGACGATGACAGCGACGACGACGACGCCGCCGCGCTCGACACGAAACAGGTAACGGCAGAGCGTTCTATAGTCATATTCTTGCTCAATTTACTTGGGGAGGTCATGAGTAACAGCAGAGTAAGATGTCTAGCGTTGATGCTGCAGGTGATACTCAACGAGATGAGGAGGCGGCAGCTGAAGAAGGAGTCGCGGTGTAACGCGGACTCGCCGACTCTGTCGAGCGCCTTCATCTGGTCGTTCACTCCGCTCGATCCGAGAAGCGTTCTGGAGAAGGTGTCGAGCCCTGAGAAGTTCGTCGTGGTGGAAGGGGAGAAGGAAGAGGCGGAGGCGGGCAGCGACGCCGGAGACGCCGAGAGCGAGGCGTTCTTCTCGGTGAAGAGCTTCTTCACGCGCAGCACGAGCCGGGCGGCGACCGTGGCGTCGTTGACGGACATGGGCCCGCCGGAGACGTGGGAGGGCTTCCGGGACTGCGAGGGGTGGCCGTTCGGGCTGTGCCGCCGCCCTGCCGTGCCGCCGCTGCCCAGCACGCCGGCCGACTCGTGGAAATGGCGCAAGCAGAGCAGCGGCCGCAACCTCGCCATGAGCCCGCGCCCTGCATACAGTCACAAGATCACAACGACTTAAGCGGCGCCGCCGCTGACAAACAAGAACCTTAATACCCTGTGTTGGATTGGGTACGCATTCTGCGTGCTCTCGGGTATTCAGTTCAATTTTGAGCTGAATACTGGGCGCACACAGAAATCGCAGTCAATCTAAGCCGACCTCGTTGAGATGGTTTGAGAGTGATGGAGTGTTCACGCTATTCCTTCTCCTTGGAAGAATCTGCAGTTTCAATATCTCAAGTGTTTGAGTGATCGTAATCTCAGTAACTCGCATGTATACGTCTCTCTACCCAACATTGAGATGCTTATTTTGGGATGGAGACACTAGTTTCGTTTTGGTCCCTACGATGTCTCGGAACGACAAAAATATCTTTGTGAATTTGTTTTCCCTCTACTGTATCTTCTGAAAACGGCTTTCAATCCAAGCTGTTCGTTGTTCCACTTGTAATATGAGGCAAAGAACTAAAGTCTAAAGGAAGAATTTTCGACGGTAAACTGCAAAGGCACGAACTAAAGCGAAGCAGAAGGGCATCAGCGCCCGCACGGTTGGTTAACTTCACTTGAGGGCTTGAGAGGAGATGACACGACCACCAAAAGGGAAAGAGAACAGGATGCCAAAGCAGGGGCATCCGGGGAGGGGCCGGCGGGGCACTCGGGCGCTCGACATTGTCGACAATGCTGCAGCCTACGGCGATCAGGCGATGATATCTGAATCCTGATCCGACGAGACCAAATCCGGGCAAATCGATACGGTACTGTACTGCGGCGTGTGTCAGATTGCAGAGAGCCGGGTAATGTGCGGGACTGTGCACGAGTCAGAGAGCTGACGGCCACAGCTTTGATCGTGGGGCGAGGACTGAAGATCAAGTTGCTCTGGACACGGTGATCCGAAGACTGGACTTAGTAGTATATAGCCCTCGAAAGTCGAAACCACACGCTCGCGTGTACTCCGTACTATGTCGTGACTGACTTCAAAAGAGATGGCAAATATGAGATGATCATCCTTCGTCTCATCAATTGGAGGCTTTCAATAAAGTAACCCCGCTTAATGATGAGCGACCTTACCAAAGCTGCTACAACTCAAAACAAAATCGGAACTGCTGTGCGGACGATGATGCTACGCACGATCATTGCACGATGCCAATCTAATGGTGATCTGCGTCTGCTGCCATGCAATGGATGGAACTGATTGGGTTGTCGTTTGTAAATCGTCTGCACATTATCGTGTGTATAGCAATGCTCAAACAAAATCTCAACTCCAGCGAGGGAAAGGCCACCAATATCTTAATTTCAGTGTCCGGGCGTTTTAAGCCCTGATTTGTTTGACCCTATACAGTCATATTTCTCATTTTTTTTTCTTATATATTCGATCACTTGTATATAATTGATGGAGACGGCGAGAAGGGAAGGGAAAAAAAAGAATAACGAAAAAGAAAAGGTGGGTTGTGTCCTACGTGGCAGACTAACCGGTCGCGTCCAGACGCATCCACGAGTCCTCATATCCTCCGAGCCTGGTTTGGTGATCACTTCATGTAGTGTGCGCGGTCTTGCTACAGTGGTCGGCACCCTCGATCCTAGGTCAAAGGGGATAGAGTTCCCTTCCCGATGTGGCAAAGGTTGTCTCAGCGGTTGTGCCCTTGATCTCGTTGTCCTATCAATTCGTCTTGGTCTCTCAACGGTTTAATCTTCTAGTGATTACTTTTAACAATTTTCCTTTTCACTCGGTTATCTAAGGGCTGCCCTATTGGTCTTGGGGTCGACTCCTAGCCTAACTATCGGGTGAGCGCCTCAATTGCAAAAAAAAAGGGCTCTTAAAGAAACTTAAGAAAAAAAGGAATTTGGAGACCCATTTTTTCTAGATCTCCTTGAATGTCCTTTCATCATAAAAAAATTGGAATTTTTAGAAATTGTTTCTATTTTTTCAATGTGTTGTCCGCTGGAAGTTTCATCTATGGATTATCGAAGAACGTTCCTTGATATCCTGGATGGTAGCACCAAAACGTCCAAATGAGCCCTACTTGATATTAGAAAAGGTTTACTACCCTGAACAAAGTCTATAGTTTACATAACCCCGCCAACCATTCTTTTTTCTTTCGTAACCCCTCTGTCGCGCATACGGCCAACTACGGGATCATGATAACCCCTTCGTGGTTTGACTGGGGAGATCGGCAAGCACAAATAACAGAACGAACAATCAACGCAGGGATTTACCCAGGTTCGGGCCGCTGTGAAGCTGATACGTCTCCAACGTATCTACTTTGCCAAACACGTTTGCCCTTATTTTGGACTCTAACTTGCATGATTTGAATGGAACTAACCCGGACTGACGC
The DNA here is from genome assembly GCA_902687465.1 of Secale cereale. Lineage (NCBI taxonomy): Eukaryota > Viridiplantae > Streptophyta > Magnoliopsida > Poales > Poaceae > Secale > Secale cereale. The sequence continues at coordinate 538,236,657 of LR738713.1, forward strand.
TGTTTTCAGCAGAACTGCCATGGTGTTGTTTTTTGTGCAGAATAAAAAGTTATCGGAATCGCCAGAAAATCAACAGAGAATTATTTCAGAAAATATAAAAAATATCTGCAAGAAGATCTGCACCGGGGGGCCCACACCCTGTCCTCGAGGGTGGGGGCGCGCCCCCTGTCTCGAGGGCCGCCCGATGCTCCACCGACGTATCTCCAGATCCTATATATTCCATTTCGTGGAGGAAAAAATCAAGGAGAAGGAATTATCGCGTTTCACGAGACGGAGCCGCCGCCAAGCCTTAATCTCTCTCGGGAGGGCTGATCTCGAGTCCGTTCGGGGCTCCGGAGAGTGGAGATCGTCGCTATCGTCATCATCAACCTTCGTCCATCACCAATTCCGTGATGCTCACCGCCGTGTGTGAGTAATTCCATCGTAGGCTTTCTGGACGGTGATGGGTTGGATGGGATCTATCATGTAATTGAGTTAGTTTTGTAGGGTTTGATCCCTAGTATCCACTATGTTCTGAGATTGATGTTGCTATGACTTTGCTATGCTTAATGCTTGTCACTAGGCCCGAGTGCCATGATTTCAGATCTGAACCTATTATGTTTTCAAGAATATATGTGTGTTCTTGATCCTATCTTGCAAGTCTATAGTCACCTACTATGTGTTATGATCCCGCAACCCCGAAGTGACAATAATTGGGACCACTCCCGATGGTGACCATAGTTTGAGGAGTTCATGTATTCACTATGTGTTAATGCTTTGGTCCGGTACTCTATTAAAAGGAGGCCCTAATATCCCTTAGTTTCCAATAGGACCCCACTGCCACGGGAGGGTAGGACAAAAGATGTCATGCAAGTTCTTTTCCATAAGCATGTATGACTATATTCGGAATACATGCCTACATTGCATTGATGAACTGGAGCTAGTTCTGTGTCACCCTAGGTTATAACTTCTACATGATGAATTGCATCCGACGTAATTTCCCATCACCGATCCAATGCCTACGAGCTTTACTTATATTGTTTGTCGCTTATTTACTTTTCCGTTGCTACTATCACAAAAACTACAAAAACACTATCTTTACTTTTATTGCCGCTACCGCCACTATCATATTACTTTGCTACTAAACTATCTTGCTGCAGATACTAAGTTTCCAGGTGTGGTTGAATTGACAACTCAGCTGCAAATACTTAAGAGTATTTTTTGGCTCCCCTTGTGTCGAATCAACAAATTTGGGTCTAATACTTTACCCTCGAAAACTGTTGCGATCCCCTACACTTGTGGGTTATCAAGACTATTTTCTGGCGCCGTTGCCGGGGAGCATAGCTCTATTCTTTAAGTCACTTGGGATTTATATCTGTTTACCACTATGAAGAATTTGAAGGACTCAAAAACCAAGATCTTACCCTCAACTACGAGGGGAGGTAAGGAACTGCCATCTAGCTCTGCACTTGATTCTCCTTCTGTTATGAGTAAACTTGCGACACCTACTCCTGCTATTGAATCTGATATGTCGTATGTTCTTGATGATGCTACTTCTGCTATGTATGATGAAACTACCTCTATGCCTGATACTGTGCCACTAGGTGAATTTCTAGATGAACAAATTGCTAAGGTTAGGGAGAGTGCAAATGTTGATGATATTTATGAAAGTGATGATGAAACTACTCCCAATAGATATGAATTGCATGTTCTGCCTGAGGGTTATGTTATGGATGAAGAAACTGCTAGAGACTTTCTTGCTTGTAATGATAGATATGATCTTAAGAAGTTATTAGCTAAGCTGAAAGAAAAGTCCTTGAATGCTAGAATGAAACATGACCCTGCTTTTGCTACTTCACCTATATGTGTCACTGATAAGGATTATGAGTTCTCTGTTGATCCTGAGTTAATTACTTTGGTTGAATCTGATCCTTTCCATGGCTATGAGTCTGAAACTGTTGTGGCACATCATACCAAGTTGAATGATATAGCCACCCTGTTTACCAATGATGAAAAGATTCGCTATTACTATATCCTTAAGTTGTTTCTGTTCTCGTTAAAGGGTGATGCTAAGACTTGGTTTAATTCCCTTGATCCTGGTTGTGTGCGTAGTCCTCAGGATATGATGTATTACTTTTTTGCTAAATATTTTCCCGCTCATAAGAAACAAGCTGCCTTACGGGAAATATATAACTTTGCTCAAACTGAAGAAGAGAGTCTCCCACAAGCTTGGGGGAGGCTTCTCCAGTTACTTAATGCTTTGCCTGATCATCCTCTTGAGATGCATGATATACTCGATGTCTTTTATAATGGACTAACTTAAGGGTAGGGTCACGGGCGTGGCCAAAGTACCCCACCCAAGGTCACTACCCCAGAAGATCAAAAGACAAAACCTACGATGGTAAAGACAGTCGACTGAGACGACCCAAGAGGACATCCCCTGCAAGACGACTCAACTCCACTCGACCAATCCAAGGCACTCGACCCCCGAAGGTCAAAGGTCCCTTAGGACAATAACAGTCTCGTATTTACTCGCTGTAGTGAATGCCTTTATAGCTCTTTACTGCAGACGTTACCAGTAACGTCTGCCTTAATGTACATTGAACCCTTAGTAACGTGGAGCATGGCTGGGGTCCTGGCGCACTATATAAGCCACCCCCCTCCTCCAGTACAAGGGTTCGCATCCTTGTAACTCACATATATACACATATCAGTCGACCGCCTCTGGGCACCGAGACGTAGGGCTGTTACTTCCTCCGAGAAGGGCCTGAACTCGTAAAATACCTCGTGTACAACTCCACCATAGCTAGGGCCTTGCCTCCTCATTCGTACCCCCTACTCGTACTGTCAGGCTTAGAACCACGACAGTTGGCGCCCACCGTGGGGCAAGGCGTCTTAGCGACTTCTGGTGAGGTTGCAATCTTTTCTCCGACCTCCTTCATCATGGTTTTCGGCGGTGGTCTAACGTTGGGCCGCGAGATCCGACTCGGTGCGCTCGTCTTCGTCGCTGACGACTCCGCATGGCTCCAGGAGGCCCCCCTCGACGTCGAGGCTCTGCCCGTCCGCGGGGCTGCGCACTTCCGCGCCGGCGCCTACGGCGTCCTCATTCGGCAGCAGTCGACTCAGTACCTATCGATCCCTACATCGTCCCCCATCCACGCCGGACGCTGACGCAAACGATCCGGTCGCTCACGGCTCCAGCGATGGGTGAAACATGTGGTGGCCCGCCAGGAGGCCACCCCTCAGGTCGCGGCCATCGAGCCCGACGGTTACCTCTACGGGCCGACCGATCCGTCGATCGAGCTCGTAGATTCAGTTTCCGAGTGCGGGAGCAGCGATCCCGCAGCGGAAGTCCTCATGGTCGACTCACGCCGCAGCCCGCCGGCTTTTCATCGTAGTGGTGACGGCGGCAACGGTGGCGGCCGTGCATACGACAACGACGGATACATTCCTCAACCTCTCACTGCCGAGCAGAGGGATGAGCTATGTCGCCGCAACGAAGACGCGCTCTTCACTCCCATCGTCTGAGATTCTCCGGAGGCTCTGGCCCTGGAAGCCACGCGCTTGGAAAATATCCAGCGCGCACTCGACGAACAGGCCCGCCGACTGGTCCCCGAGTCCAGTCGACAACCGCGGCAATCGCACCCGCGCGAGACTCAGGTGTTCCGCACACCAGTCCAGAACCTCGAAGCCGCAGCTCGCATTGCGGAATCGATTCAACCATCTCAGTCGGAGGCTGGGAGGGGCCTTCAGTAGATCCGAGCTTTGCTCCGAATGGACGAAGAGCAAAACGCGGCTGTTTCTCAGCCGCGCAACAGGATCCACATCAGATCGGTGGCTGCAGACACCGTTTGGTCAGCCCACAGTCCCAGATCGCCCCCAAGGCGTGAGGAACGTGGCCCGCGGCAAGACCGGCATCTGGGTTGGAATGACGAGCAATACAACCGTCGACACGGGCATCATGACCGCCGTCGAATGCCTACGCCTCCTCCGGGAAGCGGATCGTTCTCGCACCGGCGGCACGAGGGCAGGCGCCTGCGCGACGACGAGCAGAGGGTTCCCCCAGATCCCCGGAAGCCGGGTTTCGACGCAAGGTCTATCCTTGTGCAGGGATGGGTCGACCGGAACAGGGCGTTCAGAGAAGAGCAGGGCAGAGATCATCCGAGTGGAAGCCGAGCACCTGTCTCTGGACCCGAGTGTTTCTGCAGTACCAACAGAGCCGCAGAGATCCCCCCGAACTTCAGGTTGGCGGCGGGGGTAAGTAAGTTCACCGGCGAGTCAAAACCAAACACATGGCTAGAAGACTACCGAGTAGCCGTGCAGATCAGAGGCGGCAACGACGACGTAGCCATGAAACACCTTCCTCTAATGCTGGGCGGTTCGGCTCGGGCGTGGCTCAATAAGTTGGCCCCCGGGAGTATTTACAGCTGCGAGGAGCTGGCTCGAGTGTTCATTCGGACCTTCGAGGGCACCTGCAAGCGACATGCTGGCCTCGCAGAGCTTCACCATTGTGCGCAGAAGTCGAATGAAACCTTGAGGGATTACATCCAGCGATGGACCACCTTGCATCACATGGTGGAAAATGTGTCTGAGCACCACGCAGTTTGCGCCTTCAAGGAGGGCGTGCGTAACCGAGAGCTGAATCTGAAGTTTGGTCGAATAGGCGATATGTCCCTGTCTCGGATGATGGAGATTGACAGTCGGTACGCTAACGGCGAAGAGGCCGATCGGCTCCGCGGCGGCAAGAAACCAGTCGGGCAGGATGACCAGAATTCCAATCGGAAGAACAAGCGCAAGGCCGTGCCAGCTGCTCAGGGCGAAGCTGCAGTGGTCAACCAAGGGAAAGGCAAAGGAAAGCCGAAGGGGCACTGGGCACCTAAGAAAGTGAAGGATCAAGCTGGGGATGATGTACTCGACCAGCCGTGTCCCATTCACACGAACAAAGATGAAGAGGGAAACTTGGTATATCCCAAGCACACCACTCGACAGTGCCGGCTCCTGATTCAGAACTTCCAGAAAGATCAGTCGACTGGGAAGGGAAAGGAATCAGAGGAGTCCGAAGACAAGGAAGGGGATGGAGGATACCCCCAGATCAACTCCACTTTGGTGATCTTCGCAGACGTCGAGATCAAAAGTCGACTGAAAGTCATCAACAGAGAAGTCAACATGGTTGCCCCGGCAACCACCACGTTTCTGAAGTGGTCCAAGACCCCCATCACATTTGACCAGTCTGATCACCCTGCGCACATTGCCACCCCCGGGCGGCAGGCACTGGTGGTCGACCCAGTGGTCGCGGGCACACGTCTGACCAGGGTCCTGATGGATGGAGGCAGTGGTTTGAATATTCTGTATGCAGCAACCCTCCGGGATATGGGCATCCCAATGTCCAAGCTGAGTGAGAGAAACATGAGGTTCCACGGGGTCATCCCCGGGAAGAAGGCTGACTCACTTGGCCAAATCACACTCGACATAGTCTTCGGCGACTCGAAGAATTATCGCAAAGAGAAGCTGACGTTTGAAGTGGTGGACTTCAACAGCGCTTATCATGCCATTCTGGGTAGGCCCGCCTACGCCAGATTCATGGCTCGACCGTGTTATGTATATCTCAAGATGAAGATGCTGGGACCCAACATCGTTATAACTGTCACTGGGAACCGCCAGAAAGCGGAAGAGTGCCTCCAGAAAGGCTCGAAGATCGCTGACGAGCAGATCGGCAGTAGAGATGGAGGAGTACGAGAAAAGCGTGGACCCGAGTGATCTGCTGAGGGCAAAGAAGCCGGCTTCCGAGTCAGCTTTCCAGTCGGCCCGGGAGGCGAAGCCCGTACACATCCACCCCACCGACCCCAATGCAGCACCGACCCACATTTCCACTACACTCGACAGCAAATAGGAAGAAGCGCTCATCCAGTTCCTCCATGAGAACTGGGACATCTTCGCATGGAAACCATCATACATGCCGGGTGTACCCAGGGGACTGGCTGAGCACCATTTGCGAGTCGACCCAAAGGTGAAGCCTGTGAAGGAACATCTCCGTCGGTCCGCTACGGAGAAGAGAAAGGCAATTGGCGAGGAAGTGGCTCGGCTCCTGGCAGCTGAGATTATCCGCGAGATCTACCACTCCGAGTGGCTCGCCAATGTCGTCATGGTCCCCAAGAAGGACAAGTCTCTCCGCATGTGCATCGATTTCAAGCACATCAATCGGGCCTGCCCGAAGGATCATTTTCCTCTCCCTCGCATTGATTAGATAGTTGACTCGACTGCGGGATGTGAGCATTTGTCCTTTCTGGATGCATATTCCGGGTACCATCAGATCCGTCTGTTCGGACCCGATGAAATCTAGACAGCTTTCATCACCCCTTCGGGTGTTTTTGTTATGTCACCATGCCTTTCAGTCTCAAAAAGCCGGCGCTACATTCATGCGCATGATCCAGAAGTGTCTGATAAGGCAAATCAGTCGGAACATCGAAGCATACATGGATGACATTGTGGTCAAGTCACGGAAAGGTTCCGACCTACTGACCGACCTCGCTGAGACATTCGCAAATTTAAGAAGCTATGATATCAAGCTCAATCCGTCGAAGTGTACATTTGGAGTTCCTGGCGGCAAGTTACTCGGTTTTATCGTTTCCGAACGGGGAATCGACGCCAACCTAGAGAAGGTCAGCACCATCCTCCGAATGAAACGCCCCGAGCATATACAAGACGTCCAGAAGCATACTGGTTGCTTGGCCGCGTTGAGTCGAATCATTTCTCGTCTTGGTGAGAAGGCATTGCCTCTCTACCGACTCATGAAGAAATCAGACAAGTTCGAGTGGAATTCCGAAGCCGAAGCAGCGTTTGAAGAGCTCAAAGCCCTGCTGTCCACCCAGCCGGTGCTTGCTGCCCCAGTCAGCAAAGAGCCTCTCCTACTATACATTGCAGCCACCGGACAAGTTGTCAGCACTGTACTCACGGTCGAGCGGGAAGAAGAGGGCAAGGCCTACCAGGTCCAGCGCTCAATCTACTACATATCTGAAGTTTTGACTCCCTCCAAGCAAAGGTACCCGCATTACCAGAAGCTCGTGTACAGGATTTACTTGACTGCAAAAAAGGTTGCCCATTACTTCTCGGACCATACAATCTCAGTCGTCAGCGACGCCCCGCTGTCAGAGATTCTGAACAACCGAGACGCGACCGGTCGAGTGGCAAAATGGGTGATTGAACTTCTTCCGTTAGATATCAAGTTTGAAGCGAAGAAAGCCATCAAGTCTCAGGCTATAGCAGATTTTGTGGCCGAGTGGATAGAACAAGAGCTGCCGACTCAAGTTCAGTCGGATCACTGGACTATGTTCTTTGATGGATCCATGATGTTGAACGAATCTGGCGCAGGCGTGGTCCTGGTATCTCCCAGGGGCGACAAGCTCAGTTACGTCCTTCAGATCCACCTTGACTCATCGAACAACGAATCTGAGTATGAAGCACTTCTGTACGGGTTGCGCATGGCCATCTCAGTCGGCGTCCGTCGCCTAATGGTCTACGGCGACTCAGACTTAGTGGTGAACCAAGTGATGAAGGAATGGGACGTCAGGAGCCCGGCAATGACCAGTTATTGCAATGCAGTGCGGAAGCTTGAAAAGAAGATTGAAGGTTTAGAGCTCCATCACGTGCCCAGAGCCAAGAATCAGCTTGCCGATGACCTCGCGAAGATTGGGTCGACCCGGAAGCCTAAACCCAAGAATGTGTTTCTGGAGCATCTGCACACCCCTTCTGTCAAAGAAGACCCATTCACGGAAGAACCCCCGCAGCCAGTCAGTGCGTCAGATCCGACTGAAGTCGAAGTGCCTACAGTGGTCGACCTGATCATGGAGGTTTTAGTGATTACGCCCGACAGGACTGTGCCATACATATCATATCTGCTCAGGCAAGAACTCCCGGAAGATGAAGAAGAAGCGCGCCAGATCGTCCGTCGATCCAAGGCGTTCACTGTCATTCAGGGTCAACTCTACAAAGAAAGCATCACCGGAGTCGCTCGGCGCCGCATCACCCCAGAGGAAGGTCGACTGATCCTGGATGAGATTCACTCGGGAACTTGTGGCCACCACGCTTCTGAAGGAAATATGCCCTAGAGGCAATAATAAAGTTGTTATTTATATTTCCTTATATCATGATAAATGTTTATTATTCATGCTAGAACTGTATTAACCGGAAACTTAGTACATGTGTGAATACATAGACAAAACAGAGTGTCCCTAGTATGCCTCTACTAGACTAGCTCGGTGATCAAAGATGGTTATGTTTCCTAGCCATGGACATGAGTTGTCGTTTGATCAACGGGATCACATCATTAGGAGAATGATGTGATGGACTAGACCCATCCGTTAGCATAGCACTATGATCGTTTAGTTTTACTGCTATTGCTTTCTTCATGACTTATACATGTTCCTATGACTATGAGATTATGCAACTCCCGAATACCGTAGGAACACCTTGTGTGCAATCAAACGTCACAACATAACTGGGTGATCATAAAGATGCTCTACAGGTGTCTCCGAAAGTGTTCGTGGTGTTGGCATAGATCAAGACTAGGATTTGTCACTCCGAGTGTCGGAGAGGTATCTCTGGGCCCTCTCGGTAATGCACATCATAATAAGCCTTGCAAGCAAATGACTAATGAGTTAGTCACGAGATGATGTATTACGGAACGAGTAAAGAGACTTGCCGGTAACGAGATTGAACTAGGTATAGAGATACCGACGATCGAATCTCGGGCAAGTAACATACCGATGACAAAAGGAACAATGTATGTTGTTATGCGGTTTGACCGATCAAGATCTTCATAGAATATGTAGGAACCAATATGAGCATCTAGGTTCCGCTATTGGTTATTGACCGGAGACGTGTCTCGGTCATGTCTACATAGTTGTCAAACCCGTAGGGTCCGCACGCTTAACGTTTGATGACGATCGGTATTATGAGTTTATGAGTTTTGATGTACCGAAGGAAGTTCGGAGATCCGGATGAGATCACGGACATGACGAGGAGTCTCGGAATGTCCGAGACATAAAGATTGATATATTGGACGACTATATTCGGACACCGGAAGTGTTCCGGAAAAGTTTCGGATTTAACCGGATTGTCGGAGGGGGGTTACCGGAACGCCCCACGAGGGGGGATGGTCCATAGTGGGCCTTGAGGAAAGAAGAGAGGCAGCCCATAGAGGCTGGCCGGCGCCCCACCAGGGAATCCTAGTTGGACTAGGATTGGGGGGCGCCACCTCTCCCTCTCCTTCCTTTCCCTCTCTTCCTTCTTGGTGGACTCCTACTAGGAATAGGATTGCAATCCTATTCCTAGTACGATTGCCTCCCTGGCGCGCCATAGAAGGGCTGGCCGGCCCCTCCCCTTGATCCTTTATATACGGGGCCAGGGGGCACCCTAGGACACAAGTTGATCAGTTGATCTCTCCCAACCGTGTGTAGTGCCCCCTCCACAGAAACACACCTCGATTATACCATTGCAGTGCTTAGGCGAAGCCCTGCGCCGGTAGATACATCATAACTGTCACCACGCCGTCGTGCTGACGAAACTCTCCCGTGAAGCTCAACTGGAACAAGAGCTCGTGGGACGTCATCAAGCTGAACGTGTGCTGAACGCGGAGGTGTCGTACGTTCGGTGCTTGATCGGTTGGATCGCGAAGTAGTTCGACTACATCAACCGCGTCACTTGACGCTTCCGCTCCCGGTCTACGAGGGTACATAGACACACTCTCCCCTCTCATTGCTATGCATCTAGTAGATAGATCTTGCGTGATCGTAGGAAAATTTTAAAATACTACGTTCCCCAACAGTGGCATCATGAGCCAGGTCTATGCGTAGATGATATGCACGAGTAGAACACAATGAGTTGTGGGCGATACTAGTCATACTGCTTACCAGCATGTCATACTTTGCTTCGGCGGTATTGTGAGATGAAGCAGCCCGGACCGACATTACGCGTACGCTTACACGAGACTGGTTTCACCGTTATGAGCACTCGTTGCTTAAAGGTGACTGGCGGGTGTCTGTCTCTCTCACTTTAGTTGAATAAAGTGTGGCTACGCCCGGTCCTTGTGAAGGTTAAAACAACACATACTTGACGAAACATCATTGTGGTTTTGTATGCGTAGGTAAGAACGGTTCTTGCTAAGCCCGTAGCAGCCACGTAAAACTTGCAACAACAAAGTAGAGGACGTCTAACTTGTTTTTGCAGGGCATGTTGTGATGTGATATGGTCAAGACATGATGGATATACGGTTTTGTATGAGATGATCATGTTTTGTAATGTTATCGGCAACTAGCAGGAGCCATATGGTTGTCGCTTTATTGTATGAAATGCAATCGCCATGTAATTGCTTTACTTTATCACTAAGCAGTAGCGATAGTCGTAGAAGCAATAGTTGGCGAGACGACAACGATGCTACGATGGAGATCAAGGTGTCGCGCCGATGACGAAGGTGATCATGACGGTGCTTTGGAGATGGAGATCAAAAGCACAAGATGATGATGGCCATATCATGTCACATATTTTGATTTGCATGTGATGTTTATCTTATTATGCTTCTTATTTTGCTTAGAACGACGGTAGCATTATAAGATGATCCCTTACTAAATTTCAAGGTATAAGTGTTCTCCCTGAGTATGCACCGTTGCGAAAGTTCGTCGTGCCGAGACACCACGTGATGATCGGGTGTGATAAGCTCTACGTTCAAATACAACTGGTGTAAGCCAATTTTGCACACGCGGAATACTCGGGTTAAACTTGACGAGCCTAGCATATGCAGATATGGCCTCGGAACACTGGAGACCGAAAGGTCGAGCGTGAATCATATAGTAGATATGATCAACATAAGATGTTCACCATTGAAACTACTCCATCTCACGTGATGATAGGACATGGTTTAGTTGATTTGGATCACATGATCATTTAGATGACCGGAGGGATGTCTATCTAAGTGGGAGTTCTTTAAGTAATATGATTAATTGAACTTTCATTTATCATGAACTTAGTCCTGGTAGTATTAGCATATCTATGTTGTAGATCAATAGCTCGCGATGTTGCTCCACGTTTATCTTTTATATGTTCCTAGAGAAAACTAAGTTCAAAGATGTTAGTAGCAATGATGCGGAACTGTTCCGTGATCTGAGGATTATCCTCATTGCTGCACAGAAGAATTATGTCCTTGATGCACCGCTAGGTGACAGACCTATTGCAGGAGCAGATGCAGACATTATGAACGTTTTGACAAAAGCTCGGTATGATGACTACTTGATAGTTTAAGTGCACCATGCTTTACGGCTTAGAACCGGGACTTCAAAAACGTTTTGAACGCCACAGAGCATATAAGATGTTCCAAGAGTTGAAATTAGTATTTCATACTCATGTCCGTGTCGAGAGGTATGAGACCTCTGACAGTACTTTGCCTACAAGATGGAGGAGAATAGCTCAACCAATGAGCATGTGCTCAGATTGTCTGGGTACTGCAATTGCTTGAATCAAGTGGGAGTTAATCTTCGAGATAAGATAGTAATTGACAAAGTTCTCTAGTCACTATCACCAAGTTAGTAGAACTTCGTGATGAACTATAATATGCAAGGGATGGCGAAAGTAATTCCCGAGCTCTTCGCGATGCTGAAATCGGCGAAGGTAGAAATCAAGAAAGAGCATCAAGTGTTGATGGTTAACAAGACCACTTGTTTCAAGTAAAGGGCAAAGGGATAGAAGGGGAACTTCAAGAATAATGACTAGCAAGTTGTCACTCCCATGAAGAAACCCAAAGCTAAACTCAAGCCTGAAACTAAGTGCTTCTACTACAAAGGAAATGGTCACTGGAAGTGGAACTGCCCTAGATACTTGGCAGATAAGAAGGATGGCAAAGTGAACAAAGGTATATTTGATATACAGATTATTGATGTGTATTTTACTAGTGTTCATAGCAACCCCTCGGTATTTGATACTGGTTTAGTTGCTAAAGAGTAGTAACTCGAAATGGGAGTTGCATAATGAACAGAAACTAGTTAAAGGATGAAGTGACGATGTGTATTGGAAGTAGTTCCAAGATTGATATGATCATCATCGCACACTCCCTATACTTTCGGGATTAGTGTTGAACCTAAATAAGTGTTATTTGGTGTTTGTGTTGAACATGAATATGATTTGATCATGTTTATTGCAATACGACTATTCATGTAAGTTAGAGAATAATTGTTGTTCTATTTACATGAATAAAACCTTCTATGGTCATACACCCAATGAAAATGGTTTGTTGGATCTCGATCGTGTGATACACATATTCATAATATTGAAGCCAAAAGATGCAAGTTCAATAATGATAGTGCAACTTATTTGTGGCACTGCCATTTAGGTCATATTGGTGTAAAGCGCATGAAGAAACTCAATAGTGATGGACTTTTGGAATCACTTGATTATGAATCACTTGGTGCTTGCGAACCATGCCTCATGGGCAAGATGACTAAAACTCCGTTCTCCGGAACTATGGAGCGAGCAACAGAGTTGTTGGAAATCATACATACTGATGTATGCGGACCAATGAGTGTTGAAGCTCGCGGCGGGTATCGTTATTTTCTGACCTTCACTGATGATTTGAGCAGATATGGGTATATCTAATTAATGAAGCACAAGCTTGAAACATTTGAAAAGTTCAAAGAATTTCAGAGTGAAGTGGAGAATCATCATAACAGGAGTGTTTGAAAGGAGTTTTTCAAAGAAAGACCTTGGTGAAGCCGCTTACAAATTGAGCATCAAGATCTATAGAGATAGATGAAGACGCTTGATAAGACTTTCGATGAGTACATACCTTGATAAGATTTTGAAGTAGTTCAAAATGGATCAGACAAAGAAGGAGTTCTTGCCTGACTTGTAAGGTGTGAAGTTGAGCAAGACTCAAAGCTAGACCACTGCAGAAAAATATAGAGAGAATGAAAGTCATTCCCTATGCCTCAGCCATAGGTTCTATAAAGTATGCCATGCTGTGTACCAAACATGTTGTGTACCTTGCCATGAGTTTGACAAGGAGGTACAATAGTGATCCAGGAGTAGATCACTGTACAGCGGTCAAAATTATCCTTAGTAACTGGATGACTAAGGAAATGTTTCTCGATTATGCAGGTGATAAAGAGTTCGTCGTAGAGGGTTACGCCGATGCAAGCTTTGACACTAAATCCAGATGACTCTAAGTATCAACATGGATGCATATTGAAAGTGGGAGCAATTAGCTAGAGTAGCTCCATGCAGAGCATTGTAGACACATATAAATTTGCGAAATACATACGGATCTGAATGTGACAGACCCGTTGACTAAACTTCTCTCACGAAGCAAAACATGATCACACCTTAGTACTCTTTGGGTGTTAATCACATAGTGATGTGAACTAGATTATTGACTCTAGTAAACCCTTTGGGTGTTGGTCACATGGCGATGTGAACTATGGGTGTTATTCACATAACGATGTGAACTATCGGTATTAAATCACATGGTGATGTGAGCTAGATTATTGACTCTAGTGCAAGTGGGAGACTGAAGGAAATATGCCCTAGAGGCAATAATAAATTTGTTATTTATATTTCCTTATATCATGATAAATGTTTATTATTCATGCTAGAACTGTATTAACCGGAAACTTAGTACATGTGTGAATACATAGACAAAACAGAGTGTCCCTAGTATGCCTCTACTAGACTAGCTCGATGATCAAAGACGGTTATGTTTCCTAGCCATAGACATGAGTTGTCGTTTGATCAACGGGATCACATCATTAGGAGAATGATGTGATGGACTAGACCCATCCGTTAGCATAGCACTATGATCGTTTAGTTTTACTGCTATTGCTTTCTTCATGACTTATACATGTTCCTTTGACTATGAGATTATGCAACTCCCGAATACCATAGGAACACCTTATGTGCTATCAACCGTCACAACGCAACTGGGTAATCATAAAGATGCTCTACAGGTGTCTCCGAAAGTGTTCGTGGTGTTGGCATAGATCAAGAGTAGGATTTTTCACTCCGAGTGTCAGAGAGGTATCTCTGGGCCCTCTCGGTAATGCACATCATAATAAGCCTTGCAAGCAAATGACTAATGAGTTAGTCATGAGATGATGTATTACGGAACGAGTAAAGAGACTTGCCGGTAACGAGATTGAACTAGGTATAGAGATACCGACGATCGAATCTCGGGCAAGTAACATACCGATGACAAAAGGAACAACGTATGTTGTTATGCGGTTTGACCGATAAAGATCTTCGTAGAATATGTAGGAACTAATATGAGCATCCAGGTTCCGCTATTGGTTATTGACCGAAGACGTGTCTCGGTCATGTCTACATAGTTCTCGAACCCGTAGGGTCCGCATGCTTAACGTTTGATGACGATCGGTATTATGAGTTTATGAGTTTTGATGTAGCGAAGGAAGTTTGGAGTCCCGAATGAGATCACGGACATGACGAGGAGTCTCGGAATGTCCGAGACATAAAGATTTATATATTGGATGACTATATTTGGACACCGGAAGTGTTCCGGAAAAGTTTCGGATTTAACCGGATTGCCGGAGGGGGGTTACCGGAACCCCCCACGAGGTGGGATGGTCCATAGTGGGCCTTGAGGAAAGAAGAGAGGCAGCCCATAGAGGCTGGCCGGCGCCCCACCAGGGAATCCTAGTTGGACTAGGATTGGGGGGCGCCACCTCTCCCTCTCCTTCCTTTCCCTCTCTTCCTTCTTGGTGGACTCCTACTAGGAATAGGATTGCAATCCTATTCCTAGTAGGATTGCCTCCCTGGCACGCCATAGAAGGGCTGGCCGGCCCCTCCCCTTGCTCCTTTATATACGGGGGCAGGGGGCACCCTAGGACACACAAGTTGATCAGTTGATCTCTCCCAACCGTGTGCGGTGCCCCCCTCCACAGAAACACACCTCGATTATACCGTTGCAGTGCTTAGGCGAAGCCCTGCGCCGGTAGATACATCATAACCGTCACCACGCCGTCGTGCTGACGAAACTCTCCCGTGAAGCTCAACTGGATCAAGAGCTCGTGGGACGTCATCAAGCTGAACGTGTGCTGAACGCGGAGGTGTCGTACGTTCGGTGCTTGATCGGTTGGATCGCGAAGAAGTTCGACTACATCAACCGCGTCACTTGACGCTTCCGCTCCCGGTCTACGAGGGTACGTAGACACACTCTCCCCTCTCGTTGCTATGCATCTAGTAGATAGATCTTGCGTGATCATAGGAAAATTTTAAAATACTACGTTCCCCAACAGCTTCCTCTCAGACTATAGTGCCAAAGCGTACCGAGTCGGGTTTTATTGGCCTTGGGCCAACGAGATGGCCAAAGATATTGTGGACAAGTGCGCAGGATGCCAGTTCTACTCCAACATATCTCACAAGCCGGTGTCTGCTCTGAAGACAATTCCACTAGTCTGGCCCTTTGTCGTTTGGGGCTTGGATATGGTCGGCCCCTTCAGAACAGGCAGAAGCGGATTCACTCACCTGCTCGTGGCAGTCGACAAGTTCACCAAATGGATTGAGGCCAAGCCCATCAAGAACCTCGAGTCGAGCACCGCCATCAGCTTCATCAGGGAATTGATATTTAGATATGGAGTCCCCCATAGCATCATCACGGACAACGGCTCCAACTTTGACTCGGATGAATTCAGAGCTTTCTATGCTTCTCAAGGAACACGAGTCGACTATGCCTCCGTGGCGCATCCGCAGTCGAATGGACAGGCAGAAAGGGCAAACGGTTTGATTCTCCAAGGCATGAAGCCATGGCTCATGCGTGACCTTAAGCATGCCACTGGGGCTTGGGTAAACGAACTACCGTCTGTCTTATGGGGTCTGAGGACAACTCCAAACATGTCGACTGGCCGAACCCCTTTCTTCATGGTCTATGGAGCTAAAGCCGTGCTGCCAAGTGATTTGTTACATAATGCCCCCCGATTGGAACTCTTCTCCGAAGCCGAAGTAGGGCAAGCTCGTCAGGATGCAGTCGACCTCTTGGAGGAGGAGCGAGAGATGGCCCTGATCCGGTCGACCATCTATCAGCAAGACCTGTGTCGATTCCATGCTCGCAACGTCCGAAGCCGAGCATTTCAGGAAGGAGACCTGGTTCTTCGAGTGCATCAGAAACGACCACACAAACTCGCCCCGGCCTGGGAAGGCCCCTTCGTCATCACCAAGGTACTGCACAACGGGGCATATCACCTTTACAATGTTGCCAAGAAGAAAGACGAACCTCGTTCGTGGAACGCGGACCTGCTTCGCCGCTTCTACACTTGAAACACTCGAACAGTCGAGTTGTAATAAAGATTTTCCTATTTATTTCAAAGACAAGTTTACAGCGATCCTTTAATGATTGTTGTTATCTAAGAAGCTGGTCTTCAAAATCCCCCAGTGGGTGCTTAGTCGCAAACCCGATTCGCCTAAGTTTCAAAAACTACTCCGAGTGAAGAGCGATCCTCTCACTCCGGGGCTTAGCCGCTGTAAGGGCATCTCTTGCCCGAGGTTTTGGTGATGATGACAATCTGTGTTTGGACTAATCATGTGTCAATATTACTCAGGTTGATAACATGTGGCACAAGACGGTTAGTCTTTCTCTCTTTAAGGAAAAGATCGAAGACGGAGTTTCCAATGCCTTTCTGTTTCTTTTGGTCATAGGAAATCCGTACTATTAAGAGGGAACCCACATCGGAAGGTATTTGGTGAATCAAGTCATGCACACAGATTCTTTGCACCCACCATATTACCTTCGTTCGTGGAGAGAGAGGTTCCTTGTTTCTTTTCTCCTTATTGTATATTTCTCCACAGCGGTAGTTCTGCCCTATTGGGCGGTTGTACCGATGGCCGGTAGTTTCGGTCAAAACCACCGCCCCAAGTACCGCTCAGGGGTGATTCCCTCTGTACTGGGTGCGGTGGTAGACCGGTGGTGGCCCGGAAGTACCGGTGAGACCGGTACTACCGGTGTTCCGAGCGGTAGTACCGCTTTGACTGCCACCACGCAGAAACTATCTGCCAGGCGGTAGTTCCGGCCCAACCACCGTCCCAACTACCGCCCCTGGTTGAAACCTTCTGGTTTCCAAGCGGTAGTTGACCGGAGGTTGGGCGGTAGTTCCGGTTTTCTCCGGAAGACCGGTACTACTGGGCAAGCCATCGGAAGTACCGCTCTAGTGGCTCGGGCACAGGTTTCTTCACTCACCGGTGCTACCGGTTGGAGCAGCGGAACTACCGGTCCTATGTAAATCTGCACATAACGGTTGGATTGGTGGAGACCCTATTTAAGGAGCTCCTTCTCCCACCTCCATCTTATCTCTTACCTCTCTCTCTCCACCATTAATGCCATTGAAGCTTTCTTGCCCGATCTCTCTCCCTAGCCAACCAAACTTGTTGATTTGCTAGGGATTGAAGGAGGAGACCTAGATCTACACTTCCACCAAAGGAAACTTGATTCCCCCATACTTTCTTGTGTGGATTTTGTTACTCTTGGGTGTTTGAGCACTCTAGACGGAAGAGGTCACTTCAGAGCCACAATCCATTGTGGTGAAGCTCCGGGGTTTCGTTGGGAGCCTCCAATTAAGTTGTGGAGATAGCCCCAACCTTGTTTGTAAAGGTCTGGTTGCCACCTTCAAGGGCACCACTAGTGGATTCACGGCACCTTGCATTGTGTAAGGGCGCGAGGAGAATACGGTGGCCCTAGTGGCTTCTTGGGGAGCATTGTGCCTCCACACCGCTCCAACGGAGACGTACTTCCCCTCAAAGGGAAGGAACTTCGATATCACATCCTTGTCTTCACCGTCTCCACTTGTGGTTATTTCTTACCTTTACTTGTGCAAGCTTTACTTGTTCAATTCCTATAGCTTGCTTGTGTTGTTGTTTTCCTTTCTTTCCTTTAGTTGTCATCATAATAGAATATCTAGACAACTTACTTTGACGCTTAATTTAAAGTGGTTAAGAAAAGCTAAAAATTGT
Source organism: Secale cereale (assembly GCA_902687465.1). Lineage (NCBI taxonomy): Eukaryota > Viridiplantae > Streptophyta > Magnoliopsida > Poales > Poaceae > Secale > Secale cereale. Next base: position 538,254,630 of record LR738713.1, read on the forward strand.
TAGTTGCCTATTCACCCCCCC
>LR738713.1:538254660-538274203 GCA_902687465.1 Secale cereale
CCCCCCCTCTAGTCAACCATATCGATCCTTTCAATTGGTATCAGAGCCTCGTCTCTTTTTAAGGACTTTACCGTCCAAAGAGTATGGGTGACAACGTAGTCGAGACGGAGGACCATTCCGGTGGAACTCCGTCCTTGCCTACGTCAGATGGGGGAGCCTCGGTCTCTCGTGAGGAGTTCAATGTGGCCTTGACCACATTGAAAGAATCACTTGTGAGCGAGGTCAAAGTCATGTTTAAAGATTTGCTTGAGGGGCTTAAATTATCCACCACACCGTTGGAAGTGGCTCGTCCCGCTACCAACGTGTCGGAGGCTAATCCCGACAAGGGGGAAGCTAGTAGTGAACAAGCCCCGGTTACTAAGAATGGGAGTGGGAAATTTGCCCAATCCGCTCCTCCTACTCACTATGGAGGACCCGTTCCCACACCGCATTTAAATTCCGTTGGGCCCCCTCCCAAGTTTATCAAAAATACTGATTTTGCTACTTGGGTGTTTCGTTTCAAACGTCATATTAATCATTGTTCCACTAACCTTTGGAGAATCATTGAGCAAGGTTTTTATCCGTATGATCCCGACAACATGACTCCAAGAGAAACTGCAGATCATCAGTTCAACGAGTCTGCTCTTTGCATTCTTCAAGATTCTATCCCTCCAGAAGACATTGCACACCTTCGACCCTTCACTGTGGCCAAGGAAGCTTGGGAGCATGTTGGCACGATGTACAAGGGAAGCACAAGTATTCAACGCTCCAACTATGAAGTGGTGCAAGATGAAGCTGATGAGTTTGCTATGATCGAAGATGAAGATCCTCGTGAACTTTATCGAAGATTAACTATCCTTGCGGTTTCTCTTCGAGATCATGGCAGCAAGGATACGGATGACAATTGGATCAAGCGCAAGTTCCTCAAGGCCATGATGCCCTATCATAAGGCTATGTCCTCTGTCATACGTCAGAGACCGGACTTCCACACTTTATCCTCAAATGAAGTGTTGGATGAATTTGTTGCCATGAGGATCTTGGATGTGACCGCCGACAATGCGGTCTTAAGAGCTCAACGATCAAAGAAGCCTAATCTTGCACTAAAGGCCAAGGCTTGTGTGGAAGAGGAGGAAGTAGAAGATGATGATGAGTGTAGCCCCGAGGACACCAAATATGCCTATCATGAGCACATGGCTCTTGCTTCAAGGCAATTCTGGGGCAAGAAGAACACAAAATCCAACTTCAACAGGAACAACTCCAGTGGGAACAAAGGGAAGCAACGAGTAAGGACATGTTTCAACTGTGGAAATGTAAGTCACTTCGTTGTGGATTGCCCTTATGAGAAGAGAGAAGACTTTGGAGGCAAGCTTATTCGGAAGGACAAGTCAAAGTCCTATCCCAACAAGAACAACTTCATCAAGAAGACTCCTCAGAAAGTGTTGGTGGCTCAAGAAGAATATGTGGAGGATGATGATAATGATGAAGACGATGAGGTGACCACTATGGCCACAATTGCAATTGCTACCACTCCGCACTCATCTCTCTTCGACTCACCAAACGAGAACATCACCGCCAAGTGTCTCATGGCCAAGGCCACCAACAAGGTAACCCCAAACATCAATACTACTATCTCTTCTAATCCTTCATTGACTAATTGTATTGATGAGGGTGAGGGTATTAAGGAGGGAGAGAATGAATTTGATTTGTTCATAAAAAATCTCAGGGGCAAACCCAAGAAGCATTTTGTTGCTCTCTTGGAACAACTCGGTGAGGCCAATGACATGATCGAGGCTCACGAGGAAACCATTACTAAAATGGAAGGACATAGTCGAGACTATGCCGATGAGATTGAAGGAAATATGCCCTAGAGGCAATAATAAAGTTGTTATTTTATATTTCCTTATATCATGATAAATGTTTATTATTCATGCTAGAATTGTATTAACCGGAAACTTAGTACATGTGTGAATACATAGACAAAATATGCCTCTACTAGACTAGCTCATTGATCAAAGATGGTTATGTTTCCTAACCATAGACATGAGTTGTCATTTGATCAATGGGGTCACATCATTAGGAGAATGATGTGATGGAAAAGACCCATCCGTTAGCTTAGCAACTTGATCGTTTAGTTTTATTGCTATTGCTTTCTTCATGACTTATACATGTTCCTATGACTATGAGATTATGCAACTCCCGTTTACCGGAGGAACACTTTGTGTGCTACCAAACGTCACAACGTAACTGGGTGATTATAAAGGTGCTCTACAGGTGTCTCTGAAGGTACTTGTTGGGTTGGCGTATTTCGAGATTAGGATTTGTCACTCCGATTGTCGGAGAGGTATCTCTGGGCCCTCTCGGTAATGCACATCATAATAAGCCTTGCAAGCAAATGACTAATGAGTTAGTCACGAGATGATGTATTACAGAACGAGTAAAGAGACTTGCCGGTAATGAGATTGAACTAGGTATGATGATACCGACGATCGAATCTCGGGCAAGTAACATACCGATGACAAAGGGAACAACGTATGTTGTTATGCGGTTCGACTGATAAAGATCTTCGTAGAATATGTAGGAGCCAATATGGGCATCCAGGTTCCGCTATTGGTTATTGACCAGAGAAGTGTATTGGTCATGTCTACATAGTTCTCGAACCCGTAGGGTCCGCACGCTTAACGTTTCGTTGACGATATAGTATTTAATGAGTTATGTATGTTGGTGACCGAATGTTATTCGGAGTCCCGGATGTGATCACGGACATGACGAGGAACTCTGGAATGGTCCGGAGATAAAGATTAATATATGGGATAATAGTGTTTGACCTCCGGAAGGGTTCCGGAATTCACCGGAAGGGGTTCCGGATGTTTCCCAAAGTGTTTGGGTACGAGAACACTTTATTTAGGCCAAAGGGGAAAGCCCACGAGGCTTTAGGAAAGTGCAAAAGGAAGTTTTGCGGAGACCAGAGGCTAGACGCCAGGAACCCTGGCATCTAGGGGGTAGACGCCGGGAACCCTGGCGTCTAGCCCTGGAGTCCGAGTGGGACTCTTTCCTTTCGGGCAAAACCGACTTTGAGGAGGCTTTTGCTCCAAGTTTCGACCCCAGGGCTCAACATATAAATAGAGGGGTAGGGCTAGCACCCAAGACACATCAAGATACACCAAGCCGTGTGCCGGTTACCCCGACCCTCTAGTTTATCCTCCGTCTAGTTTCTGTAGTGCTTGGCGAAGCCCTGCAGAGATTGTTCTTCATCAACAACCGTCACCACGCCGTCGTGCTGCCGGAACTCATCTACTACTTCGCCCGTCTTGCTGGATCAAAAAGGCGAGGACGTCATCGAGCTGAACGTGTGCTGAACGCGGAGGTGCCGTACGTTCGGTACTAGATCGGGACGGATCGTGAAGGTGCACGACTACATCAACCGCGTTGATAAACGCTTCCGCTTTCGGTCTACGAGGGTACGTAGACACACTCTCCCCTCTCGTTGCTATGCATCTAGTAGATAGATCTTGCATGACCGTAGGAAAATTTTGAAAATACTACGTTCCCCAACAATGGTATCAGAGCCAGGTTTATGCGTAGATGATATGCACGAGTAGAACACAACTGAGTTGTGGACGATACTAGTCATACTGCTTACCAGCATGTCATACTTTGCTTCGGCGGTATTGTGAGATGAAGCGGCCCGGACCGACATTACGCGTACGCTTACGCGAGACTGGTTTCACCGTTATGAGCACTCGTTGCTTAAAGGTGACTGGCGGGTGTCTGTCTCTCTCACTTTAGCTGAATGGAGTATGCCTACGCCCGGTCCTTGTGAAGGTTAAAACAACACATACTTGACAAAACATCGTTGTGGTTTTGTATGCATAGGTAAGAACGGTTCTTGCTAAGCCCGTAGCAGCCACGTAAAACTTGCAACAACAAAGTAGAGGACGTCTAACTTTTTTTTGCAGGGCATGTTGTGATGTGATATGGTCCAAGACATGATGAGTTATACGTTTTTGTATGAGATGATCAAGTTTTGTAAAGTTATCGGCAACTGGCAGGAGCCATATGGTTGTCGCTTTATTGTATGAAATGCAATCGCCATGTAATTTCTTTACTTTATCACTAAGCGGTAGCGATAGTCGTAGAAGCAATAGTTGGCGAGACGACAATGATGCTACGATGGAGATCAAGGTGTCGCGCCGGTGACGAAGGTGATCATGACGGTGCTTTGGAGATGGAGATCAAAAGCACAAGATGATGATGGCCATATCATGTCACATATTTTGATTTGCATGTGATGTTTATCTTATTATGCTTCTTATTTTTCTTAGAACGACGGTAGCATTATAAGATGATCCCTTACAAAATTTCAAGGTACAAGTGTTCTCCCTGAGTATGCACCGTTGCGAAAGTTCTTCGTGCTGAGACACCACGTGATGATCGGGTGTGATAGGCTCTACGTTCAAATACAACGGGTGTAAGACAGTTTTGCACACGCAGAATACTCGGGTTAAACTTGACGAGCCTAGCATATGCAGATATGGCCTCGGAACACTGGAGACCGAAAGGTCGAGCATGAATCATATAGTAGATATGATCAACATAAGATGTTCACCATTGAAACTACTCCATCTCACGTGATGATCGGACATGGTTTAGTTGATTTGGATCACGTGATCATTTAGATGACTAGAGGGATGTCTATCTAAGTGGGAGTTCATAAGTAATATGATTAAATTGAACTTTAATTTATCATGAACTTAGTCCTGGTAGTATTAGCATATCTATGTTGTAGATCAATAGCTCGCGATATTGCTCCCCGTTTATTTTATATGTTCCAAGAGAAAACTAAGTTGAAAGATGTTAGTTGCAGTGATGCAGAATTGTTCCGTGATCTGAGGATTATCCTCATTGCTGCACAGAAGAATTATGTCCTTGATGCACCGCTAGGTGACAGACCTATTGCAAGAGCAGATGCAGACGTTATGAACGTTTTGACAAAAGCTCGGTATGATGACTACTTGATAGTTTAAGTGCACCATGCTTTACGGCTTAGAACCGGGACTTCAAAAAGGTTTTGAACGCCACAGAGCATATAAGATGTTCCAAGAGTTGAAATTAGTATTTGATACTCATGCCCGTGTTGAGAGGTATAAGACCTCTGACAGTACTTTGCCTACAAGATGGAGGAGAATAGCTCAACCAGTGAGCATGTGATCAGATTGTCTGGGTACTACAATTGCTTGAATCAAGTGGGAGTTAATCTTCCAGATAAGATAGTAATTGACAAAGTTCTCTAGTCACTATCACCAAGTTAGTAGAACTTCATGATGAACTATAATATGCAAGGGATGACGAAGGTAATTCCCGAGCTCTTCGCGATCCTGAAATCGGCGAAGGTAGAAATCAAGAAAGAGCATCAAGTGTTGATGGTTAACAAGACCACTTGTTTCAAGTAAAGGGCAAGGGGATAGAAGGGGAACTTCAAGAAGAATGACAAGCAAGTTGTCACTCCCATGAAGAAACCCAAAGCTAAACTCAAGCCTGAAACTTAGTGCTTCTACTGCAAAGGAAATGGTCACTGGAAGTGGAACTGCCCTAGATATTTGGCGGATAAGAAGGATGGCAAAGTGAACAAAGGTATATTTGATATACAGATTATTGATGTGTATTTTACTAGTGTTCATAGCAACCCCTCAGTATTTGATACTGGTTCAGTTGCTAAAGAGTAGTAACTCGAAATCAGAGTTGCATAATGAACAGAAACTAGTTAAAGGTGAAGTGACGATGTGTGTTGGAAGTGGTTCCAAGATTGATATGATCATCATCGCACACTCCCTATACTTTCGGGATTAGTGTTGAACCTAAATAAGTGTTATTTGGTGTTTGTGTTGAGCATGAATATGATTTGATCATGTTTATTGCAATACGGTTATTCATGTAAGTTAGAGAATAATTGTTGTTCTGTTTACATGAATAAAACCTTCTATGGTCATACACCCAATGAAAATGGTTTGTTGGATCTCGATCGTGTGATACACATATTCATAATATTGAAGCCAAAAGATGCAAGGTTAATAATGATAGTGCAACTTATTTGCGGCACTACCGTTTAGGTCATATTGGTGTAAAGCGCATAAAGAAACTCCATAGTGATGGACTTTTGGAATCAGTTGATTATGAATCACTTGGTGCTTGCGAACCATGCCTCATGGGCAAGATGACTAAAACTCCGTTCTCCGGAACAATGGAGCGAGCAACAGATTTGTTGAAAATCATACATACTGATGTATGCAGACCAATGAGTGTTGAAGCTCGCGGCGGGTATCATTATTTTCTGACCTTCACTGATGATTTGAGCAGATATGGGTATATCTACTTAATGAAGCACAAATCTGAAACATTTGAAAAGTTCAAAGAATTTCAGAGTGAAGTGGAGAATCATCGTAACAAGAAAATAAGAGTTTCTACGATATGATCGTAGAGGTAAAATATTTGAGTTAGCGAGTTTGGCCTTCAGTAAAAACAATGTGAAATAGTTTCACTACTCACGCCACCTGGAACACCACAGTGTAATGGTGTGTCCGAACGTCATAACCGTACTTTATTAGATATGGTGCGATCGATGATGTCTCTTACCGATCTACCACTATCGCTTTTGGGGTTATGCCTTAGAGACAGCTACATTCACGTTAAATAGGGCACCATCTAAATCTGTGGAGATGACACCGTATGAACTGTGGTTTGACGATAAACCTAAGCTGTCATTTCTTTAAGTTTGGGACTGCAATGCTTATGTGAAAAAGTTTCAACATGATAAGCTCGAACCCAAATCGGAGAAGTAAATCTTCATAGGATACCCAAAAGAAACTATTGGGTACACCTTCTATCACAGATCCGAAGGCAAGGTCTTTGTTGCTAAGAGTGGATCCTTTCTAGAGAAGGAGTTTCTCTCGAAAGAAGTGAGTGGGAGGAAAGTAGAACTTGATGAGGTAATTGTACCTTCTCCTGAATTGGAAAGTGGAACATCACAGAAACTAGTTCCAGTGATTCCTACACCAATTAGTGAGGAAGCTAATGATGATGATCATGAAACTTCAGATCAAGTTTCTGCTGAACTTCGTAGATCAACCAGAGTTCGTTCCGCACCAGAGTGGTACGGCAACCCGGTTCTGGAAGTCATGTTACTGGACCATGATGAACCTACGAACTATGAGGAAGCGATGATGAGCCCAGATTCCGTAAAATGGCTTGAGCCATGAAATCTAAGATGGGATCCATGTATGAGAACAAAGTATGGACTTTGGCTGACTTGCCCGATGATCGGCAAGCCATCGAAAATGAATGGATCTTCAAGAGGAAGACTGACACTGACGGTAATGTTACTGTTTACAAAGCTCGACTTGTTGCGAAAGGTTTTCGACAAGTTCAAGGAGTTGACTACGATGAGACTTTCTCACCCGTAGCGATGCTTAAGTCTGTCCGAATCATGTTAGCAATTGCCGCATTTTATGAAATCTGGCAAATGGATAACAAAACTGCATTCTTTAATGGATTTATTAAAGAAGAATTGTATATGATGCAACTAGAAGGTTTTGTCAATCCTAAAGGTGCTAACAAAATGTGCAAGCTCCAGCGATCCATCTATGGACTGGTGCAAGCATCTCGGAGTTGGAATATACGCTTTGATAAGTTGATCAAAGCATATAGATTTATACAGACTTGCGGTGAAGCCTGTATTTACAAGAAGTGAGTGGGAGCACTACAACCTTTCTGATAAGTATATGTGAATGACATATTGTCGATCAGAAATGATGTAGAATTTTCTGGAAAGCATGAAGGAGTGTTTGAAAGGAGTTTTTCAAAGAAAGACCTTGGTGAAGCTGCTTACATATTGGGCATCAAGATCTATATAGATAGATCAAGACGCTTGATAAGACTTTCGATGAGTACATACCTTGATAAGATTTTGAAGTAGTTCAAAATGGATCAGTCAAAGAAGGAGTTCTTCCCTGACTTGTAAGGTGTGAAGTTGAGTAAGACTCAAAGCCAGACCACGGCAGAAAAATATAGAGAGAATGAAAGTCATTCCCTATGCCTCAGCCATAGGTTCTATAAAGTATGTCATGCTGTGTACCAAACATGTTGTGTACCTTGCCATGAGTTTGACAAGGAGGTATAATAGTGATCCAGGAGTAGATCACTATACAGCGGTCAAAATTATCCTTAGTAACTGGATGACTAAGGAAATGTTTCTCGATTATGGAGGTGATAAAGAGTTCGTCGTAAAGGGTTACGCCGATGCAAGCTTTGACACTAAATCCAGATGACTCTAAGTATCAATCTGGATGCGTATTGAAAGTGGGAGCAATTAGCTAGAGTAGCTCCATGCAGAGCATTGTAGACACATAGAAATTTGCGAAATACATACGGATCTGGATGTGACAGACCCGTTGACTAAACTTCTCTCACGAAGCAAAACATGATCACACCTTAGTACTCTTTGGGTGTTAATCACATAGCGATGTGAACTAGATTATTGACTCTAGTAAACCCTTTGGGTGTTGGTCACATGGAGATGTGAACTATGGGTGTTAATCACATGACGATGTGAACTATCGGTGTTAAATCACATGGCGATGTGAACTAGATTATTGACTCTAGTGCAAGTGGGAGACTGAAGGAAATATGCCCTAGAGGCAATAATAAAGTTGTTATTTTATATTTCCTTATATCATGATAAATGTTTATTATTCATGCTAGAATTGTATTAACCGGAAACTTAGTACATGTGTGAATACATAGACAAAACAGAGTGTCCCTAGTATGCCTCTACTAGACTAGCTCATTGATCAAAGATGGTTATGTTTCCTAACCATAGACATGAGTTGTCTTTTGATCAATGGGGTCACATAATTAGGAGAATGATGTGATGGAAAAGACCCATCCGTTAGCTTAGCAACTTGATCGTTTAGTTTTATTGCTATTGCTTTCTTCATGACTTATACATGTTCCTATGACTATGAGATTATGCAACTCCCGTTTACCGGAGGAACACTTTGTGTGCTACCAAACGTCACAACGTAACTGGGTGATTATAAAGGTGCTCTACAGGTGTCTCCGAAGGTACTTGTTGGGTTGGCATATTTCGAGATTAGGATTTGTCACTCCGATTGTCGGAGAGGTATCTCTGGGCCCTCTCGGTAATGCACATCATAATAAGCCTTGCAAGCAAATGACTAATGAGTTAGTCACGAGATGATGTATTACGGAACGAGTAAAGAGACTTGCCGGTAACGAGATTGAACTAGGTATGATGATACCGACGATCGAATCTCGGGCAAGTAACATACCGATGACAAAGGGAACAACGTATGTTGTTATGCGGTTCGACCGATAAAGATCTTCGTAGAATATGTAGGAGCCAATATGGGCATCCAGGTTCCGCTATTGGTTATTGACTAGAGAAGTGTCTTGGTCATGTCTACATAGTTCTCGAACCCGTAGGGTCCGCACGCTTAACGTTTCGTTGACGATATAGTATTTAATGAGTTATGTATGTTGGTGACCGAATGTTATTCGGAGTCCCGGATGTGATCACGGACATGACGAGGAACTCTGGAATGGTCCGGAGATAAAGATTAATATATGGGATAATAGTGTTTGACCTCCGGAAGGGTTCCGGAATTCACCGGAAGGGGTTCCGGATGTTTCCCGAAGTGTTTGGGTACGAGAACACTTTATTTAGGCCAAAGGGGAAAGCCCACGAGGCTTTAGGAAAGTGCAAAAGGAAGTTTTGCGGAGACCAGAGGCTAGACGCCAGGAACCCTGGCATCTAGGGGGTAGACGCCGGGAACCCTGGCGTCTAGCCCTGGAGTCCGAGTGGGACTCTTTCCTTTCGGGCAAAACCGACTTTGAGGAGGCTTTTGCTCCAAGTTTCGACCCCAGGGCTCAACATATAAATAGAGGGGTAGGGCTAGCACCCAAGACACATCAAGATACACCAAGCCGTGTGCCGGTTACCCCGACCCTCTAGTTTATCCTCCGTCTAGTTTCTGTAGTGCTTAGCGAAGCCCTGCAGAGATTGTTCTTCATCAACAACCGTCACCACGCCGTCGTGCTGCCGGAACTCATCTACTACTTCGCCCGTCTTGCTGGATCAAAAAGGCGAGGACGTCATCGAGCTGAACGTGTGCTGAACGCGGAGGTGCCGTACGTTCGGTACTAGATCGGGACGGATCGTGAAGGTGCACGACTACATCAACCGCGTTGATAAACGCTTCCGCTTTCGGTCTACGAGGGTACGTAGACACACTCTCCCCTCTCGTTGCTATGCATCTAGTAGATAGATCTTGCGTGATCGTAGGAAAATTTTGAAAATACTACGTTCCCCAACAGAGATATCGGATCTCTCTAACGCCCTAGAGGAAGAGCGTGGTCTTCGTTTGGCTCTTGAGGAGTCACACAACGATGATCATGCTAAATTAAAGAAAGATCTTGATCATGCTTTAGTTGTCTCTCGCGTCCTTAACTCCGAGAAGGCAAAACTTGAGGTTGACCATGCTAAACTCAGAGAGGAGTTTGACATACTTGACAAGGCTCACAAGGCCTTGAAAGGAATGCATGCTACTCGCAAGGAGTCTCATGATCAACTCCAAGTTTCGCTAACCAAGGAAAAGGCTATCTTTCCTCGCATGGTTTTAATTGATAATGCAAATGCTACTAACCCATGTTGCGAGCATGTGCATCTTGTTGAAGAGAATGCCGAGTTGAAGAAGCAACTTGAGAAAGGCCTTGTGACTTGCATACAAGGTGAGAAGAACCTCAACGCCCTTTTGAGCAATCAAAAGGAAGTTGTGGCAAAGGAAGGAATTGGGTTTGTTCCTAAGCCCAAGAAGAAGAAGAATGACAAGACCAAGCAACCACCCCCTCTCCGACAATCCTTTGTGAAAGAAGGAGAGGGCACGTCAACCAAGAAGAAAAGTGGTGGTGTCAAGAAAAACTCCACCATACCGTCAAACATGGCTGGCGATTTTAATCCTTCATATGTTTTATGCCGTGCCAGTGATGGCCATGTGTTTGCTAAATTTGTTGGTCCTTCTTACGAGTACATTGAATGGTCCATTTGGGTTCCTAAGACCCTTGTTACTAACCTCAAAGGACCCATTACCGAATGGGTACCTAAATCCAAGCATTGATCTATGGTAGGAGTTTGCTTCCGATGGGGGATCATGGTTGCTCGATAGCGGAGCCACAAATCATATGACCGGAAGCAAAGACTTGGTGGTGGACGTGCGTCTCGGTTCATCTATGGCCACCAACGTCGAATGGGGTGATGCTTCATCTTCTAAGGTATTGGGACTTGGCAAGGTTGTTGTCTCTCATGATCTCACGATCGAGAAAGTCATGCTTGTTGAGTCCCTTGCATACAATTTACTTTCTGTTCGCCAACTTGCACTCATGGGCTTTGCTACATTATTTGATATTGATACTGTGGCCCTCTTGTGGAGCAAGACTCTTAAAGTAGCCTATATTGGGCATGTCGAGAATGGTCTTTATGTGATTAACTTCTCGAAGCAACCCACTAAGGTCGCGACATGCCTAATGGCTAAAGTTGATGTGGGATGGCTTTGGCATCGCCGTTTGGCCCACGTCAATATGAGATCTTTGCAAAGTCTTCTCAAGGGGGACCATGTCTGAGGACTAACAAATGTTAGCTTTGCCAAAGATCGTGCTTGCAGGGCGTGCATTGAAGGAAAATTACATGAGAAGGCTCACCCTCCCACGACTATCATCTATTCAAAGAGACCCCTAGAGCTCCTCCACATGGACCTCTTTGGGCCTCCTACTTTTGATAGTCTCGGGGGTAGGAAGTATTGCTTGGTGATTGTGGATGATTACTCAAGATATACCTGGGTATACTTCTTCAAGAAGAAGAGTGAGACCCAACAAACCGTCATCAACTTTGCAAATGAAGCTCAACGACAACATGAAGCAAAGATTTTGATGATCAGAAGTGACAACGGCACCGAGTTCAAGAACTACACCTTGGATGAGTTTCTTGGTGATGAGGGGATCAAACATCAATATGCAGCCCCATATACCCCTCAACAAAACGGTGTAGCAGAGAGAAAGAACCGAACTTTAATAGATGCTGCAAGAACCATGATGGCTGAATTCAATTCTCCATACAACTTTTGGGCCGAAGCCATCAACACCGCTTGCCATGCTTCAAATCGTCTCTATCTCCGCAAAGGCTTGAACAAAACTCCGTATGAGATTCTTACCGGGAATAAGCCCAATCTCAAGTACTTCCGGGTATTCGGGTGTAAGTGTTTCATTCTCAAGAAAGGTGTACGTTTGTCTAAATTTGAATCTAGAGCTCATGAGGGCATATTTGTTGGTTATGCTACAAACTCTCATGCTTACCGTGTCCTCAACAAGTCCAATGGACTCATTGAGGAGACGAGTAACGTAGAGTTTGATGAAAATAACGGCTCCCAAGTGGAGCAAAGTGGTACTTGTGATGCAGGTGATGAAATTCCTCCTCGAGCCATAAGAAGAATGGGTGTTGGATATATCCTACCCATTGAGGAACCCCTTGTGGCCGAAGGAGAAGGACAATGTTCCACTCAAGTGGAACCATCACCAACCCAAGACCCACACGCTTTCGAAGAACAAATTGAAGGCCCTCAACCTGATGAACAAGGCCAAGTGCAAGATCAATCTCAAGTTGGTGGAGAGCCACCAAATAATGCACAAGGCCAAGTTCTGTCCCCCGAGCAAGATCAAGGTCAAGAGGAAGCTCAAGATCAAGTTCTAGCTCCTGACGACGCTCAAGATGATCAACTTAGTGCTCCTCAGTTAACACTTGAAGAGCAATTAGAGCGTCGTGCTGCAAAAGTTGCCTCCAGGCTTGCTTCCAACGAGCATCACCTCGAGAACATTTTAGGAAGCATCAAAAGGGGGGTAAGCACTCGTAGACAATTAGCAAATTATTGTGCTCATCAAGCTTTTGTCTCCTGTGTTGAACCTCAGAAGGTTTATGAGGCGCTCGAAGACCCTGATTGGCTCAATGCCATGCATGAAGAACTCCATAACTTCGAGCGCAACAAGGTGTGGCGTCTGGTGCCAAGACCAAAGGAGAACCATAATGTCATTGGAACCAAATGGATCTTTAAGAACAAGCAAGATGCCCACGGCATTGTCATCCGCAACAAGGCACGTCTGGTGGCTCAAGGCTACTCCCAAGTCGAGGGTATCGACTACGGTGAAACCTTTGCCCTCGTTGCTCGTCTTGAATCCATTCGTTTGTTGCTTGCCTATGCTTCCCATCATAACTTTAAATTGCAACAAATGGATGTGAAAAGTGCATTTCTTAATGGTCCCATTAATGAGTTGGTGTATGTTAAACAACCCCCGGGGTTCGAGGATCCTAAGTTCCCCAATCACGTGTACCAACTCGATAAGGCACTCTATGGCCTTAAACAAGCCCCGCGTGCGTGGTATGAGCATCTTACCGAGTTGTTACAAGATCGTGGGTTTGAAATTGGGAAAATTGACCCCACTCTTTTTACTAAGAAGGTCAAAGGGGAGTTGTTTGTATGCCAACTATATGTTGATGATATTATCTTTGGTTCTCCTAACAAAGCTTTCAATGATGAGTTCGCCGCACTCATGACCACACATTTTGAGATGTCCATGATGGGAGAGTTGAAGTACTTCCTTGGATTTGAGATCAAACAAAGAAGAGAGGGCATCTTCATCAAACAATCCAAGTATACTCAAGACATGCTCAAGAGGTTCAATCTAAGTGATGTCAAGCCGGCTACTACTCCTATGCCAACCAAATGCCAACTTGACATTGATCCCAATGGTAAAGCGGTGGATCAAAAGGTATATCGCTCTATGATCGGATCCTTGCTTTACCTTTGTGCATCTAGACCGGATATTATGTTGAGTGTGGGAATTTGTGCACGGTTTCAAGCCTCACCTAAGGAGAGTCACTTTGTGGCTGTCAAGCGAATCTTTCGATATTTGGCTCATACCCCAAACTTTGGCTTATGGTACCCGAGAGGAGCAAATTTCAACCTTGTAGGTTTTTCTGATTCTGACTGGGCGGGAGACAAAGTGGATAGGAAGTCCACTTCGGGAGGGTGTCAATTTCTTGGTTGCTCTCTTGTTAGTTGGTCTTCCAAAAAGCAAAGTTGTGGATCTCTCTCGTCCACCGAAGCAGAGTATGTGGCTGCTGGCAGTTGTTGTGCTCAACTTTTATGGATGAGGCAAACTTTAAAGGATTACGGTGTCACTTGTGACAAAGTGCCTCTTTGGTGTGACAATGAAAGTACCATCAAGATTTCTCTCAACCCGGTGCTACACTTCAAGACGAAGCATATTGAGATTCGGTATCACTTCATCCGGGATCACATTCGGCAAGGAGAGATCGAGCTTCACTACGTCAACACTCATGATAACCTTGCAGACATCTTCACGAAGCCATTGGATGAAGCAAGATTTCGCGAGTTAAGGCATGAGCTAAATATCATTGATTTGAGCAATGTGGCTTGAGCACGTGCACACCCCACCATACTCATCATATTGTCTAGTCTAGGTGTAGGCATGGAAATAGGGGGAGTGGTGTTCTCTCAATGAACTCACCCTCCCCCCACTATGCATAAATTGATACGCTTTTCACATTCGTCACTTATGATGACACTTGTGTTTCAAAGACGAGTTATGGTTATGGGCCCAAGGATAATTCTTCGCGGTGCCATGCCAGTTGACTCTAACATTGGTGGCTCCGGCCACCGCCCTCCGTTTTCTTTCTGGTTGGTTTTTGGTCTTCGTGTTTTTCTCGTACTACAGTGACTTACTCCATCCCAAGCCATCCCATCCCAGCCATCTACAACAAATGTACACAAGCTTGTTATCATGGAGTGAGTGGGCACACCCTGGCGATACAACCGGTGGTTCGAGCGGTTCTACCGCTTAATCACTAGTTTTCAGCCCAGCGGTTGTACCGGTCTAGAGCAGGCGGTACTACCGCTGGTGCTCTGACCTGTACCCCCAGCCGGTACTACCGGTGTTGCGTAGCGGAACTACCGCCTGGCGCGGAAGTACCGCTCCATCACCTGGCAGCAGCCGGACCGGTACTACCGGTCCCCGGACCGGTACTACCGGTGCTGATCTGGGCGGGTATATAAAGCACGGGTTGAAGGGGTTTTCTTCCTCACCCGTTCATTATTCCGCCCCAGCCGCCGGTTACTCCGCTCACTGCCCCGTAGTGCCCTCCGGCTCTACGGATCCGTCGGCCCTTCACTGGATCTGCTCCGTGGAGGCCGCTTCTCCTTCGATCTCCTCCCATGGATACCGGTATTGCCCTGCTTCTTCTTGGTATTAGGGTTCTTCTTGAATCCTCTTTCTAGGGCAATGCGTGTAGTCCTTCATTTTTGGCTAAATGATTTGAGGGAGAGGTCCGTATAGTTTCCTATTCACTTGTGCGTAATTAGAATAGACACCGTGCATGTAGTTTTTGAGATCGGGTAGGTTCCTTCATCTTCGTAGATCCGTTCTCAGCGGTACTACCGGTCACTCGACCGGTACTACCGTTGGCCGGAACTACAGGTGCTAATCCCGGAACTACCGGTTGCTCTGAACTTATATGCATTGCCTCTATTCTTCGTACGTACTAGTGAATTATTCTTCCACTCTTGTGTACATTCCTCTCATCTTTTCTGGGTTGCTATGTGTTCTCTGTGTGCGTTTGCAGGTGGCTCTAGCTCTCGCTCTGGTCAGTTTGCCAAAAGGAAGGCCCGTAGGGGCAAGAGGCCAGCCGATGATGAAGATGTTCCCGAGGTTGTGATCCCCTCCAAAACAACATGCCGAGAAAAGTCAGTGGCAGCCAAGCAGCATGCAGCGCTTCCTATGTACAAATGGAAGCTTTCCGACTGGGAGAAGTTTCGGTTTCAAGACCCCTACACCGCACCACCTCCTCCTCGTTGGAATAATCCTCACTTTCGCAATGAGATGCAGTTGAGGATTGTGGATGACATCTTTGAGCACCACAAGAACAAGTTCACCCGTATGTGGTCAATTGACCTTGCCAAGTGGAGAAGCAACCCTGCTTACTTTGGAGAGGCTCTGGAAGTCTGTGAGGAGTTTGATTTGGTCAAGCTCATGGAGCTACGTTGTGACTTTGATGTGGAACTCATTCATCAGTTCTATGCTACTGTCCACTTCGGCAGTGACGATCAGCGTCACCTCTCGTTTATGTGCCGGGATGAGTTCTTCCGTGTTCCCTGGAGTGCTTTCTGCAATGCCTTGGGTTATGAGGACACTGGCTTAGAGGGCCAAGGTGGTCTCCGTCCTCACGACCGGGCCCAACCCATGGATAAAGTGAAGCTTGCTCCTCTCTATATCCCTGGTCATGGCATAGTAGGTAAATCCAATGATCTCCTGCCTGTTTATGACATCCTTCACCGTGTGTTCCGGTGTGTGCTGCTGCCCAAAGTTGGGAACCAGGATGATATCTATGGCTATCTTGTGGATCTGCTTGTAGCAATGAAGACAAAGCGTGGCAAGGGAATTACTTTTGATGTTTCCAAATGGATGTGGGAGGAGATGTACAACTGTGTCTGGTACCGCAAGGTACCAATCTACACTCCCTTTGTGATGCGTTTCCTTTACTCAGTGTGGGATGTGAGGAGGCCTGGAGTGCCTCTTTCTACTCCGGACAGGCTCACGGAGCATGAGGTCAAGGTACTGAGACAGAAGAAGCATAATACTCCTAGGTTCGCTGCGGGCAATGAGGAGGATGTCTTTGCTACCTCAGATGATGATGACTTTGAGTTAGAGGCTGGGGCCAAGCCCTCCTGGGTGGAGAAACTTACTTCCAAGGTCAAGAAGACCTTCTGTCTGCAGGCCCACGTCCAGAAGAAGCTCTATAAGGCTCATGTGAATGAAAAGATGGCGCGACGCCGGCAGATTCAGCTGATGAGGCACCTCAATGTGCCTGATGTGCAGAGCGGTTCCGAGAAGTGCATCACTCCTGAGGACAAGTGGTGCCTTGCCAACTGTCAGTGGTCAGATGATGAGCCTACCACCTCCACCACTCGAGCGACTGTGGATGCAATGGAGACTGATGCTGAGATTGCTGAGGACGACGAGGACACTGAAGACTCTGACGATGGTGACTCCGATGATTCTCTGGCGACTGGCGAGGAGCTGTACTGAGCCCTGGGGCGTTAGTCTCGCTCTTTTCCTTTTTGGTGCTTGATGCCAAAGGGGGAGAGTTGAGTATTGCTAGGTCACGGGAGTTGCATGGGAGTGTTTCTTGGTGTTTATTTGTGTTTCTCTGTGAACTTCCATAGCATGGTGTAAGACATGTTATCTTAGTTTCTATGCTCTTTGATCTTCGTTAGAACTCTAGTTGCATGGTGTAAGACATGTGCCACTATCTTAATTATCCATGCACTTTGCTTTCATATGATCTGTTGTTTATCCGTTTTAATTTTTAGTCACTGGTTGGTTTATAAAACCTAGGGGGAGCATAGATCCTAGTGTCAGCACTTTTGCATTCCAAAAGCAAACTCTATTAAGTGCTCACATTCAGGGGGAGCTCTACCTTCATTCTATAAACCCCCGTGATCGTTTCGTGGTTGTCATCAGTCACCAAAAAGGGGGAGATTGTAAGGGCATCTCTTGCCCGAGGTTTTGGTGATGATGACAATCCGTGTTTGGACTAATCATGTGTCAATATTACTCAGGTTGATAACATGTGGCACAAGACGGTTAGTCTTTCTCTCTTTAAGGAAAAGATCGAAGACGGAGTTTCCAATGCCTTTCTGTTTCTTTTGGTCATAGGAAATCCGTACTATTAAGAGGGAACCCACATCGGAAGGTATTTGGTGAATCAAGTCACGCACACAGATTCTTTGCACCCACCATATTACCTTCGTTCGTGGAGAGAGAGGTTCCTTGTTTCTTTTCTCCTTATTGTAGATTTCTCCACAGCGGTAGTTCCGCCCTATTGGGCGGTTGTACCGGTGGCCGGTAGTTCCGGTCAAACCACCGCCCCAAGTACCGCTCAGGGGTGATTCCCTCTGTACTGGGTCGGTGGTAGACCGGTGGTGGCCCGGAAGTACCGGTGAGACCGGTACTACCGGTGTTTTGAGCGGTAGTACCGCTTTGACTGCCACCACGCAGAAACTATCTGCCAGGCGGTAGTTCCGGCCCAACCACCGTCCCAACTACCGCCCCTGGTTGAAACCTTCTGGTTTCCAAGCGGTAGTTGACCGGAGGTTGGGCGGTAGTTCCGGTTTTCTCCGGAAGACCGGTACTACCGGGCAAGCCACCGGAAGTACCGCTCTAGTGGCTCGGGCGCAGGTTTCTTCACTCACCGGTACTACCGGTTGGAGCAGCGGAACTACCGGTCCTATGTAAATCTGCACATAACGGTTGGATTGGTGGAGACCCTATTTAAGGAGCTCCTTCTCCCACCTCCATCTTATCTCTTACATCTCTCTCTCCACCATTAATGCCATTGAAGCTTTCTTGCCCGATCTCTCTCCCTAGCCAACCAAACTTGTTGATTTGCTAGGGATTGAAGGAGGAGACCTAGATCTACACTTCCACCAAAGGAAACTTGATTCCCCCATACTTTCTTGTGTGGATTTTGTTACTCTTGGGTGTTTGAGCACTCTAGACGGAAGAGGTCACTTCGGAGCCACAATCCATTGTGGTGAAGCTCCGGGGTTTCGTTGGGAGCCTCCAATTAAGTTGTGGAGAAAGCTCCAACCTTGTTTGTAAAGGTCCGGTTGCCACCTTCAAGGGCACCACTAGTGGATTCACGGCACCTTGCATTGTGTAAGGGCGTGAGGAGAATACGGTGGCCCTAGTGGCTTCTTGGGGAGCATTGTGCCTCCACACCGCTCCAACGGAGATGTACTTCCCCTCAAAGGGAAGGAACTTCGATATCACATCCTTGTATTCACCGTCTCCACTTGTGGTTATTTCTTACCTTTACTTGTGCAAGCTTTACTTGTTCAATTCCTATAGCTTGCTTGTGTTGTTGTTTTCCTTTCTTTCCTTTAGTTGTCATCATAATAGAATATCTAGACAACTTACTTTGACGCTTAATTTAAAGTGGTTAAGAAAAGCTAAAAATTGTTAGTTGCCTATTCACCCCCCCCCCTCTAGTCAACCATATCGATCCTTTCAGCCGCAAACCCGATTCACCTAAGTTTCAAAAACTACTTCGAGTGAAGAGCGATCCTCTCACTCGGGGGCTTAGCCGCGAGCCCGATTCACCTAAGTTTCAAAAACTACTCCAAGTGAAGAGCGATCCTCTCACTCGGGGGCTTAGCCGCGAACCCAATTCGCCTAAGTTTCAAAAACTACTCCGAGTGAAGAGCAACCCTCTCATTCGAGGGCTTAGCCGCGGTCCTCCGAGCTACATCATAAGTATAATGTGGCTCTATCTTTCGAGCTCCGCCACAGATACAACGTAGCTTGGAATCGCCTAAGTTACAAAAACTACTCCGAGTGAAGAGCAATCCTCTCACTCGGGGGCTTA
>LR738713.1:538274244-538310809 GCA_902687465.1 Secale cereale
GCGACCCCGTGACTCGCCTAAGTTACGAACATTCACTCCGAGTGAACAACAACCCTCTCACTCGGGGGCTTAGCTGCGGTCCTCTGAGCTACGTCATAAGTATAATGTGGCTCTATCTTCCGAGCTCCGCCACAAATACAACGTTGCTTGGAATCGCCTAAGTTACAAAAACTACTCCGAGTGAAGAGTGATCCTCTCACTCGGGGGCTTAGCCGCGAACCCGATTCGCCTAAGTTTCAAAAACTACTCCGAGTGAAGAGCAACCCTTTCACTCGGGGGCTTAGCTGCGGTCCTCCGAGCTACGTCATAAGTATAATGTGGCTCTGTCTTACGAGCTCCGCCACAAATACAACGTAGCTTGGAATCGCCTAAGTTACAAAAACTACTCCGAGTGAAGAGCGATCCTCTCACTCGGGGGCTTAGCCGCGAACCTGTGACTCGCCTAAGTTACAAACATTCACTCCGAGTGAAGAGCAACCCTCTCGCTCGAGGGCTTAGCTATGGTCCTCTGAGCTACGTCATAAGTATATTGTGGCTCTGTCTTCCGAGCTCCGCCACAAATACAACGTTGCTTGGAATCGCCTAAGTTACAAAAACCACTTCGAGTGAAGAGCAATCCTCTCACTCGGGGGCTTAGCTGCGGCCTCCGAGCCCCACCACAAGCGCAACGTTGCCGTCAAGACGTCGACTCAAAAGCCAAGCGATCAAAAAGAATCAGAAGCAAAAGAATCAAATCCAGATAAAGTCCCCCAAGATTCGGGCAAGAGTACCTGGGCCACAGGACCACAAGAGTTTAACGATTACAAGATCACTCGGCATTTCCAGGCAAACTGAATCAAAGTATCAAAGTTCATTCACTCCTCAGGAGGAGGCGGACTCGCAGGTGCAACAAACTAGTCCAGGTAGATCCCATCGGCGATGCGGGTGGCAGCTTCCAAGAAAGTCTCCATGAATGACTGGAACTAGAGCTCCCTCGTATTGGCGACCTTGAGCGCCGCAAGCCTCCTCTCCTTCACTTCCTTGCAGTGCACACGGACCAAGGATAGTGCCACGTCAGCTCCATAGCGGGCGGATAACTTCTTCCACTCTTGCACTCGACCAGGGATCTTATTGAGTCGAATCATCAGGGACTCGAGGTCGTTCTCCTACATGACTCCCCTCCAGAGCGCAGCGTCAATCTGAGCCATCACTGCTTTCAGCCGACCCAGGTAGCCCGTGGCAGCAGTAAGGCGGGACTCCAACCTCAAGATATTCATGGCAGCTTCGTCCTTGACAATGGAATTGGTTGGGTCCAGACCGGGTTCGACCCGCCCAGTCTCTTCGTCGAAGTTGTGGCAGAATTCTACACCACAAGAAACACGTCGAGTCGGTGAGGAAAATACGAGTCGACCGATCCCACTTAGTTTGAGCCAAAGAGACATACCTTCGAGTACGAGGTAGCACTTCTTGTGAGGTCGCTCAGATAAGCTTCCAGATCAATCCTCTTCTGGAAGAGGGCCTTGTATTTGTCATTCAGAGCACTCTTGGCATTCTTCAGTTGAGTCACTTCATGGTTGGCCGCGTCGAGGGAACCCTTCAGCCTGGTGATCTCCTCCTCAAGCGCGCCTACGGAAGCCAGCTTCTGCTCTGCCAGTTCTGTTTTCTCTTGAGCCTACTGCTGCGCTGCCGCCAAGTCGAGGTCTTTCTGCTCCAAGGCCGCCTTCAGTTGGCCTACAAAAGACATCACTGGACAGATGAACATGAGGGAACACAGAGCATACTTATCAAAGGTCAGTCAATGAATTGCTCGCATCAGTTACCAGCTGCGTCATCCTGCGTCTTCTTCAGGTGGTCCCGAGCCAGCTGCAAGTCGAGATTGAGCTGGATCTGCTTCTTCTCAAGATCCGCAAATTTAGCTCCAAACTCGCAAGATCTCTGCATCAACACAACGAAACAGGATTCTAAGACTACAGTCGAGTCAAACACTCAACCGCAGTCTTGGGGACTACACCCAGTGGGTGCACTGAGCATGCCCCCACTGGTTCTCACTCGGCCAAGATCAGTCTGGCTCGAGCTCAAAAAAAACAAGGAGGAAAGTTCTATCATCAGACCATGGCCGACTACCAGCAGTCGACCACGGTCTCGGAGACTACACCCAGTGGGTGCACTGAGCGTGCCCCCACTGGTTCTCACTCGGCCAAGATCAGTCTGGCTCGAGCTCAAGTGAAGTTCAAAGCAAACGCTAAAAGGCTACACGTCAAGACAACACCCAGTGGGTGTGGCATTATCTTACGAACAAAGCAGTAGATTTTTTCAAACTGAAGATTTTTCCAGTGCAACAAGCCAATCAGTTGGAGGAAACAAACCTGGACATTGGTCCGAAGGGCGGAACTAGCATCGTAAGCAGCCATGCTGGCCTCGTACGCCGCCTTCGTCTTCTCCATCATCAGCCCCGCCTGGCGAACGGCTTCTTGAGCCGCGCCCACGGGATCCTCCGGGAGGCGATAGGTGGAGAAGAGAACGGACGACGGAGTAGGCGCTGGGTCGACGGCCGAAGCAGGCGCTGGGTCGACGGCCGGAGTGGGCGCTGGGTCGACGGTTGGAGCAGGCGCTGGGTCGACGGCCCCTCCAGCCAACGAAGCTGGGCGTTCGGTCGACACGGGGACGGCGAAGGAGACCGTGGCCCGGGCCACGTCTTCCTGTCGCTGGGCCTCTAGGCCAGAAGGCACCTTCCGGCCCTTCCTCCCCGTGCGTCGCTGAACATCTCCTGAGCGCTCCTCATCATCACCATCATCGTCTGGGAGCTCTATGACATGGCGCGGCACTTCAAAACAAACAGTTGTGAGGTTTAGTCGACCATCAGCTCTAATCGACAAAAAGCAAAGAAAATGGTCTACAACTCGCACCTGCGCGGGACGTAGCAGCATCCGCGGTCTCCTCATCGTCCTGGCCCTTGTCGATGTCCATCGAGGTCGCGGAAGCAGCGGCACTGAAGAATTTCCTTGAAGTTGAGTCGACGAAGACAGAGTCGACCTCCGAAGGGCAGAAAAGAACAAGGTTGAATAGCACTTACGTGGAGGCGAAAAGAACAGGGAATGGGCGCACAGTGCCCTCGCTTCGGGCTCGGCGCACACTTATAGCACCCCGGTCGAGTGGCTGACTGGTGGCCCCGAGCGATCTTATCAAATCCCGCAACAGGCGCGGACGCGATATGTGGCGAAAAAGGTGGCGCGAGGATCGAGGCGTCCCGAGCATATCCGTCCGATTGCTGCGGCACGACCCGCCCGGTGCGCTTCCCCAAATTTCGAAATCCCTTGAAATCCGGCGACCATAGAGCAACCAACCCCGCCGAAAACTGCGCACGCCAACGGCACCCGACACCTAGTGCAAAGTTCAGTCGACGGAAGATGCAACAAACGCACTCGACGGTTCCAGAATCGATCAACGCAACCAAGACAAGATTGAGGAAGACAGCCTAGTCCACCAGCTCAGAAGAAGACTACCCCAAGGGCGTCGAGCCAGGACCAAGGCTCCCTTCAGCACTCTTTCTCCTGCTCAAGCCTCGATCCATTCGGGGGCTACTGACGAGGTTACAGACCTAGGGTAGGGTCACGGGCCTGGCCAAAGTACCCCACCCAATGTCACTACCCCGGAAGATCAAAAGACAAAACCTACGATGGTAAAGACAGTCGACTGAGATGACCCAAGAGGACATCCCACTCGACTAGACGTCACCTGCAAGACGACTCAACTCCACTCGACCAATCCAAGGCACTCGACCCCGGAAGGTCAAAGGTCCCTTAGGACAATAACAGTCTGGTATTTACTCGCCGTAGTGAATGCATTTATAGCTCCTTACTGCAGACGTTACCAGTAACGTCTGCCTTAATGTACATTAAAACCTTAGTAACGTGGAGCATGGCTGGGGTCCTGGCGCACTATATAATCCACCCCCATCCTCCAGTACAAGGGTTCGCATCCTTGTAACTCACACATATACACATATCAGTCGACCGCCTCCGGGCACCGAGACGTAGGGCTGTTACTTCCTCCGAGAAGGGCCTGAACTCGTAAAACACCTCGCGTACAACTCCACCATAGCTAGGGCCTTGCCTCCTCATTCGTACCCCCTACTCGTCCTGTCAGGCTTAGAACCACGACACCAGCCCCTAAGCCAACTCCGAAGAAAAGAGGTGTTCTATTTCTCAGTCCTGAAGATATGCAAGAGGCAAAGAAATCCATGGAAGAAAAAGGTATTAAAGCTGAAGATGTTAAGAATTTACCGCCTATTGAAGAAATACATGGTCTTGATAACCCGACACAGGTAGTAAAGATAAATTCTCTTTATAGATGGATGAAGGTGATATTCCTCGTTATAAGTCTGCTAGCCAATGCTTGGATGAGTTTGACAATTTCATTGTGAAACAAGAAAACTTCAATGCTTATGTTGGTAGACAATTACAACACAATGTTAATATGATTGAACGCTTGAGTGATTATCTCTCTAGTGCTAAAGATGAAATGAAACTTATTAGTATACATGCTTCCATGGTCACCACTCAAGTAGAACAAGTACTTAAGGCTCATAATGATTTGATCAATGAGTTGAATAGCAAGAAAAATGATAATGCCATTAGAGTTGTGACTAGAGGTGGCAGAATGACTCAGGAACCTCTGTATCCTGAAGGCCACCCTAAGAGAATTGAACAAGATTCTCAAAGAGCTAATTTAGATGCACCTAGTTCTTCTAAGAAAAAGAAAAGGAAAAATGATAGGACTTTGCATGCTTCTAGTGAACCTGTAGCTCACCCACCTGAGAATCCCAATGATATATCTGTTTCTGATGCTGAGACACAATCTGGTAATGAACATGAACCTAGTGATAATATTAATAATGATGTTCATGATGATGCTCAACCTAGCAATGATAATGATGTAGAGATTGAACCTGTTGTTGATCTTGATAACCCACAATCAAAGAATCAACATTATGATAAGAGAGACTTTGTTGCTAGGAAGCACGGTAGGGAAAGAGAACCATGGGTTCAAAAACCCATGCCTTTTCCTCCAAAACCATCCAAGAAAAAGGATGATGAGGATTTTGAGCACTTCGCTGAAATGATTAGACCTATCTTTTTGCGTATGCGTTTGACTGATGTGCTTAAAACAAATCCTTATGCCAAGTACATGAAAGATATTATTACCAATAAAAGAAAGATACCTGAAGTAGAAATTTCCACCATGCTTGCCAATTACACTTTTGAGGGTGGAATGCCTAATAAATTAGGAGATCCAGGAGTACCTACTATACCTTCCTCCATTAAGAGAAATTATGTTAAAACTGCTTTGTGTGATCTTGGAGCCGGTGTTAGTGTTATGCCTCTCTCTTTATATCGTAGACTTGACTTGAGTAAGTTGACACCTACTGAAATATCTTTGCAAATGGCCGATAAATCAACTGCTATACCTGTCGGTATTTGTGAGGATGTGCATGTCGTAGTTGCAAACGTTACTATTCTAACGGACTTTGTTATACTTGATATTCCCGAGGATGATAGTATGTCTATTATTCTTGGAAGACCTTTTTTAAATACTGTAGGGGCTGTTATTGATTGCAACAAAGGTAATGTCACTTTTCATGTCAATGGTAATGAGCATACGGTACACTTTCCAAGGAAACAACCTCAGGTCTATAGTATAAATTATATTGGAAAAACTTCGACTATTACTATTGGAGGTTTTGAGTTTCCTATTCCTACTATCAAGAAGGCATATGACATACTTATTGTTGGGGACATACATATCCCCATTGAGGTAAGATAGTGTTATTCGAAATTCTCTGGTTTCATGTTACTCGGAAAGAGTTTATTAACAAGACCTGATCAACCTTGTTAATGGATTCCTTTTGATGAACATGGGATAGGTGAATCTAGATAGCACAAACCTTCTGTACCCCCCTTTTACTTTATGTTAATTAGGTTAAATAAAAGAAAAATAGCATTATCTGTCTGTTTCCGGACTTATCCATGCAATAAAAAATATCCCGAAAATAAAAGTTCTCGAAATGCCATGAAAATGAAATCTGATTTTTTCTAGAATATTTAAGAAAATATGGCACTGAACACACAGCGAGGGGAGCCAACACGTGGCCTCGAGGGCACAGAGCGCGCCCCCCTTCACAGGGCGCGCCCCCCCTGCCTCGAGGGCCCCACGTGGCCCCCCTGCACTTATCCTTTCGCCCATACTCTTCTTCTTCCTCCCAAAAAATCCCCAACCAACTCAAACCCGAGTTCTAGCTCATTTCGCTGCCATTTTCGATCTCCTTGCTCAAAGCACCATTCACCAAACTGTTTCGGGAGATTGTTCCTTGGTATGTGACTCCTCCGTTGGTCCAATTAGTTTTTGTTCTAGTGCTTTATTTGTTGCAAATTTGTGCTGCTGTGGTGACCTTGTTCTTGAGCTTGCATGTCAAATTTTCTTGGTCCCAAGTAGTTCTAATGCATGATATAGCCTCTAGGCACTTATAGGAGTCGTTGCTATCAATCTTGTTGAGTTTGGTTAATTTTTATTGTGAGTTACTAAAAATTTCAGAAATTTTAAGAAAAGGAAAATGTTAAAAAGATTATTGAGAGGCTCTTCCAGCAAGAGCTCAGAGGAGAAGAAGAAAGAAGAAAATAAGAAGCCCAAGTATCATCTTCCTCGCATGGCGGAAGTTCGACCGTGCGAATGGCCGTGTAATGATTTCACGATGTCCGCCGGTATTTACGAAGACTTTTATTGGATGGCGAATAATGCAGGCCTCACCGACTTCCTCAACGACCAAAAAGAACAGTATCTCTTACTCACCAATATTTTTAAGCAAAGCTTTCATTTTCATTCTAGGAAAACACCACCTACAGTGGAGTTTCGCTTATATGATGTGAGTAAGGAGATATCACAGTTAGATTTTTGCGAAATATGCAAAGTACCCTTTGGAGGTAGACTAGATGAACCACATCATGAAGACGTCAACGGGTTTATTGATATGATAGCCGTAGGTGAAACTAGACAAGTTGCATGGGCAAGAATCACTAGTATACACTTCCCTATTCTGCGCTACTATGCTTTATTTGCTAGTAGGTGTTTAATTGGTCGCGGGAACAGTGGAAATCTCAGTGCCCCTAATATTATCATTTTATGCCATGCTTTGTTTCGTGACACAACTTTTAGCTTGGGCGTCGTCGTTGCTAAGTATTGACCGCTCAAGAGGGCCCGTCTTTGGAGGCATCTTTGCTTCTCGCCTTGCTGCACATTTTAATATACCCATTAGGCATCATGAGAAGGAAGAAAAATTGCTTGCCCCTGTTTATCTAGTCTACAAGAGCATGGTAGTTCATGACTTTATTGTGCAAGACAAAAATATGTAGCTCCATTATAAATTGAGGTTTGATGAAATATACTGTGAAATTGTTACCTTGCCTGCACCTTCTTTGTTTGATCTATCTACAGGCGTATTCCTCATCACCTCAGATGTCTTCTACAAGTACCAAGGCCAGGCGCAAGCTTCAGAGCCTGAGCCAGAACCACCACTTGATCCTTCCCGTCAATCTGTTTATGGGTGGGAGCTGGACGAGCTCGCCAATCAGTGGCGCCCAGAGGACACATCTCAGTACACTGGAGGGAGTGGCTTCGACCCCTGACCATAGACCAACTTAGGCCAAAAGCCTAAGCTTGGGGGAGTACGTGTCTCTCACCGACTTACATTCATGTTCACACTTATTCTAGTTGTCGGTGCTCACACTCTTTCACTGTACCATCCATGCTTAGTTTCAATTTCTTTTTTTAGTCTTTTTCTTGTGTGGTAGAAAAACCCAGAAAAACAAAACAAAAATATTAGTTGTAGCTTCTAGCTAGTTTACTTTCTTTGCTTGTAGTAGTAACTAAAAATGAAAAACCCAAAAAGAATTCCCGTTCTTCTTTTGCTTGTTGGGAGCTTTCCCGTGTAAATAGTTTCTTTTCTTTTCTTTAGGGGTTGAGAGTAGAAGACCATGATTGAAAATGCTTAGTGGCTCTCATATGCTCTATTGTTGATTTAACCTTCAGCCATATTACCTTGTCTTCTCTCTTGTATTAAATGCCTGCAGATTCCAGCTTAGTCCAATGCGCGTGCACTATTATTATTATCCACACCGTTCGGTCGTGCGAGTGAAAGGCAATAAGGATGATATATGATGAACTAATTGAGATGAGAAAAGCTGGTATGAACTCAACCTCTTTTGTTTTTGTAAATATGATTGCTCATCATTCTTGATTCAGCTTGTTATGAATGAAACACGCTTGCAATGACAATTAGAGATCATAGCTGCTTATACCATGCTTAATTAGCTGAGAGTTTATAATGGTCTATCTTGCGTGCCAACACGATATTAAAATGGTTGTGATGTGGTATGATGGGTGGTATCCTCCTCTGAACGATTTAAGTGACTTGACTTGGCACATGTTCACGCATGTAGTTGAAACAAATCAACATAGCCTTCATGATATTTATGTTCATGGTGATTTATATCCTACTCGTGCTTGCATTCATTGTTGATTAATTTTAATGCATGTTCATGACCGTTGTTGCTCTCTAGCTGGTCGCTTCCCAGTCTCTTTCTAGCCTTCACCTGTACTAAGCGGGAATACTGCTTGTGCATCCACTTCCATAAACCCCAAAGTTGTTCCATATGAGTCCACCATACCTTCCTATATGCGGTATTTACCTGCCGTTCCAAGTAGATTTGTATGTGCCAAACTCTAAACCTTCAAATGAAATTCTGTTTTGTATGCTCGAACAGCTCATGTATCAACTAGGGATGTCTATATCTTCCATGCTAGGTGGGTTATTCTCACGATGAGTGGACTCCGCTCATCATTCACGAGAAAATGGCTGGTAACCGGGATGCCCAGTCCCATGCTCAAAATCATAATAATTAAACAAAACTCCTCCAGGGCTATTGCTTGTTTGGACGGTAACCCGTGGATTCGGCTGGCCGTGGAGTGTGCTTGTTGGTGGTTGGAGGAGTATAAACTTTACCATTCTGTTTGGGAACCGCCTATAATGTGCGTAGCATGGGAGATATCGAGATTCTTGGTTGTTATGTTGACAATGAAAGTATACCACTCAAAATGTTATTCAATCTCTATTTAAAAATCGAGCTCTGGCACCTCTACAAATCCCTGCTTCCCTCTGCGAAGGGCCTATCTATTTACTTTTATGCAGAGTCACCATCCTCTTATCAAAAAGCACCAGTAGGAGAGCACCTCTGTCGTTGCATGTATTACTATTAATTTGCATTGGGTATGATCATGACTGGATCTCTTTTACCATGAATTACAATGTCTAGTCAGTCCTTGATCTTTAAAGGTGCTCTGCATTTATGTTTTGCGGTCTCAGAAAGGTCTAGTGAGATACCATCCTATTATATCATATCATGATTGTTTTGAGAAGTGTTGTCATCCGAGGTTTATTATTATTGCTCGCTAGTTGATTATGCCATTGATGTGAGTAGTCTTGAGACTTGAAAGTTATTGTGAATGTGGTTAGTTCATGATCTTGTTGAAAACCTGAATGCTAGCTTACATATTTACAACAACAAGAGCAAACAGAGTTTGTCAAAGTTTTTCTTTATCACTTTCAGTTTATCAACTGAATTGCTTGAGGACAAGAAAAGGTTTAAGATTGGGGGAGTTGATACGTCTCCAACGTATCTACTTTGCCAAACACTTTTGCCCTTGTTTTGGACTCTAACTTGCATTATTTGATTGGAACTAACCCGGACTGACGCTGTTTTCAGCAGAACTGCCATGGTGTTGTTTTTTGTGCAGAATAAAAAGTTCTCGGAATCGCCTGAAAATCAACGGAGAATTATTTCAGAAAATATAAAAAAAATCTGCAAGAAGATCTGCACCGAGGGGCCCACACCCTGTCCTCGAGGGTGGGGGCGCGCCCCCTGCCTGAGGGCCCCCCGATGCTCCACCGGCGTATCCCCAGGTCCTATGTATTCCGTTTCGTGGAGGGAAAAAACAAGGAGAAGGAATTATCGCATTTCACGAGACGGAGCCGCCGCCAAGCCTTAATCTCTCTCGGGAGGGCTGATCTGGAGTCTGTTCGGGGCTCCGGAGAGTGGAGATCGTCGCCATCGTCATCATCAACCTTCCTCCATCACCAATTCCATGATGCTCACCGTCGTGTGTGAGTAATTCCACCGTAGGCTTGCTGGACGGTGATGGGTTGGATGGGATCTATCATGTAATCCAGTTAGTTTTGTTAGGGTATGATCCCTAGTATCCACTATGTTCTGAGATTGATGTTGCTATGACTTTGCTATGCTTAATGCTTGTCACTAGGGCCCGAGTGCCATGATTTCATATCTAAACCTATTATCTTTTCATGAATATATGTGTGTTCTTGATCCTATCTTGCAAGTCTATAGTCACCTACTATGTGTTATGATCCGGCAACCCTGAAGTGACAATAATCGGGACCACTCCCGGTGATGACCATAGTTTGAGGAGTTCATGTATTCACTATGTGTTAATGCTTTGGTCCGGTACTCTATTAAAAGGAGGCCTTAATATCCCTTAGTTTCCAATAGGACCCCGCTGCCACGGGAGGGTAGGACAAAAGATGTCATGCAAGTTCTTTTCCATAAGCACGTATGACTATATTCGGAATACATGCCTACATTGCATTGATGAACTGGAGCTAGTTCCGTGTCACCCTAGGTTATAACTTCTACATGATGAATTGCATCCGACGTAATTTCCCATCACCGATCCAATGCCTACGAGCTTTACCTATATTGCTTGTCGCTTATTTACTTTTCCGTTGCTACTATCACAAAAACTACAAAACACTATCTTTACTTTTATTGCCGCTACCGCCACTATCATATTACTTTGCTACTAAACTATCTTGCTGCAGATACTAAGTTTCTAGGTGTGGTTGAATTGACAACTCAGCTGCTAATACTTAAGAGCATTCTTTGGCTCCCCTTGTGTCAAATCAACAAATTTGGGTCTAATACTTTACCCCCGAAAACTGTTGCGATCCCCTACACTTGTGGGTTATCAGAAGCGTAAAACCCTACTCCTACTTTGTTATGTTGGATGTGCATGGGTCCTGTTACAAGGAGTACTCTTGCCGGCAAGGTGCGCTGGAAGGGCTGCTACCCGTGCAAATGGACAGGTTTTTGACGCTTGTAAAGGTATCCATGGGCCTCCTTTTATAGACAAAGGGGTCACCATAGTGGCAAAATGGTCTTTACACAAGATAAATAGTGGCTAGAGTGCCACGTTCCTAACTACGATGGGTTAGGACAAACGCATTAATTACACCATGAGGTGTCAAGCTGGTAACGTTCCCCGACAAGGATTGTCTCTCCTTCTGTGACGTTCGCCGAGCTACCTCGTATTCTTCAGACACGCCTCTAGGACGGGTGTCGTTAAAGTTGGGTCTTCTAGCACCGAGCTGACACGTGCCCAGACAAATCTCACCTAACTACCTACCCGCTCAACACATGTCCAACAAGTGACAAGCTAGTTCTTGAGGTGGAGCGATGACTAGGTAGTGGGACTTTGCCGGGCACGGAGCTTGCTGGGACATGGTATGCTTACCGGCAAGAATCTTGCTAGTAACTCCAGCCTCGATCTTCTGTCTTCTAAACCATTGGCTTGGATGTCTTCTTCATATATTGTGTTTGTCTTCAGCAGTTCTCTGACAAACCTTGTCGTTAGGAAGGCTGTAACTGCCTATGCACAAGTCTGGGGTACTAAAGAATCCAAAATTTAGTACACAGACACCCTCGATCCATCCAATACCATTCATAAATTATCTAAAGTGGGTTTTGATGACATGGACAAGGTCAAAGCAGTATTTGACCAATGGGGCCCTCTCATCAGCCGCAACCCCTCTCTCCTCCTATACGCCAAGAGCGCAGCCGATGCTCACTTCATGCCGAACAAACCCGCAAGGCTTGTCTTGGTCGCTACCGTGCTGTAGAGGGCTCCCTAAGACATGAGTTCATCTCAGTAAGGCGAAGCCAAATGGCAGGGTAGCTTTGACAGGGATGTTGCTCGATGGTGAGGACTTCGTTGTTGATGGCTGGCGGTAGAGCGACAACTCGCGCGGAGGGCGTTTGGATGCTCGTGGGAGGTTGCACGACATTAGCAGCATGAAGGAAAGGTATACCTCCCAAAAATATATTTATCTCTGATTTTTAAGCTTTGAGCTCTAGCACCTTTGCAAATCTGTGCTTGCCTCTGCAAAGAGACTATCCATTTACTTTTAATGTTGAGTCATCAACATTTCAAATAAGCACCAGACCTGTGAGCACTATTGTCATTCTTATGCATTGAGTATAGTTAATGGTGAGTGTTAACATGACCAGATCTCTTCTACCATGAATTACAATGTCCACTCGATGTTTGAACATTGCAGGTGCTCTGCATTTGTGTTTTCCGATCTTAGAAAGGGCTAGCGAGATACCATTATTGTCATATTATATCATGATTGTTTTGACAAAGTGTTGGCATTTGAGATATCTTATTATTGCTCGCTAGTTGATTATGCCATTGATACAGATGAATATAATTTCTAAGAATTACCATTTGCATGGTTAGTAAGGGCCAATTCTTTTTCTGGCTTTTTTGGGCTTTTCAGAATAAGTTTCCCCCTATCCAGCTTATTTTAGAAGCCCAACCAAAAATTTCATTTAGAAGCCTACTAATCAAGTGTTAACTACTAGGCTTCTAAAAAAGTAAATTCGGTTGGTCTTCTAGATTAAGCTGGGTATGGGGCAACTTATTTCAGCTTATTCTAGAGGCCACCAAATGAACTGGCCCTAATGATCTTTGCAAAAAAATTGTGTAAGCATATATATAGAAATAAGAACAAAAGAGTTTGTAAAAGTTTTTTCTTTATCACTTTCAGTTTGTCAATTGAATTGCTTGAGGACAAACAATGGGTTAAGCTTGGGGGAGTTGATACATCTCCGTCGCATATACTTTTCCTAATGCTTCTACTCTTATTTTGGACTCTAATTTGCATGATTCGAATGAAACTAACCCGGACTGACGTTGTTTTCACCAGAACTACCATGATGTTGTTTTTTGTGCAAACATAAAAGTTTTCGGAATTAGATGAAACTTTTCGGAAATTTATTTTGGAATAAATAAAAATTAATGTAAGCAGGCCCACCTGGAGGGGGTGCCCCAGCTGCCCACAAGGCAAAAGGGCGCACCCCCCTCACCAGGCGCGCCCTGGTGTCTTGTGGGCCCCACGGGGCTCCGCTGACCCTAGTCCCGGCTCTATAAAATCATATTTTTGAAGGAAAAATTGTTGGGGAACGTAGCAGAATTCAAAAAAATTCCTACGCTTCACCAAGATCAATCTAAGGAGTCATCTAGCAACGAGGATAAAGGAGTGCATCTACATACCCTTTGTAGATCGCGAGCGGAAGCGTTCTAGAGAACATGGATGATGGAGTCGTACTCGTCGTGATCCAAATCACCGATGATCCCAGTGCCGAACGGACGGCACTGATACGTCCAAAACGTATCTATAATTTCTGCTTGCTCCATGCCTCTTTTGGGTGATATTGCTATGATATTTATACACTTCCATACACTTTTGATCATATTTGGACTAACATATTAACTCAGTGCACCCCAGTGCCGGTTTCTGTTTTCTGCTGTTTTTGTATTTCAGGTTTTCCCGTCACGAAAACTGCCAGAAAAATCCCGGAAAAATTATATAAAAAATCAGCGTTCCGGAAGCTTCCATGCGGCCAAAGTAGGGCCAGAGGGGGGCCACAGGGGCTCCAGGCGGCCTGCCCACGCGGCCCCCCTCCTGGCCGCGCCGGGGGGGCGCCTGGGCCCCCCAGACCTCCGCTCATGCCCCCCTTTGGCATATATTTAACACCCGTCAAGGAAACCCTGATTCCGGACCCCTTTTCTCCAGACGCAATTCCGATCTCCGCCGCCATCGCCATCAAGCTTCGGGGGACCAGAATTCCTGTGCCGGCACCCTGCCGGGACGGGGAAGTGCCCCCGGATTCATCTCCATCGACGTTGCTTCCTCCCTCCATGATGCGGGAGTAGTTCCTCCTCGGGGCTGAGGTTTCTACCAGTAGCTATGTGGTCAATTCTCTCTCCCATGATGTGATCTTCGTTGTGATCATAGGCTATGTTAATCTAGGGTGATCCCATGATATTTCCCCTTCTTCTATGTATTGGATTGATGTACTCACTTGTCTTTATCTAGTATAATCCTCGAGACCAAGGTGACAGCGGTCTATTGGACATGGATTAGAAAAAATATTTTCATGAGTGATTTCCTCTCTTGTGTGTTGATTGAAGATTGAGAGTCTCTTGGTGCTTGTCTTTGACTATCCTTTAGATATGTTGTGATGATTGTGGAACTCTCTTTGGATGGCCACGGTGACATTGGGAAATCCTTAGATTGAGAACTACGAACTTTGAGGTGTGCTTTTGTAGCCCTACATAATTCTCGTCCTCTCTTGACCACGGAGGAATGACCTCCGGGTGCGTCTCCATTGCATGTTTTATGGGAAATATCATGTGATTCGATTATGTTAATGTTGTTGGGAGTTGCCACTAGTGAAAGTATGAAGCCTAGTCCTTGTTTCCACCATTGCAATACCATTTGTGCTCACGTTTACCACTTGTTTGCTTGCTGCACTTTTTATTACAGATTTATATTACTTTGTTTTGCCATCCATATCACTTGCCATTTAACATCTCTTCGCAGAACTAGTGCACCTATACATCTAACAAGTGTATTAGGTGTGTTGGGGACACAAGAGACTTCTTGTATGTTAGTTGCAGGGTTGCTTGAGAGAGACCATCTTCAACCTCTACTTCCCTGAGTTCGATAAACCTTAGGTCATCCACTTGAGGGAAATTGCTGCTGTCTTACAAACCTCTGCGCTTGGAGGCCCAACATAGTCTACAAGAGTAGAAGCGTGTGTAGACATCAAGCTATTTCTGGCGCCGTTGCCGAGGAGGTGAGTGCTTGAAGGTATATCTTTAGATCTTGCAATTAAATCTTTTCGTTTCTTGTTTTTAGTTTCACTAGTTATGTTTATGGAAAACCGTGCTATTGGATCGTTGCTTGCGGGAAGACGCCCCACACCTGTGGTGGTTGCTCCTCCCCCTACTGAAATTGTGCCCTATAAAATACCAGCTGGTATTATCGATTATGTTTTGGCTAATCGTTATGCAGGAGACAGACATCCCGATGAACACTTGCTATATCTGTCACAACTATGTTCATTATTTAAGCTTGCAGGTGTATCAAGGGAGTTTGTCATGAGGAAATTGTTCGCCGTATCACTTATAGATAAAGCTTCAGATTGGTATAAGCTTCTCGATAACTCGCACTTGCTTGATTGGGAAGAGATCCAGTCTCTCTTTTACTCCAAGTTTTTATCCTCTTCATGAAGTCCATGAGAATAGGAATTATGTTTATAATTTCTATCCTCATGACGGAGAGAGCATAGCTCAAGCTTGGGGGAGACTGAAAACGTTAATGCTAAAATGTCCTAACCATGGGCTCCCCAAAGATATGATTATTACTAATTTCTATGGGAAGCTCTCTCGACAGGATAAAGATTTGCTCGATGCTTCCTCTATGGGTTCTTTCACAAACAAAAAGATTGATGCTAAATGGGAACTCCTTGAAAGAATTCAACGCAACACTGAAGATTGGGAGATCGACAAAGGTAAAGAGTCAGGTATAATTTATGAGTATGATTGCATTAAGTCCTTTGTTGAAACTACAAGTTTTAATAAGTTTAGTGCTAAGTTTGGGCTTGATTCTCAACTCCTTGTTGATTTCCTCAAATCTTTTGCTTCACATCTTAATATGCCTAAGGAGGATTGGATCAAGCATCATAAACCTTTTAAAGAGATTTGCAAAGAAAATGAAATTGTTCATGATGATTGTAACATGCATGATCTAATTCCTAAAAATGAAGTTTTATATAAGCATGTTAATTTTTGTGGAGTGGATAGACCTTGTGAAAGGCCTATGATTGAAGAAGAGAAGTATTGTAAGCAACATAAGCATGAAAGAACAATCACTTGGGTCAGAGATTTAAATGAAATTGCTAGAGAATTGTGTGACCTTTATCCTTTTACTTGTGAACTTTGCCGTATAGAGGGTCACTTTAATTTTCAATGCATGCACTTTCAAAACATAAATGTTAACCAGTTGTGTGATAACATGATCACCTCTGATCTTTATGATGAGCTTATGTTATTTTTGATGTGTGAGGAGTTATCAGAAAAGACTTCTTGGCTAGATGTTAATGCCATAGGAATAAAAAACACTTTGCAAAATTGCCATCTCTATTGTGTTGTTAATTGCCATGAAAATGATTACATAAGTAAGATTAGAAAGGAGGGAACTTTACCAAAGTATAAAAATGTCTCTTATATTTCTGCTAATAAAAAGGAGAGTTCCTCCCAAGTTTCCCCTATTGTTTCTAATGATAAACCAGGATATGTGGAGAAGCTTCATCTCCAACCACTCCCTCCTAAGGTGAAGAAGAAGAAAAAGAAGAGGAGGAGGAAGAGGAGCAAGAAGGAAGAAGAATGGGTATCAACCTGGCCTGAGCATATTCCTCCCATCAACTTTTATCCTAACGGTTGTAAGTTTAAAGAAGAAGGTGAAGTTTATTGCCTTAATTATCATCTTGATGATACGTCCGTAGGTACTATTGAAGATGATTTTTATTATGATATGCATGTTACTTATTGTGATTGGGAAAATGATGATAATGCTCTTCTCTACTATGATGATGTTATAACTCCAATCTATAGTGATTATAAAGGTACCTATGACATAAGGAGAAATTATCCTTATGAAACTTGTCATAATCATGGAGGAAATTACTCCCTTGTTGAACACCATCTTCCTAATACACAATTAATCTATACTGTTCAAGTTGTTTATGATAGTCCTACTCCCACTATTGCCAATGAGAAAGATTATGCTTATGTGGAGAGTAAGAGTACCATTTTGCACGTGGATCATGGTAACAATGCTTTATGTGATGCTTATATTGTTGAGTTTATCCGTGATCCCGCTGAAAATTATTATGAGAAGGGAACATATGCTTATAGATATTTCAATAATATCAAGTTCCCTCTCTTTATGTTGAAAGTTTTGAAGCTGCACTTGTTTTGCCTTCCTATGCTTATTGCTTTGTGCTTCAATGAATTATTCTATTGCAATATTCCTATGCATAGGAAGCATGTTAGGCTTAAATGTGTTTAGTATTTGCTTCTTGATGCTCTCTTTTGTTCTTCAACTCTTATTCCTACGAGAGCATCATTAAAGTCTTAAGCCTAGCTTAAAGGCATAAAAGAAAGCGCTTTTGGGAGGCAGCCCACAATGAATAAAATTTTATTTTTCTTTTGTTGTGTCTTGATGTTGTTACTACAATAGCATCATCATTGTATCTTTACTTTTCAGTTTTGTGCCAAGTGTAGCCTCTGATTGCAAGAAAGTTCAAAAGTTGTGACGTGCTGTCCAGGAAACAGATTCTGTCCTTGGATAGAAAAATTCGTATAAAATCACCAGATCATCTTTTTGGTCTGAATTTTTTCGACAGCGTGCTCTATACAATTGTCTTTCGAGCGTCTGTTCTGAGTTTTTTGATTAGAGTTGCACAAGTGCCCCGAAAAAAATCATTTACTACCTGTTGTTCTGTTTTTCACAGATTCTATCATGTTTTGCCTTTCCTTCATTTTGCAAACCTTGAGCTTGCTTTTTATTTGCAAAAAAACTTTTGGCAATCTTGAGAAACAGTAGACCTTCAAGAATATCCATATTTCCAGCAAGGAACAATTATTTTATTAAGGGTACTAACCTCGCTAATCAGTTTATGATGAGTTATGTATGAAGGGAGTTTTCAAGTGTGCGAGGGAAGATGATAAAAAGATTCAGGAGTGTCAAACGCTCAAGCTTGGGGATGCCCCCATGCACCCCCAAGAAATATTCAAGGAGACTCAAGCGTCTAAGCTTGGGGATGCCCCCGTGCATCCCCTTCTCCATCAACATTATCAGTTCGTCTTTCGTTCCACTATATTTTTATCACTTCATGTGTTATGTGCTATGCTTGGAGCATCTTGCTTTTAGTTTCCTTTTTAGTTTTCTTTAGCTTTTCATAACGAGTCGGAACTCAGCTTTCTTTGTGTGGGAGAGAAACACGCTCCACTTCTACCTAGAACATAACATAGAATTTTCATGTCTATCTTTGCTGTGTGTGTTCTTTGTCTTTCAATAGCTACTATCATGTTTCGCTCTTAGTTTTCATGCTTATCTTTTTTAAGAGCTTTTGTTTAGTTGGTTGCTTGAACTCTCTTTAGTTATCATGCTTATCTTATTAAGAGAGTTTGCTTCTCTTGCATTGGTCGTTATGTCTATGATAAAAATGCTACGTGCATAATGGCGCTTAGTAGTTCATGTTTTCTTATGGTTAGTCTCAAATAGCTGGGGAGTTTCCAATGTGTTATTGGAGTACCAACATGATTTGTTTGCCTATGATGTGGTATGGTTTAGTAATATCTTCCTTCAAGAATTTATTTTGATTGACTTGGCGTATGCTCACGCATATTTAAGACTGTAAAGAAAGTCTGTCAAGCCTTGATGATCTTTTATTTCTGAGTAGCGATATAACTTCCATGCCTGATTCAATGTTGCTTTGTCGCTCTGCATGATTATGACCATCATTTCTCTTTTAGTTGGTCGCTCCCAGTCTTTTGCTAACCTTCGCCTGTACTAAGCGGACTGACTGCTTGTGCATCCAAAATCTTTTAAACCAGTTACGCCATATGAGTCCACCATACCTTCCTATACATGGTATTTACCTGCCATTCCTAACAAAGACTTTCATGTGCCATCTCGAAATTATTCAAGAAAATGCATTTCTATTTTGTGCCTCTGTTTTAGCTCATGAGGAAGTAGTAGTTAATTCATGATCTTTTTAAGTTGGACAAGCTTCACCCCGGGATTGCATGTATAATGTGCAAACCCATAATACGAGAAGGAACTGGCAATGAGTGCGCCCGGCTCAAAATTAATATAACAAACAAACCCTCCTTCACGCTTTGTTCATGAGAAATCAGAAAACTTTGGCAGTGATAAACAAAGGAGATTAAGAGGATGTGATCGTCCTCATTCGGGAGCCGTTCCTCGAAACTTGTCCATCTCAAAAAGTAATTGAGTTATCTGCTAGCATTCGTTGACGAAACATGCATATTCAAAAAAATAATTATTACCTCTGTTTTTAAAACCAAGAGCTCTGGTACATGTTTTGTCTTTGCTTCCGACCACGGGTTTTCAACCTTGCCAACAAAAGCCACGGTTCGAGAGTCTCCACCTTCTTTTAAAAGCACCAACTACTGAGAGCATGATTGTCATTCTGAGTGTAATGTGCATTGTCCCAAAGTAGCATTGTCTTTTGCATGATTATGATATCGTTTATTTTGAAATCATTGTATCTAGTCATTACTTAAACCTTGGAGGTGCCCCTGCATTTATGTTTTGCTTCACTAAAGGGGGCAAGCGAGATACTACTTTATCATATTTGCACACCATGCTCATTACAAATCTATTTGATGTTTCAGTATCATATTGTAAAACTTTCTGTTCTTTGTGATTTTCTCATAAGGCAACTTAATTACTATAGATTCATTGTCTCAGTAAGCTTTTGTCATATGACTATGAAAAGTCCTATATGGTTAATAGCATGTCACCACAGAAATTATTCTTGTTATCATTTACCTACTCGAGGACGAGCAGGAATTAAGCTTGGGGATGTTGATACGTCCAAAACGTATCTATAATTTCTGCTTGCTCCATGCCTCTTTTGGGTGATATTGCTATGATATTTATACACTTCCATACACTTTTGATCATATTTGGACTAACCTATTAACTCAGTGCACCCCAGTGCCGGTTTCTATTTTCTGCTGTTTTTGTATTTCAGGTTTTCCCGTCACGAAAACTGCCAGAAAAATCCCGGAAAAATTATATAAAAAATCAGCGTTCCGGAAGCTTCCATGCGGCCAAAGTAGGGCCAGAGGGGGGCCACAGGGGCTCCAGGCGGCCTGCCCACGCGGCCCCCCTCCTGGCCGCGCCGGGGGGGCGCCTGGGCCCCCCAGACCTCCGATGATGCCCCCCTTTGGCATATATTTAACACCCGTCGAGGAAACCCTGATTCCGGACCCCTTTTCTCCAGACGCAATTCCGATATCCGCCGCCATCGCCATCAAGCTTCGGGGGACCAGAATTCCTGTGCCGGCACCCTGCCGGGATGGGGAAGTGCCCCCGGATTCATCTCCATCGACGTTGCTTCCTCCCTCCATGATGCGGGAGTAGTTCCTCCTCGGGGCTGAGGTTTCTACCAGTAGCTATGTGGTCAATTCTCTCTCCCATGATGTGATCTTCGTTGTGATCATAGGCTATGTTAATCTAGGGTGATCCCATGATATTTCCCCTTCCTCTATGTATTGGATTGATGTACTCACTTGTCTTTATCTAGTATAATCCCCGAGACCAAGGTGACAGCGGTCTATTGGACATGGATTAGAAAAAATATTTTCATGAGTGATTTCCTCTCTTGTGTGTTGATTGAAGATTGAGAGTCTCTTGGTGCTTGTCTTTGACTATCCTTTAGATATGTTGTGGTGATTGTGGAACTCTCTTTGGATGGCCGCGGTGACATTGGGAAATCCTTAGATTGAGAACTACGAACTTTGAGGTGTGCTTTTGTAGCCCTACATAATTCTCGTCCTCTCTTGACCACGGAGGAATGACCTCCGGGTGCGTCTCCATTGCATGTTTTATGGGAAATATCATGTGATTCGATTATGTTAATGTTGTTGGGAGTTGCCACTAGTGAAAGTATGAAGCCTAGGCCTTGTTTCCACCATTGCAATACCATTTGTGCTCACGTTTACCACTTGTTTGCTTGCTGCACTTTTTATTACAAATTTATATTACTTTGTTTTGCCATCCATATCACTTGCCATTTAACATCTCTTCGCAGAACTAGTGCACCTATACATCTAACAAGTGTATTAGGTGTGTTGGGGACACAAGAGACTTCTTGTATCTTAGTTGCAGGGTTGCTTGAGAGAGACCATCTTCAACCTCTACTTCCCTGAGTTCGATAAACCTTAGGTCATCCACTTGAGGGAAATTGCTGCTGTCCTACAAACCTCTGCGCTTGGAGGCCCAACATAGTCTACAAGAGTAGAAGCATGTGTAGACATCAGGCACCTCCGCGTTCAACACACGTACGGTGCAGCGACGTCTCCTCCTTCTTGATCCAGCAAGGGGGAGGAGAGGTTGATGGAGATCCAGCAGCACGACGGCGTGGTGGTGGATGCAACGGAAAAACTGCAGGGCTTCGCCAAGCACCTGCGAGAGGAGGGAGATGTGTAACGGGGGGAGGGAGGCGCCCGGAGCAAGGGTGCGACTGCCCTCTCTCCCCCCACTATATAT
The DNA here is from genome assembly GCA_902687465.1 of Secale cereale. Lineage (NCBI taxonomy): Eukaryota > Viridiplantae > Streptophyta > Magnoliopsida > Poales > Poaceae > Secale > Secale cereale. The sequence continues at coordinate 538,295,783 of LR738713.1, forward strand.
AGGGGCCAGGGGGCGCCGGCCCTAGGAGATGCAATCTCCTAGGGGGGCGGCGGCGAGGGGGGAGGCTTGCCCCCCAAGGCAAGGGGGCGCCCCCACCCTTAGGGTTTCCAACCCTAGGCGCAGGGGGAGGCCCAAGGGGGTGCGCCATCCCACTATGGGCTGGTTCCCCTCCCCTTATGGCCGATGGGGCCCTCCGGGAAGGGTGGCCCCACCCGATGGACCCCCGGGACCCTTCCGGTGGTCCCGGTACACTACCGGTGACCCTCGAAACTCTCCCGATGGCCGAAACTGGACTTCCTATATATATAATTCTTTACCTCCGGACCATTCCGGAACTCCTCGTGACGTCCGGGATCTCATCCGGGACTCCGAACAACATTCGGGTTACCGTGTGCATATATCTCTACAACCCTAGTGTCACCGAACCTTAAGTGTGTAGACCCTACGGTTCGGGAGACACGTAGATATGACCGAGACGACTCTCCGATCAATAACCAACAGCGGGATCTGGATACCCATGTTGGTTCCTACGTATTCCTCGATTATCTCATCGGATGAACCACGATGTCAAGGATTCACTTAATCCCGTATGCAATTCCCTTTGTCTATCGGTATAGTACTTGCCCGAGATTCGATCGTCGGTATACCGATACCTTGTTCAATCTCGTCATGGCAAGTCTCTTTACTCATTTCGTAATACATCATCCCGTGACTAACTCCTTAGTCACATTGAGCTCATTATGATGATGTCTTCTCGAGTGGGCCCAGAGATACCTCTCCGTCATACGGAGTGACAAATCCCAGTCTCGGTTCGTGCCAACCCAACAGATACTTTCGGAGATACCCGTTGCGTACCTTTATAGCCACCCAGTTACGTTGTGATGTTTGGCACACCCAAAGTATTCCTACGGTATCCGGGAGTTGCACAACCTCATGGTCTAAGGAAAAGATACTTGACATTGGAAAAGATTTAGCATTAAGAACTACACGATCTTGTGCTAGGTTTAGGATTGGGTCTTATCCATCACATCATTCTCCTAATGATGTGATCCCGTTATCAATGACATCCAATGTCCATGGTCAGGAAACTGTGACCATCTGTTGATCAACGAGCTAGTAACTAGAGGCTTTACCAGGGACACATTGTGGTCTATGTATTCACACATGTATCACTGTTTCCGGATAATACAATTCAAGCATGAATAACAGACAATTATCATGAACAAGGAAATATAATAATAACCATTTTATTATTGCCTCTAGGGCATATTTCCAACAGTCTCCCACTTGCACTAGAGTCAATAATCTAGTTACATTGTGATGAATCGAACATCCATAGAGTTCTGGTGTTGATCATGTTTTGCTCGTGGAAGATGTTTAGTCAACGGATCTGCGACATTCAGATCTGTATGCACTTTACAAATATCTATGTCTCCATCTTGAACATAATTTCGGATGGAGTTGAAACGACGCTTGATGTGTTTGGTCTTCTTGTGAAACCTAGGCTCCTTGGCAATGGCAATAGCTCCAGTGTTGTCACAGAAGAGAGTCATCGGGCTTGACGCGCTTGGAATGACTCCTAGGTCGGTGATGAACTCCTTCATCCAGACTCCTTCCTGCGCAGCTTCACAAGTAGCTATGTACTCTGCTTCACATGTAGAATGCGCCACGACGCTCTGCTTGCAACTGCACCACGTGACTGCCCCACCATTCAAAATATACACGTATCCGGTTTGTGACTTGGAGTCATCCAGATCTGTGTCGAAGTTAGCATCGATGTAACCCTTTACGACGAGCTCTTCGTCACCTCCATAAACGAGAAACATATCCTTAGTCCTTTTCAGGTACTTCAGGATGTTCTTAACCGCTGTCCAGTGTTCCATACCGGGATCACTTTGGTACCTCCCTACCAAACTTATGGCAAGGTTCACATCAGGTCTGGTACACAGCATGGCATACATAATAGAACCTATGGCCGAGGCATAGGGGATGACACTCATCTTTTCTCTATCTTCTGTCGTGGTCGGGGATTGAGTCGTGCTCAATCTCATACCTTGCAATACAGGCAAGAACCCTTTCTTGGATTGATCCATATTGAACTTCTTCAATATCTTATCAAGGTATGTGCTTTGTGAAAGACCAATGAGGCGTTTCGATCTATCTCTGTAGATCTTGATGCCTAATATGTAAGCAGCTTCTCCAAGGTCCTTCATTAAAAAACTCTTATTCAAGTAGGCCTTTATGCTCTCCAAGAATTCTATATCATTTCCCATCATCAATATGTCATCCACATATAATATGAGAAATGCTACAGAGCTCCCACTCACTTTCTTGTAAATACAAGCTTCTCCTCAAGTCTGTATAAACCCAAACGCTTTGATCACATCATTAAAGCGAATATTCCAACTCCGAGATGCTTGCACCAGCCCATAGATCGAGCACTGGAGCTTGCATACCTTGTTAGCATTCTCAGGATCGACAAAACCTTTCGGCTGCATCATATACAGCTCTTCCTTGAGGAAGCCATTACGGAATGCCGTTTTGACGTCCATTTGCCATATCTCATAATCATAGAATGCGGCAATTGCTAACATGATTCGGACGGACTTCAGCATCGCTACGGGAGAGAAAGTCTCGTCGTAGTCAATCCCTTGAACTTGTCAATAACCTTTAGCGACAAGCCGAGCCTTATAGATGGTCACATTACCATCTGCGTCAGTCTTCTTCTTAAATATCCATTTATTTTCTATGGCGTGCCGATCATCGGGCAAGTCCACCAAAGTCCATACTTTGTTTTCATACATGGATCCTATCTCGGATTTCATGGCTTCAAGCCATTTGTTGGAATCCCCTCCCACCATCGCTTCTTCATAGTTCGAAGGTTCACCGTTGTCTAACAACATAATTTCCATGACAGGTTGTCGTACCACTCTGGTGCGGAACGTGTCCTTGTGGACCTTCGAAGTTTAGTAGTAACTTGATCTGAATCTTCATGATCATCATCATTAACTTCCTCCCCTGTCGGTGCAGGCACCTCAGGAACAATTTCCTGCGCTGCGCTACTTTTCGGTTCGGAAGGGGTGACTGTCACCTCATCAAGTTCTACTTTCCTCCCACTCACTTCTTTCGAGAGAAACTCTTTCTCTAGAAAGGATCCATTCTTGGAAACGAAGACCTTGCCTTCGGATCTGAGGTAGAAGGTGTACCCAATCGTTTCCTTTGGGTATCCTATGAAGACGCATTTTTCCGATTTGGGTTCGAGCTTTTCAGGTTGAAGTTTCTTGACATAAGCATCGCAACCCAAAACTTTCAGAAATGACAGCTTGGGTTTCTTGCCAAACTAAAGTTCATACGGTGTCATCTCAACGGATTTTGACGGTGCCCTATTTAAAGTGAATGCGGCAGTCTCTAAAGCATATCCCCAAAAAGATAGCGGTAAGTCGGTGAGAGACATCATAGGTCGCACCATGTCCAACGGAGTACGATTACGACGTTCGGACACACCATTACGCTGAGGTGTTCCGGGCGGTGTCAATTGTGAAACAATTCCACAGTTCCTTAGGTGTGTGCCAAATTCGTGACTTAAATATTCACCCCCACGATCCGATCGTAAGAACTTTATTTTTCTGTCACGTTGATTCTCAACCTCATTCTAAAATTCCTTGAACTTTTCAAAGGTCTCAGACTTGTGTTTCATTAAGTAGACATACCCATATCTACTTAAGTCATCTGTGAGGGTGAGAACATAACGATAGCCTCCGCGAGCTTCAACACTCTTTGGACCGCACACATCGGTATGTATGATTTCCAACAAGTTGGTCGCTCGCTCCATTGTTCCGGAGAACGGAGTCTTGGTCATCTTGCCCAAGAGGCATGGTTCGCACGTGTCAAATGATTCATAATCAAGAGACTCCAAAAGTCCATCAGCATGGAGCTTCTTCATACGCTTGACACCAATATGACCAAGGCGGCAATGCCACAAGTATGTGGGACTATCATTATCAACTTTACATCTTTTGGCATTCACACTATGAACATGTGTAACATCACGTTCGAGATTCATCAAGAATAAATCATTGACCAGCGGGGCGTGACCATAAAACATATCTCTCAAATAAATAGAACAACCATTATTCTCGGATTTAAATGAGTAGCCATCTTGCATTAAACGAGATCCAGATACAATGTTCATGCTCAAAGCTGGTACTAAATAACAATTATTAAGGTTTAAAACTAATCCCGAGGGTAGATGTAGAGGTAGCGTGCCGACGGCGATCACATCGACCTTGGAACCATTCCCGACGTGCATCGTCACCTCGTCCTTCGCCAGTCTCCGCTTATTCCGCAGCTCCTGCTTTGAGTTACAAATGTGAGCAACCGCACCGGTATCAAATACCCAGGAGCTACTACGAGCGCTGGTAAGGTACACATCAATAACATGTATATCATATATACCTTTGACGTTGTCGGCCTTCTTATCTGCTAAGTATTTGGGGCAGTTCCGCTTCCAGTGACCCGTTCCCTTGCAATAAAAGCACTCAGTCTCAGGCTTGGGTCCATTCTTTGGCTTTTTCCCGGCAACTGGCTTACCAGGCGCGGCAACTCCTTTGTCGTCCTTCTTGAAGTTCTTCTTACCCTTGCCTTTCTTGAACTTAGTGGTTTTATTCACCATCAACACTTGATGTTCTTTCTTGATCTCCACCTCCGCTGATTTCAGCATTGAATACACTTCGGGAATGGAATTCTCCATCCCTTGCATATTGAAGTTCAACACGAAGCTCTTGTATCTAGGTGGGAGCGACTGAAGGATTCTGTCAACGGCCGCTTCGTCTGGGAGATTCATTCCCAACTAAGACAAGCGATTGTGCAACCTAGACAACTTGAGTGTGTGCTCACTGACAGAACTATTCTCCTCCATCTTACAACTGTAGAACGCGTTGGAGACGTCATATCTCTCAACTCGGGCATGAGCATGGAAAACCATTTTCAGCTCTTGGAACATCTCATATGCTCCGTGGTGCTCAAAACGCTTTTGGAGCCCCGATTCTAAGCTGTAGAGCATGCCGCACTGAACCAGTGAGTAATAATCACAACGCGACTGCCAAGCGTTCATAACATCTTAGTTTGCCGGGGCAGGAGCGTCACCTAGCGGTGCTTCTAGGACATAAGTTTTCTTGGCAGCTATGAGGATGATCCTCAGGTTACGGACCCAATCTGTATAGTTGCTACCATCGTCTTTCAGCTTGGATTTCTCTAGGAACGCGTTGAAGTTGAGGGTGACATGAGCGTGGGCCATTTGATCTACAAGACATATTGTAAAGAATTTAGACTAAGTTCATGACAATTAAGTTCATCTAATCAAATTTAATGAACTCCCACTCAGATAGACATCTCTCTAGTCATCTAAGTGAAACATGATCCGAATCGACTAAGCCGTGTCTGATCATCACGTGAGACGGACTAGTCATCAACGGTGAACATCTTCATGTTGATCGTATCATCTATACGACTCATGTTCGAACTTTCGGTCTTCCGTGTTCCGAGGCCATGTCTGTACTTGCTAGGCTCGTCAAGTGAACCCTAAGTGTATTGCATGTGTAAATCTGGCTTACACCCGTTGTATGCGAACGTCAGAGCCTATCACACCCGATCATCAGGTGGTGCTTCGGAACAACGATCCGTAGCAACGGTGCACAATTAGGGGGAACACAATTCTTGAAATTTTAGTGATAGATCATCTTATTTACTACCGTCGTTCTAAGCAAATAAGATGTAATAAACATGATAAACATCACATGCAATCAAATAAAGTGACATGATATGGCCAATATCATTTTGCTCCTTTGATCTTCATCTTCGGGACACCATGATCATCTTTGTCACCAGCATGATACCATGATCTCCATCATCATGATCTCCATCATCGTGTCTTCATGAAGTCGTCTCGCCAAATATTACTTCTACTACTATGGCTAACGTTTAGCAATAAAGTAAAGTAATTACATGGCGTTATTCAGTGACACGCAGGTCATACAAAAAATAAGACAACTCCTATGGCTCCTGCCGGTTGTCATACTCATCGACATGCAAGTCGTGATTCCTATTACAAGAACATGATCAATCTCATACATCACATATATCATTCATCACATCTTTTGGCCATATCACATCACATAGCACATGCTGCAAGAACAAGTTAGACGTCCTCTAATTGTTGTTGCAAGTTTTTTTATGTGGCTGCTATGGGTTTCTAGCAAGAACGTTTCTTACCTACGCCAAAACCACAACGTGATATGTCAATTTCTATTTACCCTTCATAAGGACCCTTTTCATCGAATCCGATCCGACTAAAGTGGGAGAGATAGACACCCGCCAGCCACCTTATGCAACTAGTGCATGTCAGTCAGTGGAACCAGTCTCACGTAAGCGTACGTGTAAGGTCGGTCCGGGCCGCTTCATCCCACGATGCCGCCGAATCAAGATTGGACTAGTAGCTGCAAGAGAATTGAACAAATCTACGCCCACAACTGCTTTGTGTTCTACTCGTGCAAGATGATACGCAAAGACCTAGCTCAGATGCCACTGTTGGGGAACGTATCAGAATTCAAAAAAATTCCTACGCTTCATCAAGATCAATCTAAGGAGTCATCTAGCAACGAGGATAAAGGAGTGCATCTACATACCCTTTGTAGATCGTGAGCGGAAGCGTTCTAGAGAACGTGGATGATGGAGTCGTACTCGTTGTGATCCAAATCACCGATGATCCCAGCGCCGAACGGACGACACCTCCGCGTTCAACACACGTACGATGCAGCGATGTCTCCTTCTTCTTGATCCAGCAAGGAGGGAGGAGAGGTTGATGGAGATCCAGCAACACGACGGCGTGGTGGTGGATGCAACGGAAAAACTGCAGGGCTTCGCCAAGCACCCGCGGGAGGAGGGAGATGTGTAACGGGGGGGAGGGAGGCGCCAGGAGCAAGGGTGTAGCTGCCCTCTCTCCCCCCACTATATGTAGGGGCCAGGGGGGGCGCCGGCCGTAGGAGATGCAATCTCCTAGGGGGGCGGCGGCCAGGGGGAGGCTTGCCCCCCAAGGCAAGGGGGCGCCCCCCACCCCTAGGGTTTCCAACCCAAGGCGCAGGAGGAGGCCCAAGGGGGTGCGCCAGCCCACTATGGGCTGGTTCCCTTCCCCCTACAGCCCATGAGGCCCTCCGGGAAGGGTGGCCCCACCCGGTGGACCCCCGGGACCCTTCCGGTGGTCCCGGTACACTACCGGTGACCCCTGGAACTCTCCCGATGGCCGAAACTGGACTTCCTATATATAATTCTTTACCTCCGAACCATTCCGGAACTCCTCCTGATGTCCGGGATCTCATCCGGGACTCCGAACAACATTCGGGTTACCGTGTGCATATATCTCTACAACCCTAGCGTCACCAAACCTTAAGTGTGTAGACCCTACGGGTTCGGGAGACACGTAGACATGACCGAGACGACTCTCCGGTCAATAACCAACAGCGGGATCTGGATACCCATGTTGGTTCCTACGTGTTCCTCGATTATCTCATCGGATGAACCACGATGTCAAGGATTCACTTAATCCCGTATGCAATTCCCTTTGTCTATCGGTATAGTACTTGCCCGAGATTCGATCGTCGGTATACCGATACCTTGTTCAATCTCGTCATGGCAAGTCTCTTTACTCGTTCCGTAATACATCATCCCGTGACTAACTCCTTAGTCACATTGAGCTCATTATGATGATGTCTTACCGAGTGGGCCCAGAGATACCTCTCCGTCATACGGAGTGACAAATCCCAGTCAAGGTTCGTGCCAACCCAACAGATACTTTCAGAGATACCCGTTGCGTACCTTTATAGCCACCCAGTTACGTTGTGACGTTTGGCACACCCAAAGTATTCCTACGGTATCCGGGAGTTGCACAACCTCATGGTCTAAGGAAAAGATACTTGACATTGGAAAAGCTTTAGCATTATGAACTACACGATCTTGTGCTAGGCTTAGGATTGGGTCTTATCCATCACATCATTCTCCTAATGATGTGATCCCGTTATCAATGACATCCAATGTCCATGGTCAGGAAATCGTGACCATGTGTTGATCAACGAGCTAGTAACTAGAGGCTTTACCAGGGACACGTTGTGGTCTATGTATTCACACATGTATCACTGTTTCCGGATAATACAATTCAAGCATGAATAACAGACAATTATCATGAACAAGGAAATATATTAATAACCATTTTATTATTGCCTCTAGGGCATATTTCCAACAAAAATAGGGGAGGAAGTTTTATCGTGTTTTACGATACGGAGTCGCCCCACCTCATGTTCTTCACCGGGGGGCATACCTGGAGTCCGTTCGGGGCTCCGGAGAGGGGATCTTCCATCTTCGTCATCATCAACCATCCTCTATCACCAATTCCATGATGCTCACCGTCGGGAGTGAGTAATTCCTTCGCATGCTTGTTGGTCGATGAGAGGTTGGATGTGATTCATCATGTAATCGAGTTAGTTTTGTTAGGGCTTGATCCCTAGTATCCACTATGCTCTGAGATTGATGTTGCTATGACTTTGCTATGCTTAATGCTTGTCACTAGGGCCCGAGTGCCGTGATTTTATATCTGAATTGTGTATGTTATCATTGTTATATATATATATATATATATATATATATATATATATATATATATATATATATATATATATATATATATGTTCTTAATCCGATATTGCAAGTTATATGCACCTACTACATGTTAGGATCCGCATACCCCAGAGTGACACCAATTGGGATTCTTTCCGGTGATTACCGTAGTACGAGAAGTTCATGTATTCACTATGTGTTAATGCTTCGATCCGGTTCTATATTAAAAGGAGGCCTTAATATCCCTTAGTTTTCTTATGGACCCCGCTGCAACGGGAGGGTAGGACAAAAGATGTCATGCAAGTTCTTTTTTCATAAGCATGTATGACTATTTGTGGAATACATGCCTACATTTTATCAATGAACTGAAGCTAGTTATGTGTCACCCTAGGTTATAACTGTTATATGATGAATATTATCCAACGACATCATCGGTCCGGTGCCTATGAGCTTTTCACAACCCGAAGGTTGTAGGCGGTGTAGGCCGACGGCTCGTGGAACTGCTGCTCCCGCACCATGTCCATGTAATGGACATGGGTCTCGCCGATGGTCATGGTGCAATGCGCCGGCTCATCCTCGCCCGCGTCCTTCATTGGGATGGCGACGGCCTTCGGCTGCCTGCCAGCAGTAATGACGGCCATCTCTTTCTTGTTCTCCGGTGATAGTCCATCCCACAAAGCTTTGGCACACGAGGAGCCCATGCTGGAGTGGTGCGGAATAGAAGGAAGGGACCGGAGGAGGATGAATGCGGCTATGACCGGGGTTGCAGTTTATATAGTGGGCGAGGCGACAATGGTTTGCGGCAAAGGACGGGCGTGTGGAGCCGGAGTAGGTTCCTCAACAACCGTGTGTCATTAATGCGGGTGGCAGACGGGCGGACGGACAGTCATTGTGTTGTTTGAACGTGGAGCAGTCGTGTGCACCAGGAAGCGGCGCGAGCGTGCTCTCTCGGCGGGTGCCGCTTCAATGCTGATGCGAGTGAGAGGTCGTCCGTTCTGGTCGGACATGAATGCGGCACTGACGATCTGGAGGGCGCTGATCGTTTTGGATGGGTAACATGCACGGATGGGGGCGGGGGGTTGGTAGGCTACAACGGTCAGGCGAGGATGTTGCAGCGGTCTAGGCGCCCGCAAAGCACCCAATGTTTGTCTCCAATTTACGAGAGAAAGTGTGTCCGGACCTCCATACGGACTAATATGTGTTGTATGGCACAATACGTCCGGACAGCGCGGTCCCGATTTATGTGGACAGTTCGAGGGTTCGCGTTGGAGATGCCCTAAAAGACCTTTACATCTTCGAAAACCAGAGGGTAAGTGTTTAGAGCCGGGGCGCCGGCCGAAACTTGGGCCGGTCGCCCCGCTGGCGACGCGAGAAGGCGGGGCCACGCGGGCCACACGTCCTTAACTTCGAGCCCCTGCTGCACCGCTTCAGTTTTTTATCCTCTTTCCTTTATCCCTGTCCGCTTCCAGTGCTTTCTTCCTCCTCCCCAAAGTGCATCTCACCTCAAAGCATCCAACACCATGGCCATGGCCGAGCTGCCATGCTTTACTTCCAGCTTGAGGCACCACACCTAGCAACAAATCAGGGGCCACACGAGATGCAACCGGCGTTTGGCGGAGCTGCAATTGTCTATCTGGTCAAGCTGCATCCAACGATGCCGGGCGGCGACTACTGCAACCCGTGGAGCACAGGAGCTGCATACATCGGCGAGGAGGACTCCAATCAGCTGCACCCCTCGACAGCGGAGTTGCAATCGTGCACGTCGGAGCTGCAACTGGCGTTTGGGGAGCTACAAGGTTGGATTTTGAGACGTGAATATTTGCTGGAACTAGAGTTATTTTTTGCTGGAACCATGTAAATTTTTGTTTCAAACATGTTTTTACCTGAGATTCCTACATGCCCAGTTTTGATTTTGCTGGAACCCTGGTAAAATTTTGCTTCAAACAATTTCCCTAAATTTCGAGCGCTTCGGTTGTTTTGCTGGAACCGGCGTTATTTTTTGCTGGAACCGTGGTAAAATTTTGCTTCAAACAATTTCCCTGAATTTCCAGCGCTTGGGTTGTTTTGCTGGAACCAGAGTTATTTTTTGCTGGAACCGTTCTATGATTTGCTTCAACTGTCTTTTAGGTGATTTTGCTGGAACAACAGTTACAACCATTCATTTTTTTGTTGTAACCAGAGAAGATTGAGGCTACGACTGGCCCACGGCGAGCTACAACCAGTGACATAAAATGCTACAACCAGTGCAAATTTTTGCTGGAACCATACATAGTGGTTTTCATGCGTTACTTCGTCGCCTCCATCAATGTTGCAACCAGGGCGGCGCCACCAGGCAAGAGCTGTCACCGGCGACGGCTACCCATGGCCGCAAAGGTCGGGGAGGAATTGTGGGGAGTTGCTACCAGCGTGCAGCGGAGCTATCAACAGCTCAAAAAGGCAACTGGCGACGGCGAGGCAAGTCGGCAGGAGGCGAACATCACATGCAATCAAATAAAGTGACATGATATGGCCAATATCATTTTGCTCCTTTGATCTTCATCTTCGGGACACCATGATCATCTTTGTCACCAGCATGATACCATGATCTCCATCATCATGATCTCCATCATCGTGTCTTCATGAAGTCGTCTCGCCAAATATTACTTCTACTACTATGGCTAACGTTTAGCAATAAAGTAAAGTAATTACATGGCGTTATTCAGTGACACGCAGGTCATACAAAAAATAAGACAACTCCTATGGCTCCTGCCGGTTGTCATACTCATCGACATGCAAGTCGTGATTCCTATTACAAGAACATGATCAATCTCATACATCACATATATCATTCATCACATCTTTTGGCCATATCACATCACATAGCACATGCTGCAAGAACAAGTTAGACGTCCTCTAATTGTTGTTGCAAGTTTTTTTACGTGGCTGCTATGGGTTTCTAGCAAGAACGTTTCTTACCTACGCCAAAACCACAACGTGATATGTCAATTTCTATTTACCCTTCATAAGGACCCTTTTCATCGAATCCGATCCGACTAAAGTGGGAGAGATAGACACCCGCCAGCCACCTTATGCAACTAGTGCATGTCAGTCGGTGGAACCAGTCTCACGTAAGCGTACGTGTAAGGTTGGTCCGGGCCGCTTCATCCCACGATGCCGCCGAATCAAGATTGGACTAGTAGCGGCAAGAGAATTGAACAAATCTACGCCCACAACTGCTTTGTGTTCTACTTGTGCAAGATGATACGCAAAGACCTAGCTCAGATGCCACTGTTGGGGAACGTATCAGAATTCAAAAAAATTCCTACGCTTCATCAAGATCAATCTAAGGAGTCATCTAGCAACGAGGATAAAGGAGTGCATCTACATACCCTTTGTAGATCGCGAGCGGAAGCGTTCTAGAGAACGTGGATGATGGAGTCGTACTCGTTGTGATCCAAATCACCGATGATCCCAGCGCCGAACGGACGACACCTCCGCGTTCAACACACGTACGATGCAGCGACGTCTCCTTCTTCTTGATCCAGCAAGGAGGGAGGAGAGGTTGATGGAGATCCAGCAACACGACGGCGTGGTGGTGGATGCAACGGAAAAACTGCAGGGCTTCGCCAAGCACCCGCGGGAGGAGGGAGATGTGTAACGGGGGGGAGGGAGGCGCCAGGAGCAAGGGTGTAGCTGCCCTCTCTCCCCCCACTATATGTAGGGGCCAGGGGGGCGCCGGCCGTAGGAGATGCAATCTCCTAGGGGGGCGGCGGCCAGGGGGGAGGCTTGCCCCCCAAGGCAAGGGGGGCGCCCCCCACCCCTAGGGTTTCCAACCCAAGGCGCAGGAGGAGGCCCAAGGGGGTGCGCCAGCCCACTATGGGCTGGTTCCCCTCCCCCTACAGCCCATGAGGCCCTCCGGGAAGGGTGGACCCCCGGGACCCTTCCGGTGGTCCCGGTACACTACCGGTGACCCCCGGAACTCTCCCGATGGCCGAAACTGGACTTCCTATATATATAATTCTTTACCTCCGAACCATTCCGAAACTCCTCCTGATGTACGGGATCTCATCCGGGACTCCGAACAACATTCGGGTTACCGTGTGCATATATCTCTACAACCCTAGCGTCACCAAACCTTAAGTGTGTAGACCCTACGGGTTCGGGAGACACGTAGACATGACCGAGACGACTCTTCGGTCAATAACCAACAGCGGGATCTGGATACCCATGTTGGTTCCTACGTGTTCCTCGATTATCTCATCGGATGAACCACGATGTCAAGGATTCACTTAATCCCGTATGCAATTCCCTTTGTCTATCGGTATAGTACTTGCCCGAGATTCGATCGACGGTATACCGATACCTTGTTCAATCTCGTCATGGCAAGTCTCTTTACTCGTTCCGTAATACATCATCCCGTGACTAACTCCTTAGTCACATTGAGCTCATTATGATGATGTCTTACCGAGTGGGCCCAGAGATACCTCTCCGTCATACGGAGTGACAAATCCCAGTCTCGGTTCGTGCCAACCCAACAGATACTTTCGGAGATACCCGTTGCGTACCTTTATAGCCACCCAGTTACGTTGTGACGTTTGGCACACCCAAAGTATTCCTACGGTATCCGGGAGTTGCACAACCTCATGGTCTAAGGAAAAGATACTTGACATTGGAAAAGCTTTAGCATTATGAACTACACGATCTTGTGCTAGGCTTAGGATTGGGTCTTATCCATCACATCATTCTCCTAATGATGTGATCCCGTTATCAATGACATCCAATGTCCATGGTCAGGAAATCGTGACCATGTGTTGATCAACGAGCTAGTAACTAGAGGCTTTACCAGGGACACGTTGTGGTCTATGTATTCACACATGTATCACTGTTTCCGGATAATACAATTCAAGCATGAATAACAGACAATTATCATGAACAAGGAAATATATTAATAACCATTTTATTATTGCCTCTAGGGCATATTTCCAACAAAAATAGGGGAGGAAGTTTTATCGTGTTTTACGATACGGAGTCGCCCCACCTCATGTTCTTCACCGGGGGGCATACCTGGAGTCCGTTCGGGGCTCCGGAGAGGGGATCTTCCATCTTCGTCATCATCAACCATCCTCTATCACCAATTCCATGATGCTCACCGTCGGGAGTGAGTAATTCCTTCGCATGCTTGTTGGTCGATGAGAGGTTGGATGTGATTCATCATGTAATCGAGTTAGTTTTGTTAGGGCTTGATCCCTAGTATCCACTATGCTCTGAGATTGATGTTGCTATGACTTTGCTATGCTTAATGCTTGTCACTAGGGCCCGAGTGCCATGATTTTATATCTGAATTGTGTATGTTATCATTGTTATATATATATATATATGTTCTTAATCCAATATTGCAAGTTATATGCACCTACTACATGTTAGGATCCGCATACCCCAGAGTGACACCAATTGGGATTCTTTCCGGTGATTACCGTAGTACGAGAAGTTCATGTATTCACTATGTGTTAATGCTTCGATCCGGTTCTATATTAAAAGGAGGCCTTAATATCCCTTAGTTTTCTTATGGACCCCGCTGCAACGGGAGGGTAGGACAAAAGATGTCATGCAAGTTCTTTTTTCATAAGCCTGTATGACTATTTGTGGAATACATGCCTACATTTTATCAATGAACTGAAGCTAGTTATGTGTCACCCTAGGTTATAACTGTTATATGATGAATATTATCCAACGACATCATCGGTCCGGTGCCTATGAGCTTTTCACAACCCGAAGGTTGTACGCGGTGTAGGCCGACGGCTCGTGGAACTGCTGCTCCCGCACCATGTCCATGTAATGGACGTGGGTCTCGCCGATGGTCATGGTGCAATGCGCCGGCTCATCCTCGCCCGCGTCCTTCATTGGGATGGCGACGGCCTTCGGCTGCCTGCCAGCAGTAATGACGGCCATCTCTTTCTTGTTCTCCGGCGATAGTCCATCCCACAAAGCTTTGGCACACGAGGAGCCCATGCTGGAGTGGTGCGGAATAGAAGGAAGGGACCGGAGGAGGATGAATGCGGCTATGACCGGGGTTGCAGTTTATATAGTGGGCGAGGCGACAATGGTTTGCGGCAAAGGACGGGCGTGTGGAGCCGGAGTAGGTTCCTCGACAACCATGTGTCATTAATGCGGGTGGCAGACGGGCGGACGGACAGTCATTGTGTTGTTTGAACGCGGAGCAGTCGTGTGCACCAGGAAGCGGCGCGAGCGTGCTCTCTCGGCGGGTGCCGCTTCAATGCTGATGCGAGTGAGAGGTCGTCCGTTCTGGTCGGACATGAATGTGGCACTGACGCTCTGGAGGGCGCTGATCGTTTTGGATGGGTAACATGCACGGATGGGGGGGGG
>LR738713.1:538310819-538323932 GCA_902687465.1 Secale cereale
TAGGCTACAACGGTCAAGCGAGGATGTTGCAGCGGTCTAGGCGCCCGCAAAGCACCCAATGTTTGTCTCCAATTTACGAGAGAAAGTGTGTCCGGACCTCCATACGGACGAATATGTGTTGTATGGCACAATACGTCCGGACAGCGCGGTCCCGATTTATGTGGACAGTTCGAGGGTTCGCGTTGGAGATGCCCTAAACGACCTTTACATCTTCGAAAACCAGAGGGTAAGTGTTTAGAGCCGGGGCGCCGGCCGAAACTTGGGCCGGTCGCCCCGCTGGCGACGCGAGAAGGCGGGGCCACGCGGGCCACACGTCCTTAACTTCGAGCCCCTGCTGCACCGCTTCAGTTTTTTATCCTCTTTCCTTTATCCCTGTCCGCTTCCAGTGCTTTCTTCCTCCTCCCCAAAGTGCATCTCACCTCAAAGCATCCAACACCATGGCCATGGCCGAGCTGCCATGCTTTACTTCCAGCTTGAGGTACCACACCTAGCAACAAATCAGGGGCCACACGAGATGCAACCGGCGTTTGGCGGAGCTGCAACTGTCTATCTGGTCAAGCTGCATCCAACGATGCCGGGCGGCGACTACTGCAACCCGTGGAGCACAGGAGCTGCATACATCGGCGAGGAGGACTCCAATCAGCTGCACCCCTCGACAGCGGAGTTGCAATCGTGCACGTCGGAGCTGCAACTGGCGTTTGGGGAGCTACAAGGTTGGATTTTGAGACGTGAATATTTGCTGGAACTAGAGTTATTTTTTGCTGGAACCATGTAAATTTTTGTTTCAAACATGTTTTTACCTGAGATTCCTACATGCCCAGTTTTGATTTTGCTGGAACCCTGGTAAAATTTTGCTTCAAACAATTTCCCTAAATTTCGAGCGCTTCGGTTGTTTTGCTGGAACCGGCGTTATTTTTTGCTGGAACCGTGGTAAAATTTTGCTTCAAACAATTTCCCTGAATTTCCAGCGCTTGGGTTGTTTTGCTGGAACCAGAGTTATTTTTTGCTGGAACCGTTCTATGATTTGCTTCAACTGTCTTTTAGGTGATTTTGCTGGAACAACAGTTACAACCATTCATTTTTTTGTTGTAACCAGAGAAGATTGAGGCTACGACTGGCCCACGGCGAGCTACAACCAGTGACATAAAATGCTACAACCAGTGCAAATTTTTGCTGGAACCATACATAGTGGTTTTCATGCGTTACTTCGGCGAGCTACAACCAGTGACATAAAATGCTACAACCAGTGCAAATTTTTGCTGGAACCATACATAGTGGTTTTCATGCGTTACTTCGTCGCCTCCATCAATGTTGCAACCAGGGCGGCGCCACCAGGCAAGAGCTGTCACCGGCGACGGCTACCCACGGCCGCAAAGGTCGGGGAGGAATTGTGGGGAGTCGCTACCAGCGTGCAGCGAAGCTGCAATCAACAGCTCAAAAAGGCAACTGGCGACGGCGAGGCAAGTCGGCAGGAGGCGACCAACGAGGATGCAGGAGGCGACCGGCTTCGAGGTTGGTTGTTCGCTCGTTCATGACGAGCGCCGGCGGCACCGCTTCTCCTTTTCCCCGATGGATTCCTCATATTTGTTTTTTGATAGAAAACGACACGAGAAGCCCCAATCAAACGGCAGTACTTGCTCGCATCGAATGGCTGGGGACCGACCGACTCAACTATTGGGCCGGCGCGCCGGCGCCCAGCGCTGCCCAAACCAGAGAAGACCGGTTTGGTTCCCGGACGGACCGCCAGTCCGGTTCGGGCATGAAAAGTGAAACCGAGTCTCGCGGTTGTCGGAAAAGTTGGGGCGGCATAAATTTGGCAGCGCCGAGACACCCGGTGTCTAGAACAACAGCAAGACACAGGACAGGCCACGCAAGCAGGCCTCGTACGAGCCGTCCGATCCTTCCTCGCTTCCGACGCGCCCATCCGAGCCCTTCATCTCCGAACATCGGCCCCACAAAGACCTCAGTCCGCCCTCTCCTTTTGTCGCCTGACTGCAGAGCCCTCTCCTGAATCCGGATCACATCGCGCGCTCCACCGTGCCGCCTCGATCGCCTCCTCCTCCAACGCCGGCGACGCCGACGCCGGTGCGGCTGGCCGGCGCTAGCAGGCGACCCACCCTCCAGTTCCTCGCGTCGCGGTAGCGTTCGCGAGTGAGCCGCCTACTCGCCCCTGGTAAGCGCCACCTCTGCCTGCCGTTCCTCCTGCCTTTCCTTTTCCTGAAGGCGAGGCCGTTCTTGGAGATCTCGGGACTAGGGTTCGCCGTGTTTAGCTGCGAGGATTTTCGGTAGTGTCTGGTGGGCGGGGGCGGGAAGCAATTGCGATCTCGAATATTTTGCGGCGGTTTTGTCGTAGAAGTAGAACAAATCGAAATCAGCCCCTGCCACTTCGCTAGTTTGTGAGAGTTGTGGGCTATCTGGGTGCAATTTCGTGCTGCATGTCACCACATTCGTCTCTTGTTTGACAATTGACACGAATGCAAAAAAGTTATGTTTCGTATTTGGAGTTGAGTTTTTTAAGTTGTGTATGTATGTAAAGTTTGTAAACCGGAGAGTTATCAGGAGTGATCGATGCTGCGATCTGCTCGAAGGGTTGGGGTATTCATGTTCGAAGTTGTATGATCAGGCTGAGTCATTGGTTACACGAGCTCACTGTCTACTGCCAGCAACCTGGTTTTGGTGAAATAGGATTGCTAGGACTGTACAACATTACAATTTTGATGTACAGGAACTATTGTAGTATCAGATATAGTATTTGAGCATATTGGATTGACCTGTCTTTCTGTGGTAGTCTTCATTCTATTTTCGCTTGCTTATGCTCACCGACTTCTCACTTGCTATTGATCTGAAATTTGCAGGTTGGGTACCATTTCACTTGCGGAGGCCGCCTGACACAGTTAGCACATAAGACTGCTGTATACAAAATGTCTGAATTCCTTGAGCTTGAGGCTCTAGACGGGATAAGGATGCCATGGAATGTTATTCCAGGCACAAGGGAGGATGCTGTGAGCTGTGTCGTCCCTGTTTCTGCCATCTATACTCCTCTCAAGTCAATTCCTGATATGCCAGTAGTGCCATATTCTCCCCTTCGCTGCCGCATGTGTCGTTCCATCCTCAATCCCTTCTCCAGAGTCGACTATAATGCTAAGATATGGCTCTGTACATTCTGCTTTCAGCGCAATCAGTTCCCTCAACACTATTCCTCCATCTCAGAAAACAATCTCCCTCCAGAACTCTTTCCTCAGTATACCACAATTGAGTACATATCCACTGCAGAAACAGGTCCTGTAATGCCTCCTGTTTTCATCTTTGTTGTGGATACTTGCATTATCGAGGAAGAAATTGGTTATTTGAAGTCTGCTCTGGCACAGGCTACTGAGCTATTGCCAGATAATTCCCTTGTTGGATTCATTACTTTTGGGACATATGTACAGGTATGGTTCTGTGTTTACTCATAATGCTCTGTCCTTAAATGTTTTGTTGTGTATTCAATGCTTTATTTAGCAATATATTTTCAATATTGGTGCATGTAGGTGCATGAATTGGGTTTTGGTTTGTTGCCGAAGTCATATGTGTTCAAGGGAACAAAGGAGATCAGCAAGGAACAAATATTGGAGCAAATGTGCTTCTTTGCAGGCAAACAAAAGCCCACCACAGGGGTTATAGCTGGAACTCGGGATGGTCTTTCATCAGAGAGCATCTCTAGGTTCCTTGTGCCTGCTTCGGAGTGCGAGTTTGTACTGAACTCAGTTAAGAATCGATATCATTCAATAGAAAATCATATTGTCTATATAACTGTTCTTATCCCAAATTTTTAATGTGGCAAGTCCATGATACAATGATTACACTGTATGTATAGGTTATTGAAGAGCTGCAAAAGGACTCTTGGCATATTCCAGCTGATCAACGTGCATCAAGATGCACTGGAGCTGCATTAAGTGTGGCGGCCAGTCTCTTGGGGGTTTGTGTCCCTGGATCAGGTGCTAGGATCATGGCATTTGTTGGGGGTCCATCTACAGAGGGACCTGGTTCTGTAAGTCCAATTAATATTGAATGATTGCCATCTTTTGAGCTATTTAGCTGTCTATCATACTATCACAATTTTGGGTTCACATGTTTAGATGTGAAACTGGAAAGGTTCTTACTCTTGGAGCACCATCCTTTCTTCATGTTCTAAGAAACACTACTATTTTTGCATGTTCTAGCATTGCACCTTTGCTTTGTGACAAAATACTGTTGTTTCTTTTCTTGAAAAGGTAAACTCATGTTTATCTCACTGTTTTCGTTGGTTTTACTGCAAATCTCTGTACCAAAAGCTCCCCTATTGAAGGACAGCAATATGCACTGTTTTCTGCCAAATTGCTTTGAGTACATATATTGATTATCCTTGGAACTTATGTTATCTATGATTTACATATATCACAATAATTGTATAATGCATACATATTCTTTTATATGATTCTTGTGTAGTTTGATGACCGTTCTGCAAAATTTCCAGATTGTATCCAAATCCTTAACAGAGCCAATTCGCTCACACAAAGACCTCGATAAAGACTCGGCTCCACTTTTTGATAAAGCTGTTAAGTTCTATGATCAGATTGCCAAGCAGCTTGTGCACCAAGGACATGTGCTGGATTTGTTTGCTTGTGCAGTCGATCAGGTCTGTTGCTTATTTTATTTATATACTCCTTATTACTTCTTGACTTCTTGTATAGATGTCGTCTTAGTGCAGTTAAACATGTAAACTGTTTCCTAGCATATACAGCAACTTAGATTTGTCAAAATTATATTGAGTAGAATTGGCATCATAAGTACTTCTGTATCATTGCATTTATAATTAGAAAAGGTATGACCAAAGTTGTGTACTGGAGACAACGTCTATATTATTAAGTTTCATGCACCAACCAGTAGAACCAAAAGGCTGAACTAATGGAGAAAGTTTGCACAATCCACATATACATTAACAGATGTCCATAATGACAATCAAAGGAGAATGGAGAGGGTACTAAATACGAGGCCACACATACCCTTGTATGGATAGAAATCAGCTTGTCGAATGCGTTCTCTAACGCTTTCACCCTTTTCTCCTTGATTTTGCAGCTATTACTATTAGAGGTGTGTAGCTAGAACCGTTGATTATTGCTTACGTGTCTAGAATTTGTAGTTGTTTAGCTGTTGCTTGTGCTGAATGTCCATATCAATATAACATATCCATGTTAGTGCGTCAGATATCAGCCATATGCACAATTCTAAGGCATGAACTAGATTCCTGACCAACGGCAGTATCATCATAATGCAAAGTAGCTACCTTTTTTAGCCAAATGGGTCCATTTTATGTAAAGCAATAGCTTAGCTATTACTGTGTATTTGTGAGTTTTATGCTAGTGAGGGACCTCAACACATGTACTATATCCAATGTTTGCAAGTAATAAAATGTAAGAAACACTTAGTTGCTTCCAGTGGTTGTGTAATAGGACCACAGAGTTGATAGACAGTCAGTTATGAAGGGCACGTCCACGGTCGTTGTGCGGTACTGCACGTGGCATTTAGTTGTTTATAGTAGTAGTTGCTTATTCTAGTAAGATGTTGCTGTTGTGAATAAAAAATGCTCTCAACTAACTGTTGTATCCAAAACTGATTGAAAACACGTGCTTTTGAAAAGCTACTACACTGCCTAATGAAGCCATGGAAACTCACCTTTGTGTCCACTATTTGATGCGTGACTTAGATGCATGGTTATTTTGTCTGAAGTAATATTCTCTTTATGCTTGAGTTTTCAGGTTGGTGTTGCTGAAATGAAGGTTGCAATTGAGAAGACTGGGGGAATTGTTGTGCTTGCTGAAAGTTTTGGTCACTCTGTTTTCAAAGACTCGCTTCTTCGCATCTTTCAGTCAGCAGACAACGGCCTTGGATTATCATTCAAGTAAATAATTATTTTCCCTTGCTCTTATTTTTATTTTGCTGGCAAACTGCTGCCTACCTCTTTTTCACCATAGTGTGAGGGTTCCTCATTTAAAATTTCCATACTGTCCTATAAAGTTGTACATGTGCCAGTGAAGCTTTCAAGGTAGCTCAGCTGCTCTGCTGCATATCAAGGCCACCCGGATCGACCCTTGTACCGAAGATACCATAAATGAATCTAAAATTTATCAATCAATCAATCAATATAATACACCCAATGTTTGTGTGAAGGTGACATCTTTATTTGAATTTTACATTAATATTTTTGAATTCCCTCAACAGTGGTATTCTCGAGATTAACTGCTCAAAAGATGTAAAGATTCAAGGCATTATTGGGCCTTGTTCTTCCCTGGAGAAGGTACAACCATGTTGTTAACTTTGCAGCTGTAATAAAGCGTATACAATGACAAGACTGCATTTGTGTGCTGTTCTAATGTTGCTGTTATCGTATGCAGAAAAGTCCTCTGTCTGCAGATACTGTTATTGGTCAGGGAAACACCAGCGCCTGGAAGATGTGTGGTCTTGACAAGAAAACATCGCTTTGCTTTGTATATGACATCTCAAGAAAAGTTGGCCCAGATTCAGTCGCTCAGCAGACAGGCGAACAGCTCTACCTTCAATTTGTAACCTAGTAAGGAACATTTTTTTTCCTTTTCAATTTTCCAAACATCTGATTCTGCTTTAGATGTACTTACCTGGCTGACTTGAGGGTGTCACATTCAGTTATCAGCATCATGAGGGCCAGATGAGATTGCGAACTACTACGATCTCCAGACAATGGGCTTCTGGTTCTGCTAATGTGCAGGCTAGTTTCTCTTATCTTTGATCACTTTGCTAATATCATGAATTATTGATGACACTTCTTCTAGTGAGCATAATTCTTTTTTCGCATTGAAATATTTGCTGTTCCTTATTAGAAGACTGTACAAGGCGCAAAAGTTACAATCCACAAACGGTGGCCAACGACTAAACCAAATAAAACCATAAAAAGTACAAAAACACAACAACAAAACTGAATGGAAAGCTTAACTTAGCTACCTACAATAAAATTGCAAAGGCTAAAAGAAAGAAAGAAGAGAAGCCAAGAGACATGCTCGAAGAGGTGTCGTTCCATCTAGTGAGCATAATTGATTTTGCTGATATGAACAAGTAATCTTTGTCCAGAAAACAGCCATATTGTTGCTCATGACAGTTCCTTTCGAATCTGACGGGTTTTCTGGTGTTTGCTTGTTATTCTTTTGAACGAAATACTTATTTGTTAATTAATAAACTTTTTTCGTGTTTCAGGAGCTGATAGATGGCTTTGATCAAGAAGCCGCAGCCGCAGTTGTGGCACGCTTGGTCTCATTTAAGATGGAAACTGAGGTACATCCATGTGTTTCATAATTAAATTAAATAGTTCACAATATTACGCCATTTTTAGAATTTACAAATTCAATGCATTTCTTACTTTTGCTGATATGGATAATTTTTTTAGCAGTATTGTTCAGCACTTGAGCTGTAGGCAGTGACTTGGCTGTTGATGTCACATAGATTATCTGAAATAATTCAGGCCTTAAACAATAATAAATTCAAGTTATAGTTCCATATTTATGTAACACTATCTTATCTGTATGTTTTCAGGCTGATTTTGATCCAATAAGATGGCTTGATCGTGCTTTGATACGTTTGTGTACCAAATTTGGAGACTATCAGAAGGAAACACCCTCATCTTTCAGTTTGTCTCCACGTCTATCAATATTCCCCCAGTTTATGTTTAATTTGAGGCGTTCTCAGTTTATCCAGGTTGGGCCTTTCTTCATTAAACAATGCCACAAAGATGGAAATTTACATGTTTATACATACTGAATTACTTACCTTGATGCAGGTTTTCAATAATAGCCCCGATGAAACCGCATACTTTAGGATGATGTTGGAGAGGGAAAATGTGGGCAATGCAGTTGCAATGATTCAACCTTCACTTATATCCTACTCATTTCAGTCAGGGCCAATGCCTGTTCTCTTGGATGCAACTGCGATTGCTCCTGACAAGATCCTTTTATTGGATTCATATTTTTCTGTTGTTATCTTCCATGGGATAACCATTGCACAATGGCGAAATGCTGGCTACCAAGATCAAGAAGGCCACGAGGTAATTGTTTGTCAGCTATACTTGCAGAATAATGTTGGTTTACTTGGATGCACACGAGTCTAGATCATTGATGATGAAAGACTTAATCCAGTGTGCCTTCCAGTGCTTAATCTTGCATGATTTTCAGGTGTTTGCCCAGTTGTTAAAAGCTCCACACGAGGAATCTGATAGCATAATCAAAGAGCGGTTTCCTGTGCCCCGTTTGGTTGTTTGTGATCAATATGGATCTCAGGTAATTCCTTTTGTACTACTTCTGATTTATTGATGAAAATCTGGTACTTAGTTTCGGCATTGGCTTTGTTATAATTACTTGTTGAAGAAAGAGCTAAATGTCATTTTCGTCTGAACCTGCAGGCTCGGTTTTTACTGGCAAAGCTAAATCCATCGGTGGCATATAACGCCGACAACCCTGCTCCCGGAGGTGACGTGATATTCACGGACGACGTGAGCTTCGAGGTGTTCATGGACCATCTACAGCGGTTAGCGGTCCAATAGGGGATACATATATGACTCCTGAGGAGAGCAAATTTTGTGCTAGCAAAGCAATCATCTCTTGTGGTGTACAGTAAAGAGGCATTGTTCGTTCGTGTTTATCATGTCTTTTTGCTCTGTATTGTGTTGACCGGTTCATGCGCTTCGGTTATAAAAAAGTGTAAAAAGGCGCATGCTATCTTGTGAACCGTGTTGTGACATGCCATTGCCTGTTTGAGTTTGATATATATGTATGTGGGTGGACTATAGTTCTCTTCTGTTGACCAAGTGTCCAAGTGAGCTGGACTGTTCTACGCACGCGCCGACATATTCGTTTTCCCAGCGCCATCATTAATCGCCATTATGTAACTGAAAATAGTACTCCCTCTGTTTCTAAATACAAGTCCTTTTAGAGATTTTAATATGGACTACATACAAAGCAAAATGAGCGAATCTACGATCTAAATATATCTATATGCATTCATACATAGTTCGTATTAAAATATCGAAAAAACTTGTATTTTAGAAACAGAGGGAGTAGATTTTAAAACATGTCCCAAAACCCCTCGTTTTGTTTCGTCCTTTTCTTTTTGTTGTTCTATCCCAGAGACATGACATGCCTGGCGTATCTGAGCCCACGCCGAGCAAAACGTAGCATCGCGGGTGATTGCGCGCTGCTCAGCTCAACCGGGGACCAGGGGAAATCGCGTGGACAGCTCAGTTGCGCGGGCGGCATGGACAGACGGAGATCTTTGCACCTCTGTCGGCGTGCGCCTCATCTCTCGACGTGTCCCTCTTACAACGTGACCGATCTTTTGAGGCAACGACGTTTGCACGTGTCCTTTTTGCAACGTGACCTGTCCTGAAGCACATGCGTTCGGTAAGGTCCATGCATGCATGTTTAGGATCACTGGCTGCATGATGATGATCCTGGACGGCCGGACCTTGCCACCACACAAAACCTTATCTGTTAGCACTGTTACTGCATCCAAGCCGGCCTAGGCATTAAGCAACTCCTGGCTCTTATCTGTTAGCCTGTTACTACAGCAGATCCTGAGCAACGCTCGGACAAAAAAACACTCGGCCTCCATGGCCAGCACCATCAGGACCGGAGTCACCGTCTGCACTGCTTGGGCGGCCACCCGACCTTGCCGGCGGCTACCACTGGATCGGACAAGAAGGTTACCCCAACTCCAGCCACCATACTTGTCCACCGCATTCTCGCCTCAAATAAGATGCCCGGGCCTGTGGCGATCGACAGTCCGTTCCACCTCAGGCACGAGTGGGGCTCCTCCGGTGACTGCCCCGGGGACATCTGATGCCGCCGCCAACGACGAGGTGCTGCTGGAGGCGCCGGGGAGCTTCCGCATCTACAAAAGCGGCAAGATAGACCGCCTCAACGACCCCACCATCCTGCCCGCCGGCGTCGACGAGGCCACCGGCGTCACATCCAAGGACGTCGTCCTCGACGCGGACACCGGCCTCTCCGTGCGCCTCTACCTTCCCAAGAAGCTCCCAGACCCATCCGCGAAGCTCCCGGTGCTCGTCTACTTCCACGGCGGCGCCTTCCTCATCGGGTCGGCCCGCGACGCCGCGTACCACAACTACGTCAACGCCCTCGCCGCGGCGGCCGGCGTCCTCGCGGTGTCCGTCGAATACCGCCTGGCCCCGGAGCACCCGCTCCCCGCGGCCTACGACGACTCCTGGGCCGCGCTCCGGTGGGCGGCGTCGGCGCAGGACGAATGGATCGCGGAGCACGGCGACGCCTCCCGGCTGTTCGTCGCGGGCGACAGCGCCGGCGCCAACATCGCGCACGAGATGCTCGTGAGGGCGGCCTCCAACGACGGAAGCCCGAGGGTCGAGGGCGCGATACTGCTGCACCCGTGGTTCAGCGGGAACGCGGCGATCGAGGGGGAGCCGCCGGCCGCGGCCAAGGTGACCGGGCTCCTCTGGTCCTACGCGTGCCGGGGGTCGGCGGCGGGCGGCGCGGACGACCCGAGGATGAACCCGCTGGCGTCGCCGGCGCTGGAGAGGCTCGGGTGCGCTCGGATGCTGGTGACCACGGGGCTCGAGGACGGGCTGGCCGCGCGGAACCGCGCGTACTACGACGCCGTGGCCGCGAGCGGGTGGCGCGGGAGCGCGGCGTGGCTGGAGCTGGAGGGGGAGGGCCACGTCTTCTTCCTCGGGAAGCTCGAGTGCGACAACGCCAAGCGGCTCATGGACCGCGTCGTCGCGTTCATAGCCGACGCATGAGCTGCATAGCCCACTCCCTATTGACTCAAACTCCCGAAAACTCCAGCATTTCTTTGCATCCAAAGGCGATCTTAATTTGCCTAAAAAACACGATCTTAATTCTTAACCATCTATCACGCCCAAAAAAACACATGCTGACCTTTCCCAGCTTTGATGTTAGAGCGTCTATGGCCTTTTGCCGGGCCTCTCAAACCCGTCTTATACGTTCCGGACGGGTTGCCCGATCAGGGTCCTGTTGCGAAATTTTGATCCAGACGGACGCCTTAAATGGGATTCAAATATCCAGACTGAATGACACTCCTTATATCCAATCCAAATATAAAGAGGATATGGGGCGTCTGAGCATGCGGCACGCCCATCTGTCAAAATCCTCTTGAGTACAGGTTTTCTGATTTGGTTGCTATCATAAAATTCAGAAATTACATTAATACGGTTAAAAATTGTGGATACCACGTCAATTTTGTCAGCTAAAATAACACAAGATTGGTGTCGTCTTCTTCTGACCACTGTCTGGTAAAATCCTGCTTGATTCTGAGGCTTTAGCCGCCAGCATCAAGTAGTATTTTTTTTTAAACGAAGCAAAAGACTTGCCATTTTCATTAATTAAGAAGAGAGAATTGCCCGGTTAATTGACGGAAATCCGGGCTAAAACCGATACAAACCAACCCACATAGAATGGGTACCACCGGCCAACTTGGCCACCGACATGAGATCACAGAGCTAGAAAGAGGAAATGACATCCGCCGAACTGTCGCAAGCGTCATCGTCATCACCGGCTACCTCCGAACGGGCGACTCCGACTTCACCATAGACCTTCATCGTCAAAGCCAACCCGCAAACAGCTGCAGGAACCAAGACGGCACATGCCAACAGAAGGCCACACGCGCAAGCAATCGACAACTCCGACTCTGACGGCGATCATCACCAGGAGAATATGCAGGACTTGCGCCGACCGTGCCCTAAAGGGCACCTCGGACACGCCGGGAAGATCCGACTATCGAAGCCCGAGCCGCGACCAGAGATCCTCTCGACGCCATCATCGTTGCCAACCAGAAAACCGCGCCCCCGAAAAGGCCGCCTCAGCAAACCACGCGGCGAAGATGCCGCAACCCACACGGCGAAGATGCCGCCATCCAGCAGTCTCCCAGTCGTTGCCGGCTCCGAGACGATGCCCCCAAGGAGGAGAAAGACGCGAAGACGCCTCCATCGCCCGATCCAGAAGATCTGAGGTTTCCCTCCGGAGCCAAAGCCGTGGGGAGGAAGAGCACACCTCCACGACGACGCTTTCAAGAAAGATCACGGCACCCGCGGGCGCCATCGTCGCCGGCTCCGAAGAAGACCGGAGCAAGGATTTCTCCCGGAGATGACCACCTGCAACCACCGACCGCCACCCAGCAAACACCACCCCTGCTGAGGCCGACCTGACCCTGTCCACGGGATCCCACGATCCACCGCGCCCAGGCACGCACCACCCCCTGGCCGTAGCCGCCGTCCATCACCGCAGCACCACCGCGACCACCTCCACCACAGCCACCGAAGCCGCATCCGGAGGTGCAGCAACCAGATCGAGACCGGAGCTGCACGAACAGAGCAGCAGAGCAAACGCACAGCTCATCCCCCGCGGCGCACCTCGTGCCCCAGAGCCACATCAGCCGCGCCCAGCTGGTCGCCGCGCCCGCCGCACGCCATCCGCTGCCGCGTCCGTCGAAGATCCGCACCCCACGCACGCATCTGAAGCCGTCCGCCGCCGCGAGCACGCACGTCGTCCACGCCCAAGCCACGGCGGAGCCCGGACCGAGGCCGCCGCCCCAGCGCCCCATCCGCCGCCCCCAGCCGACGCCAAAACCGAACGTCGACCGCCATCCGTCGCCGGAGCCGCGCCAGCCCGCGCCGGAGCCAGACCACCGCCGCGCCGCGCCAGCACAGCCCGCCGGAGCCTCGCCAGCCCGCTCCGGAGCCGCACCTGCGCGCCCGACGAAGCTCGCCGCGCCGGCTCACCAGATGCGCCCTCGCGCCTTGCAGAGGAGAAGCCCCGCCGCCACCCTCCCTGGATCCAGACCGGGCTTCGCCGGCGGTCTCCTCAGGCGGCGGCGAGGTGGGGGGGGGGGTGGAGGGAGGAGGGGGGGAGGCGGCGCCGGAGGGGTTCCCCCTGTGCCGCCAGAGAGAGGCATCAAGTAGTATTACATCCTCGAAACACTGTCCAGTGTTGATAATATCACTCTCCTGTGTGGATGGCTTCTTAACATGCGCGGTATCCTCACGATACTATTGCAGTACCACCTAGCCCACTAACAACTCAG
>LR738713.1:538323942-538343233 GCA_902687465.1 Secale cereale
CCAGCACAGCCCGCCGGAGCCTCGCCAGCCCGCTCCGGAGCCGCACCTGCGCGCCCGACGAAGCTCGCCGCGCCGGCTCACCAGATGCGCCCTCGCGCCTTGCAGAGGAGAAGCCCCGCCGCCACCCTCCCTGGATCCAGACCGGGCTTCGCCGGCGGTCTCCTCAGGCGGCGGCGAGGTGGGGGGGGGGGGGGAGGGAGGAGGGGGGGAGGCGGCGCCGGAGGGGTTCCCCCTGTGCCGCCAGAGAGAGGCATCAAGTAGTATTACATCCTCGAAACACTGTCCAGTGTTGATAATATCACTCTCCTGTGTGGATGGCTTCTTAACATGCGCGGTATCCTCACGATACTATTGCAGTACCACCTAGCCCACTAACAACTCAGATAAAACCTGTCCCTGCTTTGACGAGTGAACAGATGGCTTTGGAGTTTGGATCACAACCAACCCCTTCCAAAGATATTCCAGCGAGATTTGCCCTTGTTCCTGCTTGCACTCGCAGTGACCTTTTTCCCTGATTCTTGGTGCTTCTCTGCTTCTGGTTCCTCGTCTTCCTGGACGCCTTCTAGGACAGAGACCACCGAGTCCATGGTCGGCCTCTTCTTAGAGTTCGTGCACAGGCACTCAAGGGCAAGGGCAGCGATGTTCTGTGCCGCACTGAACGAGTACAGACCACCTAGACTGGCATCTATGACGCAACGTATCTTGTGCTTATGTTTGAGATATGGTCTGGCCCAGTCGACGAGTTTGCACTCCCCCTCTGGCCGGGCCTTGTCGATGGCACGACGACCTGACAACAACTCCAGAAGCACTACTCCAAAGCCATAGATGTCACACTTCTGTGTAAGATGGCCTGCAAGTGTAGAATTGTTATACATACATAAGCTTATTACACCTTCAATATGAGCTCTGAATGACACCATCGCAACATCTTCGCGCCAAAGTATTCGTATATAACATTTGTGAATCATTGGATTAACAAAAATAAAATGTTTCAGAATAATAAACAAGGCCATTTACACCTTTTCTAAATTCTGAATACTATGTACAACTTTTCGAACCCAGAGTAATTAATAGGCATGCTTGCTTGGTAGCCAAAAATTGATTTGCCAATATGCGGCAAGTTCTGTGAGGTTGGCAAAGAGACCAACCATTTGGTTGCCAGTTTTTCGGCTTGCCTATTCTACGGTATTTTCATTAATAAAAATTTACATATGTACAAAAGTAGAACAAAAGAAAAGAAAAATCATCCAGTGCCAGTTCTCGACAATATCATGATCAAAAGATAGAGGGAGCTACTCTTGTGCAGACCATCAAAGGTGAGCACCAATCCAGTTTTGCAAAGCCCCTATATGCTTTGCCTTGATTCTGTGTTGCAGTAGTTCAAGGTCCTGTCTTACTTCGCAACTGAAGGTAACCTTGTAGGAGCTTTATGTTCGAAAAGTGACCAATAGGATGAGCCCTTGGCAGAGAGGGGTGATTGATTCTACCTAAATCCTAATGCTTGCCTGGCCAAGGTTCCTTTAGGCCAACTCCATCGCCTGACCCCATCCCGTCCGGCCCCATCCGTTTGAGGTAAAACGGACAAACCAGACAGCCCAGCGCACGACGGCCGGGACGCAACTTGTCCGTTTTGTGTTCGGGCCGACCCATTCCGAGCACAAACATGCATCGGGTTTGGGTCGCGGCGGACAGCAAACGGACGCGTCGCTCGTCCGCGTCGAGGCCGCGTGGCAGGCGGCGGCCACCTACCTTCCACATGCCAACATCAATGCGCACGCATGGCCGGCCCCGCCTGTCATCCGCCCAGCGGTCCTTTATTAAATGGGGAAGCCGTGGACCGGTCGTCGTCCACACTCCCCACTCCATCCCTCTGCCTCCTCGAAACCCGACACCCCAAACCCTAGCCTCGAACTCGCCGGCCGGCCGCCTCGCAGCCATGGGGCTATGGAACTACGGCTGCAAGGGGAAGCACGACCGCGAGGCGGGCTCCTCCTCGGGACGCCGCCACGGCTCCGTCAAAAAGAAGGCCGCATCGCCACCGCGCCTGCCCCATTCACCATCGGCCCTAGGGCCGCCGGCGAGCGCGGTCGGCAGTACATCAGCGCCGATGTATGCCGGCGCTACTGGGAGACGAGGACGCCGGTCTCGTGGAGCGACGTCCACCTCCCCAACAACTGGCACCTCTCCGCCGACCGGGTCCTGATCCCGCCGGTCCCGATGAGCGGCCGTGCGCGCCACGATGATATCGAGCGCCGCCGCCGCCTCCTCCCCGACGACCTCTACTACGACGATAGGTACGCTCCCGACTCCGTGCTCTGGGACACGTGGCTCCAGGACGAGCACGACGTGCGGCACGCCTCCTACTTCGCCGGCACGGCGTCGGGGCCGCGGCGGCCACGTCGGAAGGTGCGCGGCCTCACGCCCACGTCGTCGCCTTACCCGTCTCCGTCACCACCTCCACCACCGCGCATGACAGCGAAGGAGGAGGCCCGGCTCATACAACGTGTCAGGAGGACTCCATGAATACGCACAATGAGCGCCAATGGCCGGGCCTAGAGGAGACGATGGCCCTCTCTATGGCCGCCCGCGCCGGCCCTTTTCACCATAGCCCCTAGGGCCGCCCGCGCGCTCCGGCCGTGGCCGTCGATGCCGTGGCCGTCGCCGTCTTCTCATTGCCCGTCGTCGCTGACGAGGTCGACGTACGGCGGTGGCGTCCAGAGGTGGGACGGCGGTGCCTGGTACACGGGGGCGGGTTGGACGGCCGGAGGCCCCTGCAGCACCTCCTCCCGTGGCGAGGCCTCCCGCTCCGGTTACCGTGGCGGCATGGGGCACCAGTTCACGCCCCCCACGGCGTCCGTCATCTCCGGAGCCGTGGACGACCAGCTCCAGTGCTGGCCGACCATGCTCGGGTGGAACGAGCCCACCGGCGGCTCCTCCATCACCTCCTCCCTCGCCACCATCTCCAGCTCGGGGATGACCCGGTCGCCGGCCGCGGAGAGGGCCGTCAGCTCCTCGAGGCCCTCCAACTGGCGCTCGTCGTGCGTGAGCATGGAGTCCTCCATGACACGCTGCATGAGCCGGGCCTCCTCCTCCGCTGTCATGCGAGGTGGTGGAGGTGGCGACGGAGACGGGGAAGGCGACGGCGTGGGCGTGAGGCCACGCACCCGCGTACGCCCGCGCACCTCCTGTGGCCGCCGCGGCCTCGACACCGTGCCGACGAAGTAGGAGGCACGCCGCGTGTAGTGCTTGTCCCGGAGCCATGTGTCCCAGAGCTCGAAGTCGGTGGCGTACCTCTCGTCGTAGTAGAGGTCGTCGGGGAGGAGGAGGCGGCGACGCTCGATCTCGTCGCGCCGCGCACGACTGGAGGTCGGCACCGGCGGGATCGGGACCCGGTCGACGGAGAGATGCCAGTTGTTGGGGAGGTGGACGTTGCTCCACGGGACCGGCGTCCTCGTCTCCCAGTAGCGCCGGCATATGTCCGCGCTGAGGTACTGCCGGTCGCGCGGGCCGGCGGCCCTAGGGGCTATGGTGAAAGGGGCCGGCGCGGGGGGCGCGGCGGGACGTGCGCGGCGGTGATGCGGGCTCCTCCTTCACGGAGCCGCGACGGCGTCCCGAGGAGGAGCCGGCCTCGCGGTCGTGCTTCCCCTTGCGGTCGTGGTTCCAGAAACCCATTGGTGCTACACGGCCGGCCGACGAGATCGAGGACGGGGAGAGGCTAGGGTTTGGTCGTGTCGGATTTCGAGGAGGCAGTGGGGAGTGAGGACGACGACCGGTCCACGGCTTCCCAATTTAAGAACGATCGTGACCGTTCGCATGGGCGGATGACAGGTGGGCCTGGCCGCGCGTGCGCATTGATGCGGGCGGGTGGGAAGTAGGTGGCCGCCTGCCACGCGGCCCCGACGCGGACGTTCGTCGCGTCCGTTTGCTGTCCGCCGCGACCCAAACCCGACGCAAGTTTGCGCTCGAAATGGGTCGGCCCAGACACAAAACGGACCAGATGGGTCCGGGCCGTCGCGCGCTGGGCCACCTCGTTTGTCCGTTTTACACCAAACGGATGGGGCCGGACATGATGGGGTCATGCGGTGGAGTTGGCCTTAAGGCATCAATTGTTAGAACAAGTTTGAGCTGTGTGTAGTTATTATATTGTATAGGGGCTTCTTCGCTTATTTCCGTCACGTGTATATATATGTACCCCAACTAATCATTGCTAAGCAGACTCGGGAAAGGTTACTTATGCGGTGGTCCCCAGTCTCACACCTATTTTGAAATACACACTCGCCGCCACCGCCTTCGCCGGCACGCAACCCAGATCCGTGCTCCCTACCTTCGCTCCCCCCTTCCCCGATCACGCCCTAGCGTGGCCTCCCCGGGAGGTGCCCGGGGCGGCGCGCGCCCCTCCACCCCTTCGGCCTCCCTCCTTCCCCCTCCCCCCACCACCGCCAGCGGGCGCCCCCGGCTCTGGCCCGGGTGGTGTCGGCGGCGGCGGGATCTCTTGTACCCGCGCGTGCGTCTCCCCTTCCCGGGGCAGGGGCAGCCCTGATGCTCGGCTAGGCAGCGGTGGTCGGTGACGGGCGAGGTGGCGGCGCTACTCCTTGGCGGCGGGGCGGCTTCGTGGCGCGGGGTGGCCGGCGATGCGCCCCCGGCCCATATTTGGGCCCTGCGGGCCCCATCTGGGTCCTAGCGTGCCGACCCCCGGCGTGGCTTATGTGTCTTCTGCGTGATGCGGAGGAGGAGCATCTCGGACTGGGGGCGGGGCATCGACGGCGTGCCTGCTGCAGCACGAAGGCGGGAGCTTTTACGGACTACTGATCGGGCCTGGTTTGCTCCTGCTATTGCATCCGGTCGGCTACCGTCATTGAAGGTGGAGGTTGAGCCCTCCCGCGTGCCAACGGTGCTGCTACCCCTAGTCCCAGCCCCTCTTCTTCGTTGTGCAGGCCTCACTTCGCGGTGCCGTGATGAGACGACATGGAAGGCTTCAAGACCGTGTTGGCGTAGGGTAGTGGTCGGTTTGTTGGCGGGCTCCGGAGCACCCAAGGTGAAGGTTGGGATCGGGAGAAATCCCTGTCGGCCTGGCCGATACCGACGCGGTGGCGCCTGAGGGTGCCGCCGGACCTTCCTGGAGGGCGTCGGGGGCTACCCTTCCTTTTTCCTCGTCGTGTACCGGGGGAAACTCTTGGCAGCAGCGTCTTCATCGTCACGTTCCTTCCTGGTGGTGTTGATTAGTACCGGCGCTTCGAAGTCTAGGAGCTTGTTGGGAGATCTCCAGTGAGCGCAGTGGTCGTGAGGCTTCTTCGTTTTCGTCGATCCGCCGTTGTCGGCATTTGTTCCTTTTATATTTTCTCTGTCGTTTCTTTTGGGCATGATTGTGCTGCTTCCACCACAACACTTATCGTTGGTTGTATCAGTTGGTTGCTTTGTAATACAAAGCGGGGAAACCCTTTTTCGGTACCTTCGTTTTTTTAAGATGGTGGCCTGTATAGCTGCAACTTATACTCCCTCCGTCCCAACTTTAGTAGAAAATTATATTAAGGTTGAGACACTTATTTTGGGACGAAGGGAGTATTTTATATAGTGGCAATGTATACAAAACAGGAGGGAGTAGTGAAGATCAATGATGACCCTTCATGCGCCAATGTTCTTGTAAGGTTTTTCATGTGAAAATAAAATGTCCCAGCTTTCGATCTACTTTGTTTATTGCCCATCTATTTCAAATGAAAAACATATATGCATAGTGTCTGAAGTTGTATTCAGAAGATTACCTGTTGCAATGTATTCTGGGGCAGCATAACCATATGTTCCAATAACCCTTGTGGATACATGAGTCTCCTCACCAACAGGACCATTAGTTGCGAATCCAAAATCAGTGAGCTTTGCAGTATAGTCCTGCACAGTAGTACGATGCATTCCTTTCAGTGGACATCACATGATCATATAGGGTGAAGTGCAATGTATTGACGATCCACTTACGCTGTCAAGGATAATATTGGAACTCTTAACATCTCTAACAATAATATTTGTTTCTGCACTGTGAAGGTAAGCTAGTGCTTTGGCAGCTCCAAGTGCAACTTTCATTCTCAGGTTCCATGCAAGAGGTTGACCTGAGCCTCCTATAAGGTTTATATAGAAATTTATAAAAATAACATACTATGGCGTTATTCTATGCAGTACGAATAACAGTGGACAACAGTGGAGCACAAAATCCTACTTTACTTACTCTTAAAAAGATGACTTTCCAAGCTCCCACGTGGTAGGAACTCGTACACTAGTAGCCGGTGCTCATCCTCTAAGCAGTACCCAAATAGCTTCACAAGGTTGGGATGCGAAAGATGACCTAGGTAATTGACTTCTGCCTATAAATGGAAACATAACAGAGTTAAAAATCCTGCAATATTCCGTCAGCACTTCTGAAGCTGTAACTGTTAAAATGGAAGTCATCACTTCAAGATAAGATTTCGAAACTGTACTTAGACCACACATGAATCTACATATCTTCGAGGACAACAACACAAAATAGAATAACAGTTATACTCACCAACCACTCTCGGTGCCCTTGTAAACCCTCGTGGTTTAATCGTTTCACTGCGACAGGTATACCAGTGCAAGATTTGCAAGATGACAATGTGTTCTCATCGATCCATCCTTGATATACAGTTCCAAACCCTCCTTCACCAATCAGACAGTCAGAATGGAACTTCCTTGTGGCTAACCTGAGATTATCATAACTGAAGATCTTAACACTGGCTGCTGGCAAGATCTGGCATTTAATGTTCCTTAGAAGCACCGAATCCGAAGAGGCTCGAATCATACTCCCATCTTTACCACCACCTAACATTCCTGCATATCATGTCTTCAGTACTTTTTAACGAACAAAACATACACAAAAATACCAAATTAGCTTAATATTTTAAAAGAAAATGTTCTCTGGTCGATACACTTTTGCATTGATCTACCTCAGGTCCATAGTTACCATGTTCTGCAAGATTTAAATGTTTGGTTCTATTTTTTAGGGAAACTTTGCACAGAAATTAGGTACCAGCTCAAGCAAGCTTGGTCACTTGCCATCATCTAAAAATGGTACTCCCTCCGTCTCAGTTTATAAGTCATACGCGTATTTCTAGGTCGCCAATTTGGGCAAGGAAATACAACTTATATAGTATAAAAAATATACCATTAGAAAATACAACATCTAAGGGTTATTATGTATATTATTTTGTATTTTGTTGGCCAAACTGGTGACCTAGGGATACGCGTATGACTTATAAACTGAGACGGAGGGAGTATGAGCAGAGAGAAGCATAGTTGCCTGGAAAGGTCGAGGAGGGAGTCCAGTTGGAGTCTGGTCTTAAGTACTAAATGCTTACCTGAGT
The DNA here is from genome assembly GCA_902687465.1 of Secale cereale. NCBI lineage: Eukaryota > Viridiplantae > Streptophyta > Magnoliopsida > Poales > Poaceae > Secale > Secale cereale. The sequence goes on from LR738713.1 coordinate 538,331,310, forward strand.
TCACAGATGAGTTGCAGGCCTGATTGCTTCGTAGGTTGGTGACCTACAACAATGAATTTTAGAGCTTCAGCACTTGTTTACATGAGTCTCTCTTAGACTGAACATATAGTAGTATTTTCCCACAAAAATATATAGCAGTATTTAGTTTTTTCTAATATTTATTTTTATAACAAATTCGGATAATATATGACCTAATTCATAAATTACAATTATATTACCGTCTCGGCCTCGTGTGGGCCGAAGAGAGATTCTTTGGGCCGATGAGCTCGTTTCGGTGACGTATGGGCCAAAAACTAGACGGCCTGGGCCGCCCGAGATTACTACAAATGGCCAAAGTTACTATTTTCGGCTTTTACCAGATCAAAGTTACTATCTTCGGTTTTTACCACACCGAAAAGGACTCTTCGGCCTCACTTAGGCCGAATAATCTTTTTTTTCTCTTTGATTTACTAGCAAATAACACACACATGTTAAAGTTGACTGCTCTTTTTTGACTTAATCATGGTCCAGAAATGTATATCATATATATATATATATATAGAGGTAAATACACGAGGAGTCATAGAACTTTTTTTTTTTGCATGGCAATATGTGTCTCATCCATATCATAAAGATTAAAGTACAAATCACATAAAGATCGACATGACAACATTGAAAAGACAACAGAACGTCTGTAAACTTGACACCAATGTGCGTCACCTGCCTCCGGCACCACCATAGCAGACACTGAAAGAAAAAAATGACGGGTCACCTTCTCACCCGAGCTCGACGCGGCTCCATCACTGATACACAGCTTTGCGGACCTTCAAGGTGACTCGCCAAAGACGAAATCATTACCGTTGAACGAATCAGACCGGGGCAACACCCTGGACACGTCATCGAACTCCAGACCTGGCACCCCTACATGACTAAGACGTCGGAGGAGAAAACCATACCTGCCATCCACGCACCACGAACCTGGCACACGTTCCGTCTTCCAGATGTCGTTGATGCAGACCACAATCTGCATCCGCTCCTCAACTACCTTCGAAGCCCCGCGCCGACGTTGGAGCAGACGCCGTCGTAACGGCAAAGCCCGAGGACACATGTCCACCACAAGAATGCTGCTGCCGCCACAACATCCCCGCTTGAACAGGCTGGTTCCCAGATCCTTCACCGACAATAGAGACGATCGCCTCACCGGAGAATAATCCGAAGCTTCTTTATTCAGCATCGCCGTCGCCGTCCTCGAAGCCAAGACGTCGAACGATCCAAAACCCTAAGCTTCTTGGGCCCTAAAACCTAAAGCTAAAACGATCCACACGTGCGGGATTCGGTGACCCCCCTCACCATCGATGACCAAAATGTCATCGCCGGAAGACGGCCCGGGAAGGAGCGGCTCTCCTGGTGGCGGCGACTAGGTTTCGCTATAGTAGGAAAACGACGGGACCCGAGTCCGACCCGAGGGAAGTCACAAAACTTGCACGCGATGGTCAGTTTGTTGCATAAACTTGCAAAATACATGTTTCTGGTCATTAAACTTGCGTGAGCGTGCAAATACGGTGCTTTCTACCGTATCTGGCCATACTACGTGCCCGCGTGGCGTACCAACATGGCAGGGTCCCGTTGTCAATGGCTGAGGAGGTGGGTAATCCAAATGTTTTTTTTTCTTCAGAAAGCACCCTTGCATTTCATTTATTTTAATTTACGCAGGAAATCCTGAAATAAAATGAAAAAGGCTGCAATTCACGTGCATAGCTAGCCAATCAGCCAATTGAAGTTTGGTGTTTAACGTGCACAATTAACTTTATATATCAGGACCATAGGAATTAAAATAAAAATCAAAACCAGAAAAGGGTTCGCAAAAAAGTGGCAGCCCCGGTTCGAACCATCCGGCCACAATGACACATAAAGAGATCAACACAATTTATCTTATGTATTCTTCTTTCTTTTTTTTCTGTGTAACAAAACAACTTATATCCTAGATAAATATTTCGGACATTTCGACTAGATTTTTGTTTGAATATGAATAATTTTATATTAAAATTTCTAGATAAAAGAAAATATAGTGCAGAATGAATGCACATATTTTTTACGGACAAATCAACCAAATTTCCATTTGAATTTGAAATTGTTTAATTAGTAAATCTAGATAAAACAAAATATAGTGCATAATGAATATACATTTTAGGACAAATCAACTAAATTTTTGTTTGAATTTAAATAATTTTAAATTAAAAAATCTGGATAAAATAAACTATACTGCAGAATGAATGTACATACATTCGTTTGGACAAATCAACGTACTTTTTGTTTGAATATGAGTGATTTTAAATTTGAAAATCTAGATAAAAGAAAATATGGGTCATAATGAATGTACGTAAATTTTTCGGACAAATCAACTATTTTTTTTAGAATTTGAATAATCTAGATAAAGATAATATAGTTCAGAATGAATGTATGTAAATTTCTTTTGAACAAATGAACAGGATTTTGTTTGAATTCAAATAAATTTAAATTTGAAAACAAAGATAAAATAAAAGGACTTAGATAACTACCAAAGGTTCTCATTATAACAATAGATCCGAACGAGTGTGATTTGCATGCATGCCTTATTGCTTCTCTTTCCCAACAAAAAAGATGCACGCAGTGAATATATTCAATGATTTTTTCTCTAAGTGCTATGCACACGACGAACAACGCACGATGCACAGACGATGGTTAAATCTAGCCGGACATTAGTATGATTGAGCAAGTCGCCAGCCGCTGGATTGTTTTGTCGTTCATAAATCGTGCAACTGTATCGTGCATGGAGCACTTTCGAATAACTTGGTGCATGCATGCATATAGGAAGAAAATGCTGATGTCAGCCAAACTTTTATTGAACTCAAAATTTTAAAATGTTCTGTAGCTCAAACCGTCGCTCCGAATGAAAAGCCGTCTTTATATAAAAAATTCGTCTTGACGAGATCTTCGAAACCAGATCCCATGTTGATATGTTCCGATGACTTTTGTTGTCAAAAAGTTACCATATCTGGGCTACGTAAGTTATCACGTCCGTATGGGCTACGTAAGTTATCACGTCCGTAATACATACGTTATCATACCGTTTATATAGAACTTACCAGGGGGACGTGGAGTATCTGCTCCCGAGCTCATTTGAGCTCGGGTGCACAGTAAAATCGAAAGAAAATCAAAAAAAAATTCAAAAAAATCCAAACTTTTTTTTGGGTGAAACATTGACGAAAGTTCTAAATGCATGCAAAAATTCGTCAAGGAATCACATTCCTAGAAGGCGTGCCAAAAAAACAAAATCAGTGCTCCAAAATGCTTTTGAAAGTAGCATTTTCAGAGTACTGATTTTGTTTTTTTGGCACGCCTTCTAGGAATGTGATTCCTTGACGAATTTTTGCATGCACTTAGAACTTTTGTCAATGTTTCACCCAAAAAAAGTTTGGATTTTTTTGAATTTTTTTCGATTTTCTTTCGATTTTACTGTTCACCGAGCTCAAATGAGCTCGGGAGCAGAAAGGCACTTTCGTTATCAGGGTATGTTTTTTCAACATACTTTTATCCTGGGGTCAAAAGTGACTATGGTGTTTGTAATGAGTCATCGGTTTTGTTATGTGTATATTATCATGTTGTACAAAAGTTATCGGGCTATGTTTTTCAGCAGTTTTCATCCTATCGACCAAAAAATAACCACAAGGTTTGTATATGAGTTATCAGCTCTACCGTGAGTGTTTTATCATGTTTTACACATGAGTTATTGGTAGGTATTTTCCAACAACGGTTTTCTTTGGTCAAAAAGTTATCACGTCTCGATTGAGTGAGTTCTGTTGTATGTATATTACCATATTATTTACACACAAGTTATCAGGGTATATTTTTCAACAAACTTTTATTCCGGTGTCAAAAGTTGCCGTGGGGTTTATAGTGAGTTATCAGCTTTGTCGTGTGTATAATAACGCGTTATTTGCACATAAAGTACTGGTGATATATTTTTCAACAACTTCCCCACCCCTGCAAGTGTTCACCTGAGTTATCAGGTATGTAGTGCATATATTACCATGATATTTACGCAAAAGTTAACATGGTGTTTGTACCTAAGTTATCATATCAGTGATGCATTATCATCATACTATTTACACAAAAGTTAGCAGGGTACATTTTTAATAAGTTTTTCCTTCGGGTCAAAGTTACCGCGGTGTTTGCATCTAAGTTATCAGTTTTGCCATGCGGAAATTACCATGCTATTTACACATAAATTATGAGGGAGATGTTTGATAATTTTTCACCTGGGTTAAAGTTTTCATGACATTTATACGTAATTTATCAGGTTCCCGGTGCATAAATTACCATGTCATTTGCACATAACTTACCAGGGTGCGTTTCAACCCAAAAAAATCCCTCATGTAAAGTTGCAATGATATTTGTACATAAATTAGTGGAGACATTATGATGCGGAGCATCCTATGGACATCACCATGTCAAGAGTTCGTTTGGCAAGTGACACGTGCGACCTCTACTTCTCATACATAAAGGTGAATCATCTTCTTTATATACGTTCATTTGACCCCTTCGAGGATGGTATACTACTTGACACTTCACCCGTGTACATGCATAGGTATTGTCGGAGCTTCACAAACGAGGAGGAGGAGTGCAAGCGCCAAGGAACACCTACACCATCCGCGAGGGAAGCTTGGAAGCGACGGCGGAAGAAGACAGAGTTGTGGAAGCTACAGCAGTCGGACACCCGGGCCAGACGCCGGACATCCGGCACTTCGCCAACTCCCGGACAACCGGCCTTTTCCTCGGAAATCTGGCATCGACGATAGAACGTACCTGAAGTTTTACCATCTTTGGGTCGGACATCCGGCCAGTGCCCGGACATCCGGCGACCCGCGAAGCCCCGGACATCCGGCCCCCAGCCCGGACATCCGGCGCCTGCCTGCGCGTAGAACCCGGTCAGAGGCCCATGTATCCCTTTACCTTTGCCCCCACTTATACTAGCACTATATATAGACCACCTCCTCCTCATTTCTAGGGTTAGGAAATATGATAGCTCATTCTTAGGTGAGCTTTTCTCCTACCACTCTACTCTTGAGAAAGAGAGATAGATTACTACTCCATTGGAGGCCAAGACCTCCATCTAGGAGAAGATCCCACGGGATATCATCAAGACCCCGCAAGGGAAGATCCGTCTAGGATTCAAGCCCCCATCTCCTTTGGATTTGTGATGAACTTTACCTTGTATCTTTCCCTTTGTTGTTCTTGTACCATGTGGATCTATGTGCTTGTTAGTCTAGTGGATGTGTGATTGGACTTGTTCTTGAGTATTTCCCCTCGTTTCCCTCGTGTTTCCCTCGTAATCTTCATGTTCTTCGTGGGAATCCCCTCCATTTCGTGAAAGATCGACCCCTAGGGTTCCACCCTGGGTCATCTTGATATCTAGAGCTAAGGTTTCTCATGAATTTGGAGCCCCCCCACCATTTTCTAGCCTAATTTTGTTGTGTTCTTCCCCATTTTTGAAAATTCCCCACCAAAAATAGCCTTAATTTATTTTGTGATCTGTTGGTTCGATGATGTTTTGTTGATTTTGATCCATGGATTCCCTGTGTTTCGAGTGGATCTAGTATCTCCACAAGTTGCCCCACTTTTCATCCACGAAATCTCTCAAATTTTGCCCCCAAAATCATCAATTTCCGCCCCCAAACGAGTTTGGAAGTCCCAATTCTGATCTGGAATCGTCGGGCCGGACATCCGGGTCCCCGGCCGGACATCCGGCTCCTGGAGCTAAAAAATGGTCAAGTTTATGGAATCACGTCCGGGATTTCCGGCCCCGACCCCGGATGTCCGGCCCGTGGCACTTCAGCTTCACCTGTTTCACCGTTTTGTCCATAACTAATTCACCCGAACTCCGATTTCGACGTTCTTTAGCTCGTTTTGAAACTCTTGACATCCCTCATACCACAAAAATACTACCATCACCATTTGACTCCATCAAGTTTTATGAAATTTGGCATGTTTGCCTAGGGCCTTCACCACGTCATCTGCATAACCACCACCGACTTCCGCAACCTAACCCATTTTGTTCCCCACCGCATTAGTGGTTGCTTGAGTAGTGATTTGAGTCCCCTAAGGTATTTAGGCTACTTAGGGACAATTGCTTCTTCATCAACCACCACCACCGCTTCCGCATAACCTTTCCCACTATACATAGCCACCCAACTTAACCCAATTTTGTTTGAGCTTGTTTGAGTTATGGCTTGTGTCTCCTAAGGTGTTTCGGCTACTTAGGGACCGTGACTACAACTCCGGTAACGTGTATAGCCTCATCATTCCATTTGCCGAGTGCAAACCACCACCGCTTTTCGCTACCATCATTTGACATTTGTCCTTGAGATTGTGAGTTGTGGTTTTTTTGTTTCCTAAGGTGTTTCAGCTAATTAGGAACGGGTCGACATCGACAACACCGACTCTCATCATCGCCACGGACGGTAACCTCGACGACATCATTGTATATTCCCCTTGCAATTGCATTGTTAACCCCTAGACCATTTTGCGTCACTTGCCTATCAAGACTAGCCTTTGAGTATTGCCGGCAACGTTACTTGTGCACATTAGTGATCATCGATACGCGCTTCCATTGCATACATACCATATCATCTTGGTATCATCATATCATCTCTTATGTCACAAGATTGTTCCCGCATATACACAATTGCTATCTTGGTTTGTGCATCTCGCATAGTGGCCATACAAAAAAAGAGAATGAGCTTTTAAGCAAAAGAGAAAAACAAAGAAGCTTGTAAGCAAGAGCCATAGCGTCACAAAATATCATATCATACTTGATCATCTTGGATCATCTTGTGCTAAAAGCACCGGAACATCATACATACATAGCATACTTGGGATAGAAAGTTGATACATTTTGCATCTCATAGGTTGTGCACTAGTGTCGTATCCGCCTATAGAGCAATCGTGCTAGCGTCTCTCTTGAGTTGTGCAACACGAGCGTTTTCCATGGATTCCAAATTTTGTGCTCATTCCTTGTTTGCACAACCCCATTTATCTATCCGTGTGTGTGTGTTTCCGTGTGCCACCCATATTGCTATTGGTCTACTTGTTTCATTTGCGAATTTGTGAATCTCTTTCAACATTATTGACTCTTTCTAACATTTGCATCAAATTTTTGTGCCACTTATCCTAACCAAGCCACTCGATAAGCTTTACTTGATAGGTGTGAGTGAACAAGTCCGGTACCAATTCCATTATTCTTTCATTTCACATTGAGTAAAACGAGATACATCCTCAACATTGGGAAAAGGTAACTTGGTATTGTTTATCTCATTTCCTACTCACCTTTGCTCGAGTCTTGTGATGGATAGGCAAAGCATTTCATCTCCGGTCTACACCAACAACGACAAGTTCGATGCCATGACGAACCACTTGCGCCCCAACATGGATGCTCAAATGGAGGAGCTCAAAGCCCTCATCAAGACCGCCAAGAGTTCTCCCTCATCTTCGAGAAGACGCTCAAGTGCACATCCTTCTAAGCTACCATCTTCGCCAAGATCACATCGGCATCGACACGGTGAACGACAAGAACGTGAAGGTCACGAGCTCAACACCAACAACCGCTCAACGACTTCACCATATACCTTGGCATCTTTGTCAAGCGACTTCAAGGCATCTTCGCCTTTGGATATGCGGCATCTTCGCCCACAATCACCTCAATCTTATGATCAAGAGAAGCTCCCCAAGCTCAAGCCCACGACTTCCACAAGCTACTACGACCTTGACACCGACCACGCGATTCCTTTCTATGGGACTCAAGAACCCGAGGAGTATCTCGAGTGGGAGTGCTTGATAGACGACTACCTCATTCTACTTCAAGTTCCCTACGAAGATCAAGTGAAGCGCGCCACAAGGAATTTCCATGACTACGCGTCGACATGGTGGCTTCACACACCTTTGGAGGACTATGACATTAGTTGGCCCAAGACGGAGAGAGCTTTGCGGCGAGAGTTCGTGCCTCCAACCTACACGGAACATCTTCTACGCCAATTGGAGAACACCATACAAGGATCCAAGTCCATCGACGAGTACTTCAAGGAGATGAAGAATGCCTTGCGACAAGCCGGCGTGGACGACCTCATTTCGATGAAGTTCCACTTCATGATGGGATTGAACAACGACATCTCCAAGACTATCTTCCTCGAGAACTACAAGTCCCTCGATGACAACTACCTTGGTGCTTTCAAGGCGGAACAAGAACTCATGAAGGCCAAGGCTTCTCCACCGCAAGTACACTTCTCAAATACCAAGCTCCAAGATGGCGAGCATGAGGCTAGTACCGCCACGATGTCTAAGCCCAACGAGCTCCAAGATGACGTTCCCAAGTTCGACTTCATCGCCATCCCTCTTTGTGGCATTGATGATGTCGAGTCTACTTTGACTCTTTTTCAAGATGGTGCGGCGACGACTGCAACTACGGAGCCATTCGAGGATCAAGCTTTGGAGGCGCACGACAAGGTGGCGAGCAAGGATGATGCTTCCATCTTTGGAGGCGAGAGTGATGATGTGCCATCTTCGGCCTTCATCCACGGTGATGATGACGAGATGATCGAGCATGGGATTTTCCCTTCGGTCATGGAGGAGAGTGATGATGTGCCATCTTCGGCCTTCATCCACGAAGATGGTTACGAGATCGTTGAGCATGGGATTTTCCCTTCGACCACGGCGACATATGATGACTTGAGTGACTTTTGCCACCATATTGAGAGTGAGAGCGAGTTCACCACTAGCCCCATATTTGATGAGCTGCCCAAATTCCCATGTGAGGATAGACACAACCCCACCACTTGAGTGAAATGAGTGACTCCACCATATGTGAGTTTGAGTGCACCTATTTTGAGGGAGTGAGTGAGCCACCACATAGAGAGAGTGAGATAGTTGATAGGTCATGTGAGGCCACTTTCAACACTAACGACTTGATCTCTACCTCTATTGTGTCTTCTCTTTGGTGATAGGTCCCATATATGATGATGCGCCGACTCTCGACGAATTCGTCATTCAATTGGACAAGACGATGGCCATAGTGGAATATGATGCATCCTCCCACATGGTTCCATCAAGTTGATGATGATGACCACCATTTGGTCTTTCCTACCTCACCAACACCACATGAGTGGAATGAGGAAGGTAACAAAAGTGAAGGTGATGCTCTCGTCCCACTAGTGAACTATTTTGACATTGATTGCTTGCATGATGTTGATCCACCTATTGCCATGCTTAATTCTAGTATGATTTCCCCATGCGATGATTTACCCATTTTTGATGAGTGTGATGTTTGCCATGTGGAGTCTATTAGTTGTGCTCCCATGTTGCATAGGATTTCTCGTGATAATTCTCTTGGTCACATCATGTTTGACAATCCGCTTGACTTGTCATATGCTATGCATGAGATCAACCATATGTCATCTTTGCAATCTCTTCATAGTAACTATACATATGTCATTAAGATAAATCCAATTTGCACTTATGTCATAGATGACAAGCCCATGGTTATTGGCATTTGTTTTTCTTGTGATGATATTGACATGCTTCCTTTGCATCATATCCATCATATGCCATTGCCATAATTACCTAGCTTTGAACATGCATTGTTTTGGATGTTGTTCCACTTCTCCACATTGTGCTTCCGATATTGCTCATGAGGAGACCCCATAATTTCCTCATACATTTTAGGATATTTTGATCCATACCATCCATTGCATGCTCCCATACTTGTATGCTCAATTTGCATCCACATCATGCTATACATAATAACTATTCATTCATGATGGATGACATGTTCTTATACCATGCATCAAATTTCTTTGAGCGATGCTTATCTTGTGCTAACTCACGCATGCACACACACATCATGATGGATGATGTGTACATTTACCACGCGCACAATTTGTTTGGTTTGTGTCTCTTTTGTGTAGATCCCCATTCTTACTCGTCAACCTCGCAAGAGCACGAGTTGACGAAACGAGCTCTAGAGAGCAACGATGACTTGGGATCCCATCGATTGTCTTTCCCACCGTTTCCATTGCGCAAACACTTCGCGCATCTCTTCTACATAGCACTCACATGGTTATGGGTTATTGTCCATTATATCTCTTATGCCCATCTTGCCATGTTCACTTTGCATGATATGCCCATTCCTATGACTTTTCCATGCATTTGTGACCCATGCTTTGCATTACACATGATGATTGATTCTCATACTTGTATGTGTATTTGCAAATGTGGTGGAGATATTGCTTGTTATTGCCATGATTCCTTTGTACCCCATGCCTATTATGATGCTTTGATCTTGATTTGTGATCGTGCTTGCGATATGTCATGTGCATTACCTATATCCACTATTTACTCACATGACATGATTGCCATGATGTCCTATAGTGTGTTGCATCTTCGCGCCACTATTTTGCACAACATGATTTCTATGCTTGACTATGTTGCATCACCAATGATTAATACTTGCTCATTTCATGCGGTTGATGACAACCATTGCCATGCTTTGCACTTGATTGCTATTGCTTCTTGTCATATATATATATATATATCTCCACATGTTGCCTCTCTCATGCTATATGATTTCCGATGTATTGAGTAGATTGCCCCCATAGTATTCTTACATTTATTTAGAGATTTTGACATATTTCTTGTGAAACACGCTATTCTTACCTCTTTGCACCATATGCCTAGTGCCATCTATATCCATTGTTGCATCATATTGTTCATGCACTTTTGCTCCTAATGGTTATGTGCAAGAGAAGAGAACCATCATGATGGATGACGTGTTTATCTACCATGCGCATACGTTCTTCCTTTTGTTGTGTGCATGTGTAGGATACTTGGACTTCGTGTCGACTTCCACTTCACGTGAGTTGACCATTCGAGCTCTTGGGAGCGAACCACCTTCTACCACGACGCTTCTACATCGCACTTGCTTGTGCTTCGGCATTTGTGAAGAACGCACAAGGACACGCTTTCGAGGTGACATCATTCTCTTTTGAGAACCACAAAACTATGAGCATGCATATTCTGGATAATGCTAATTGTGTTGCTTGCACCATGAGACTTATTGGTCATCTTGGACCACTTGATTGCGCACATGTTGGTGATCTTGTTTCAACTTGCCATTGCCACATGACCATGCTTCATGATATATATGCCTTCTGTGTTGCATCCGACTTGTGTATTACTTGTCCCTATCATATGCTTGGTTGCAACAATGTCATCTCTTCACATATGCCATGTTCCATTGATTGCTACATGCTTGACATGATTGCCTCACACATGATGAATAATTGTTCTTTCTATCGTGTTGAGTGCCATTCTACCTTCACTACACCATATGCACATTATGCTTGGATTGTCTTGCACTTGACCCATGCGTGTAGACACTTCATTTCCTTTGGTGTTGTGAATGATTCCTATGCCTACCATAGACCTCTCATCGAGCGCTTTTCCCATACTTGCTATGACCTTGAGGTAGATGTTTGTTCATTTGTCAAACATATTTGCATCTCTACCTCACAAGTGCACATTTGTCCCCATGATATATTTTCCTGTGCTCATTTGATGTGCTTACATGCCATGTCACAATCCTTTGCCCCGCCATATGTTATGCTTGATGACAACACTTGTTGGGTGAATCACCTCTTGAATGCTTGGTTTTGCACTAACGCTAACCACATTTGTTTTTCCAAGTGTTTCTTGTCCTTGCTCCTTTTGAAGGAATCACTAGATGGTGCGACATTGGAGAGTGCCCATTTAGAGCTTCAAGATGATGAGGACTTGGTGATCGTCCACTACTACGCGGCGAGGCCATCTCTTTCCCATGGTGATTTGTTTCTCGATTCGAGGTCAGATCTTTTCCAAGG
>LR738713.1:538343321-538467921 GCA_902687465.1 Secale cereale
GTGATGCGGAGCATCCTATGGACATCACCATGTCAAGAGTCCGTTTGGCAAGTGACACGTGCGACCTCTACTTCTCATACATAAAGGTGAACCATCTTCTTTACACGTGTTCACTTGACCGCTTCGAGGATGGTATACTACTTGACACTCCACCCGTGTGCATGCATAGGTATTGTCGGAGCTTCACGGACGAGGAGGAGGAGTGCAAGCGCCAAGGAACACCTACACCATCCGCGAGGGAAGCTTGGAAGCGACGGCGGAAGAAGACGGAGCTGTGGAAGCTACAACAGCCGGACATCCGGGCCAGACGCCGGACATCCGGCGCTTCGCCAACTCTCGGACATCCGGCCTTTTCCTCAGAAATCCGACATCGACGACAGAACACACCAGAAGTTTTACCATCTTTGGGCCGGACATCCGACCAGTGCCCGGATATCCGGCGACCCGCGAAGCCCCGGACATCCGCCCCCCAACCCGGACATCCGGCGCCTGCCTGCGTGCAGAAGCCGGCCAGAGGCCCAAGTATCCATTTCCCTTCGCCCCCACTTGTACTAGCACTATATATAGACCACCTCCTCCTCATTCTAGGGTTAGCAATTATGATAGCTCATTCTTAGGTCAGCTTTGCTCCTACCACTCTACTCTTGAGAGAGAAAGAGAGAGAGAGAGAGAGAGAGAGAGAGAGAGAGAGAGAGAGAGAGAGAGAGAGAGAGAGAGAGAGATTAATACTCCATTGGAGGCCAAGACCTCTGTCTAGGAGAAGATCCTGCGGGATATCATCAAGACCCCGCAAGGGAAGATCTGTCTAGGATTCAAGCCCCCATCTCCTTTGGATTTGGGATGAGCTTTACCTTGTATCTTTCCCTTTGTTGTTCTTGTATCTTGTGGATCTATGTGCTTGTTAGTCTAGTGGATGTGTGATTGGACTTGTTCTTGAGTGTTTCCCCTCGTTTCCCTCGTATTTCCCCTCGTGTTCTTCGTGGGAATCCCCTTCATTTCGTGAAAGATCGGCCCCTAGGGTTCCACCCTACATCACATTATCCTTGTCAACGTTGAAGAATTTTTGCACATACATTGTCCTACCTTCGTCAAGATAAGCTTTTGTACTAATAAAGTAGAGATAAAAAAGTCAACTACAAAGACGAAAATTTAGCGGAGAAAGTTTGTTGTTGGACCAACACTTGCTTACCAGGAGGCGGGTTCAAAAACTCATATATGTGTCTTTTCCTCGATCAGAACTATTCACAAGGACTTTTACATCTATACATTTCACATCTGCGGGGCCTTTGACAAGCTCTATGTGCTGAATGGCAGGGGTTTTGGGAAGCTTAATGAGGCGCTGATCACATTGCTGCCAAAAAGCAAGACGCCTCCTCCCTCGCCGACTACAGGTCGATCAATCTTATTCACCTTGTGGCTAAGCTGTTCGCCAAGGTGCTTTCTCTCCGGCTCACTCCGAGGCTCCCCGCCATTGTTTCCGTCAACCAAAGTGCTTTCATCATCGGCAGATGTATACATGACAACTTTCTTCTAGTCCAACAGACAGCTAATCACCTCCACTGCCGCAAGCTCTCTCGCGTGCTCCTCAAGCTCGACATCGCCCGGGCTTTCGACTCGGTCTCATGGCCTTTTCTGGTCCAAGTCCTACGACATCGTGGTTTCGGCCCCCGTTGGTGTGAGTGGATCACAATTCTACTGTCTACCGCAAGCACTCGAGTCGTCATCAATGGATTGCCAGGCCCCCCGATCACCCAGGCCAAGGGGCTTCGCCAGGGCGACCCAATGTCGCCCATGCTGTTCATTATCGTCATGGATGTGCTAAACTCCCTCATCCCGCGAGCGATCCAAGCCGGGATTCTACATTGGCTTACCCCCACCCACATGGCCTCCAGCGTTTCTCTATACGCGGACAATGTGGTGATCTTCTGCCACCCGGATAGACAAGACCTCGCCGCGCTCCGAGAGCTTCTGCGCGTGTTCAGCGGCCCCTCCGGCCTCCATACAAACTTTGGCAAGTGCTCTGCTACCCCCATCCAATGCTCTCCCGCACATGAGATGATCATCGCGCATGAGCTGGAGTGCCCGGTCAAGCCATTTCCCATTACCAACCTTGGGCTGCCGCTGTCAATTCGAAGAATCCATTCTTCTCATCTTCTATCGCTCGTGGACCGGATCCGCAAGAAGTTGTCCACCTGGCGGGCATCCTTGTTGGCCCGAGGTGAGCGGCTTGCCCTGATGCGGCATGTGCTAAGTGCCATGCCCGGGCACCTCCTCGCGGCCATCATCCTCAACGCTCACGTTCTCAAGCTGGTTAATCGGGTCATCCGCGAGTTCCTGTGGCACGGGAGGAAGGATTCTGCAGCAGGCCACTGCGCAGTTAATTGGCGCCGCGTTTGCATGCCCCTCGAGCTTGGCGGACTGGGCGTCCGGGACTTGCAACGGACCGGGATCTCCCTCCGCACCCGCTGGCTATGGCTGCAGCGCACGGACCAGTCGCGTCCCTGGAGCCATCTATCTACCCCCTCCGACCCCGAGGTCCTGGCCATCTTCCGTGCCTCTATGCATCGGGAGCTTGGTGACAGGCACTCGTGCAAATTCTGGACAGACCACTGGATTCATGGGCAATCTGTTGCCGAAATCACGCCCGCAATCTACGCCATGGTGCCCAAGCGATGACGCAGGACTCGCTTGGTTGCTGATGGTCTCGCGGACCGGGCTTGGGTCCAGGACATTGCGGGCGCTTTGGGACTGCTTGCCACGGTGCAACACATTGAGCTTTGGCGGCGCGTGCGCCTGATCACGCTTGCAGACCATCCTGACAATCTCCGTTGAGGTTGGACTGCCAACGGTCTCTACTCCGCCAAGTCCTGCTATGACGCACTCTTCCTTGGCTCCACTAGTTCACCGCATGCTACTCTCATCTAGAAGACTTGGGCCCCCCTCAGCGTCAAGTTCTTCATGTGGCTCGCCTTGCAGGACCAGTGTTGGACAAACGAGAGACTGGCACGCCACGACCTTCCACATACCCTTCGTGCGTGCTCTGCGACCAGGCACCCGAATCTATGCAACATCTCCTGATCGACTGCCCTTTTTCCCGCACGGTCTGGCATGACATCTTGTCCAAGCTTAGGCTCACTGCTACCATGCCCATTGGGCATGAGTCTTTCTTCGACTGGTGGCAGGAGGCCACTACGTCTGCCCCGCCCTCTCTTCGCAAGGGCACTGCCTCGCTCGGAATCATCGTGGCCTGGACCCTCTGCAAGCACAGGAACGCTTGTATCTTCGACAATACTTGGTTGTCAGAATCGCGATTCTGTTGTATGATTCTACGACTTTACGATCCAAACTAACCCATCTGATTCTACGACTTTAGTTCATAAAATCTACGTTTCTACCATCCTGATAGTAAAGATTCCACGATTTGCGATCCTACCATCAGAGCTTCGACCCGATTCAAAATCACGATTCTGACAACCTTGCGCTCGACCCTCCACTGCCGAGGCCACTCAGGCCGCCCTTGCCGAGGCTAGGTTTTGGGCGATGGCAGGTGCCAAAGGGATTCGTGTTTTCATTTTCGAACCGCCTTGAACCTCTTTCTGCTCTTGTAATGTATTGCTAACCTAGCCACCACAATGTGTGGCTTTGTTTAGCACATGTAATTCTCTCCTTCTATCAATGAAATGATACGCTCTTTGCGTATTCGAGAAAAAAACATCTATATGTTTCCGTACAAAAAAATCAACACACAAAGTCAAGTGCAAAAAATTCTTTATCTCTACTTGATGAAATAGTATCCACGGTTTTATTTCGCTGATTTTTTTCCGTCCCTCTTCCCACCACTATACCTGGCCAGATGGGCCGGCCCGGCCCGGCACGGCACGGCCTGAGTTATACGGGCCAGGCACGGCACGGCCCAGCCAGGCACGCTAACTACACGGGCCGTGCCGGGCCGGCACGCGTGCTGGAATCCCTGGCCCAGGCACGGCACAGTAAGGAAACGGGCCGGCCCATCGGCACGTTTAGCCCATCAGCACGTTTATTTTGGCTATTTTGAGCCTATTTCAGCTGTTTTTAGGGCTAATATATATTAAAAAATCTGTAAAAATAAATAAAAAATTAAATGGGCCGTGCCGGGCCGGCACGCGTGCCCAGCCTCCAGGCCCAGGCACGGCCCTAGGCGGGCCACGTGCCGGGCACGGCCCGATTAACCACGTGCCGGGCCGGCCCACCACGGGCCGGGCACGCGTGCTAATGGGCCGGCCTGCCAGGCACGGCCCATTTGGCCAGGTATGCCCACCACACCGCTTCCTCTCGCAAGTAGCAAAAAAACCAGGAACCGTGCCCCGTCCCACGAAACGAAATCAGAGGAACAAGGCCCCCTCGACTCCTCTATCGATCTATTTCCTAGGGTGTGAACGCCACCGCTGCAGAATCCTCCGCCGCTGCCGCCGCAGAATCCTCCGCCGTCTTGCTCCTCTGCCCCCGGCGTCGACGCGGCCTTCGAGACCTCCGCCGAGGCGACCTCTCTCTTCCCCTCTTCTCCCGATGCGGCGCAGCCCCCGTCTCCCGCTCCACCGCCGCCCGTGCTGCTCCACCGGCCCGATCTCTTCTTCGGGGGCGGCGGCAGGAGCAGCTCCATCTCTCCACTTCCCCACGCGACAGCGCTCCAAACCCCCACCCGCACGCCCGGCCGCCGCTAGGGTTTCAAACCCTTGCTGCCCCGCCGCCACCTCTCCCCACTTTCCGCCACCCCCGCCTCACTGTGCGCCTTCTCATGTTTCAATCTGGAAAGTGGGAAGGATATGATGAGTTGACGGGGGAGGAGCACGGGTGACGGGATGGATTTGGAGCTCACGGTGGGGAAGCCATCGTAGCCGGCCCTAGCGCGTCGAGCTCTGCAGGTACTCCCTCCACTATTTTTTTCCAACCTCTCTCTCATGCGGAAGCCAGAAGCGTTCGCCTGACGTCGGTGTCTCCTCCTCCACCAAAATCACAGGGAGATAGCCCCCGTTAGTCCTCCCGAATCTCATTGCCCCGATGGTTCAGGCTCGTTTCAGAGGAAGAAGATTGCGGCACAGGAAGAAGATTGTATTTTACAGGAGGTAGAAGATTGTGTTCACAAGAATCTCCAGCCAAACATGTCTAGATTGCGTATGTGCTGTTATAATGCAAGCACTTGCGTATCTCATTCAGAATTATATTCACTGCACAAGATCCAAAAATTTGTTCACCAAATATCTGACACACAGCGAGCCCTTGACTCCATAGGAACAGTCATCCCTCTCCGCATCACTCCCCATCATGAATACCTCTGCCGCAAAAGCTCTCTGGGACGGCTGACCTCGGAGCAGAAGAAGGCCATGGCCTCCATTCCTGCTGACTGGCAGCCGGAGGACGTGGAGGACGCCTCCAACGACTAGCCAGTGCCACCCTCCTCTTTCTCCGCGGCGCCCTCCTCCTTCGCTCCACCGTCGCCGGTGCATTGGACCATGACCGTCAGTGAGGCCCATGCCCATTATATGGACATGGTGCAGGAGGAGTAGGACGAGCAGTTCCGGGAGACGCAGGCCGACGCCAACTACAACCAGAACCTCCTCTAGGAGCATCTGCAGGCGGAGGAGCAGGTTGCCGCCGGCAGGGCGGTCGCGCCGGACGCGGACCTCGCAGAGTAGGAGGCGCTGCTCGAGTAGTACCGCTCCGCCTCGCCCGCTGGCGATACCGGCAACGAGTGGCCGAGGTGGCAGCCGCAGACGGGGAGTGCGAAAACGAGGCGGGCGAGGCATTGTTCGGCGACACTGACGAGGAGGCCGCGCCCCGGCGCCACAACAATGAAGAAGCCGACACGTCCGCGGGCGCCACCGGCAGCGAGGAAGAGTAGTGCATGGTAGGTCACCGCCACTTGTGTCCCAGGAAGGCCACCGCTCCTCCGCTCCCGTCGACGTCAAGCTTGGTGGGCTGAGCATCTTCGCCCGATTAGTTGCTTGGCGGCGACGTCGAGGTGGACAGCTTCAGTTCCCGGGGCTCCGGAGGCGAAGGTCATGGAGGAGCTGGAGAGCATCGAGGCGGAGCTGGAGACGGTGAAGCTTCAGTTCTTGGGGTTGATGGACGGAGATGGGGACCGAACGCCGACGATCATTTAGGTTAGGTATTAATTATACTCCAGAGCCTGCCTAGACCGCTTTGATGTATTTGTAATGAAATCCGTCATATTTATATGAAATCCGGTATGTTTATATAAAATCCGGCCGTACTTATATTAATTCCGAATTTGTTTGAACTAATTTCGTCCGGTTGGTTTGAGTTGTTCTGAAAATGTATGCGGCTAGCGTTGGATGGCGTCCTCCCGCATCCGTGTTCGCGGACTGGTCCACTTGTCCACAGACGCATACGGAAGGATTTTTTTGGGTTGCCGTTGGAGATGCCCTAAGAAGCGTGCTTTTTACAAACATGAGGGATCTGTCCAGTACTTGTTCTTTGTTCACGCATTTTGCGTGGTGTATGGTCAGATCCGGCATTCCACCGCTGGAGAGCAACATGTCTGGCAATTACTTCCTTCGTTCCAAAATAGATGACCCAATTTTATACTCCCTCTGTAAACTAATATAAGAGCGTTTAGAATACTAAAATAGTTATCTAAACGCTCTTATATTAGTTTACAGAGGGAGTACTAACTTTATACTAAAGTTAGTATGAAGTTGAGTATTTATTTTGGAACGGAGGGAGTAGAAAACTTATCAGTTGGAGCGGGCGAGCGGTCACAAGTTGGGCAGTCAAGCTGTGAAGCCCTGGCTGCGAGCCTGGGTGCTACTACTGAGGCAAGAGGGCAGGGGAATGGTGTTCTCAGCACGTACGAGGTTGGACATAGCGGTACGACTGCTTTTCACGAGCTATGGTTTGCAGTCTAGTTTTTGCGCATCACCGAAGGATGAGGAGTTGAGGACCACGGTGGTGATGGCTTCGTAGTATCACCGCATTTGATCTTTTGCCGAACCTTTTAATCCAATATCTTGATTACTTGACTGTGTAAGCGTTACCAGAAACATTGTTTCAGCGTTGTAAGCTTTTATGGCTGTGCATCCTGGATGCAGAAGCTTAGCGGTGAATCATCTACTCCCTCCGTTCCTAAATATAAGTCTTTGTAGAGATTTCACTATGAACATACGGGTGTATATATAGATGTATTTTAAGTGCATATTCATACATTTTTCTCCGTATGTAGTCCATCCAGTGAAATCTCTACAAAAACTTATATTTAGGAACGGAGAGAGTACATATTAGAACAACAAAAAGTTCTATTATCTAAAAACATAGTTAGTTGTTCTCAGAAAATGTGGTGAACAATTCTAGTAAATCCAGGAATCCAATTAAACTCAGGCTGTGTATGGGTGGTAAATAGGGATTATTTAGAGAATATGTCGAGTTTAATTTAGCTATTCCATATATGTCCACATAGCAAGAAGGCACAATCTGTGGACAGATGCCAAAAAAAAGCCATGTCAAAGATGAAGGTATCACCAGTACAGTGTGAAAATATACCTGCTCTGTTGGTGAACTTCTGTCTGTATCAATCTTATTTAGTTCATCGATAATGGTAGTATCAATCTTACTCAATTCATCCACAACCTCGGCTATAGTAGGCCTTTTCACTCGGTCAGCCTCCACGCATCTTAATGCTATTTCAATGCATTTCTTAACTCCATGTGATGTATGCGCCAACACAGTTGTCTGCAACACCTTTTCCCAGTTTTCATGTACCTACAGAATTGACACATAATATACTGGAAGATGACATGCATGCACACTGGTAAGTCGATATAGCATAATATTTTGGGGGAAATATTGTTCAACATATATGATATTTTCTTACAAGTTGAATAAATTCTTGGGAAGACATATCCGCAAATTTGGAGTAGCCCTCGTGTCCTGCCATTATTTTTATGATTGTAACGCCCAAACTGAATACGTCAAACTTTGGTGTGATTTGGAATCTATTGATGTATTCTGGTGGCATGTATCCACTGCATGATATCAAATACATTTACTTTAATAGCAAGTTAACCAAAGCAGTCGATTACTTTTCATCAGTTACAAACTTACGGTGTTCCTATAATTCCTTTTGTGGAATAGGTTTCAGTTGAATCGAAGAGTCTGGACAAACCAAAATCTCCTATCTTTGGCATCATATTCCTATCCAGCAATATATTTGCTGGTTTCAAGTCCAGATGGAAAATCGATTCTTTTGATCCATTATGAAGGTAATTTAATCCCTCACAAATTCCTCTAATTATTTTGTAACGTGTATGCCAACCAAATCCGCATGATTCATCTGCAGAGGTAAACAGGAATATGCTACCAAGCCTTAATTTGGGAATCATTTTTTGCATTCATGCAGAAAAGGAATATTGTCTAAGTAGAGCAATATCATACCCGAGAGATGTTTGTCAAGGCTTCCACCCTCCAAGTATTCAAAGCAGAGAGCTCTATCTTCCACCATAGCAAAAACATATTTCCCATTGTGCTCTACGCATTTATGATGTATTTCATGGCAGTAGCCAACTAACCTTACTATATTTTGGTGACGAACCCTCATAAGGTTAGTACACTCATTCTGAAATTGCTTGTCGCTGTCAAGTCCTGGATGCTTGTAATAAAGCTTCTTCACAGCAATCACTTCCCCATTGTCGAGTGTTCCCTGATAAATTATCTTGTTAATATGGTATGTGGGTTCTTGTAGAGTTGTAGATAGTGATAGTATCACTTGAAAAGAAAAATGGTGTATATTGATTATACCTTGTAGACTACTCCGTACCCGCCAACACCAATTCTGTTGTCCTCAGAAAAATCATTTGTAATTTGTTTTAACAATTGGAATGTAAAATCCCTTGGCGCCGCACTTGGGTGCTGTGACTCGTTCTCCATGGTATTGTCTATTTCCTAGTAGGACAACTTGGGCATACTGTCAACCTAATAATACAAAAATTCCTTCAGAGAAGATATGGGCATGTGTATGATAGGAATGTATATGCACAACTTTAAACAAAGAATGGACATTTTGCTGCAGCCACACACTCAAGCATATGCTTTACTGAAGGTTTATAGAGCCTAAACTTTGGGCCCAATCAGAATTGGTTACAAATGTCTCCCAACTTAGCAGAAAATACCCCAAAAGAAAAAAAAACTACCAGGAGTACATGGATGTCGCCGGCGAGGTGTGTGAAGTAAATCTCATGAGACATAAAAAAAAAAGCAGAGAAAGGGGGAGGAAGAACCGAAGAACAGATCTGGGCCCTTACCTCTGCACCTGCGGTGGCATGGCACATACGGCGCAGGGAGGCGCCGTCAACGGCCGGCAGTAGCTACTGTAGAGACGGAGAAACTGCTAGGTAGGTCGCTAATGGTGGGTGCGCCCCCCTCCCCCTCCCCTCGCACCGCCGGCGAGCACGACGACCGCAGGCCCGAAGGCAGGAAGTTGGGGAGAGCCGCCGGAGGGCTGCGAGGTTGGAAAGTGGAAGTGGGAGTGGGGCAGAGCTTGACCCATAACGAAAGTGGTAAATTATGGGGGCGGCGAAGCTTCTGCGCGCCTCCGCGGAAGCGCAAGCGACTACGGCGAGCGGCGGTCAATCCCGCGTTCGTAGCTCCTGTCGTTGTTCTTGGAGTTGGGCTCGCGCCTTTTTTTCCCCTTCTTTATGGCGAGTAGTGACCCGCGCCCTGCTTGTGTGGGGATACAAGAGGAACGAGATCCTCTAGCATCATGAAGGGATGTCAGGGAAGCTACAGTACCTTGACATCCCTTCTTAACATTCATATGATAAAGCCTAAAATGACTTGAATTAATTTGCAAATTACAAATTTACTGTATACATTTACAAAAATTACATACAAACAAAATTATGGTGCAATAAAATTAATTTCAGATTTTATTTTCTGTGAACAGTATTTGCGCACAGTGTCTTTGCTACAGTGCCCACGACATTCCTTCTTCATTTTACACTGGGATTGCACTATAGCTTCATGACATCCCTTCGTGATGTTAGAGGATCCGTTTCCGATACAAGAGGCTTGGAGTAACAGTCACTCTGAATGTCACTGCTCCACAGGAACAACTGAGGCCTCCAATAGACTTGTGTGAATCAGATTATATTACTACTTGTACTATAACAGCGACAGTAATATGAATCAAAAAGAATACTCCCTCCGTCCGTTAATACTTGTCATCAAAATAAATAAAAGGAGATATATCTAGATGTATTTTAGTTTTAGATACATCATTTTTTTCATTTTGATGACAAGTATTTTCGGACGGAGGGAGTACTAGATTTACCAATTTCACTCGGAAAACCGAAGTAAAGTTTTTCAGGGTCGATTCAAAGAGAGAAGTGCATATTTCAACCCTGAACTCTTGCCTTAGTCTAATTTACAACCCCAACTCCCAAAACCGGCCAGGATTCAACCCTCCCCTATGTGTTGACCGG
This sequence comes from Secale cereale, assembly GCA_902687465.1. NCBI lineage: Eukaryota > Viridiplantae > Streptophyta > Magnoliopsida > Poales > Poaceae > Secale > Secale cereale. Next base: position 538,353,794 of record LR738713.1, read on the forward strand.
TTTTGACCAGTCAACAGGTCCAACCAGCATGCCACATCAGCAAAAAGTTCAAAATTTCCAGGGAAAAATAAAACAATTCTGTAAAATCGAAAAAATAGTGGAAACCGGTAAAAACTGTAAAATTTTGAATTCCAAGAAAAAATACATAAAAAACTGTAAAAAATAGTTTTCAGAAAAATTAGTTTCCATAGAATATTAATAAATGTAAAATATAAAAAAATATAAATTTAAAAAAGAATTCCAGAAAAAAGTTACAGTTTCCGAATTTGAATTTTTTTATTTTTCCTGGATTTTTTTCCTTATCTCACAGATTTTTATTTATTTATTCAGAAAATTTCGATTTTTTTTTTGCTGACGTGCCATGCTGACTGGACCCGTTGACTGGTCAAAACTGGTCACCCATGTCACCGGTGTTGAGAGTTGGGGGTTGTAACTTAGACGGTATTGGAGTTCGAGGTTGTAAATTAGACTAGGGCAAACATTCGGGGTTGAAATATGCACTTCTCTCCTATTCAAATCCCTCCTCCTTTCTATCTTCAGAGAAAATTGGGAGCAACTAATTGGGGGCACCCCTCGTTGGTACTTTTCATGCACAGAGCGCTCCAGTGTGCTCTGTGGCGCAGTTTCTTCGGGGTTTTTTCTTCTTGGGTTTCATTAAAAAAACTGGTTTGTTGGTTTTCTTGTTTCTTCTGTATTTTTCTGGTTTTATCTGCCAGGAGTGTGAAAACATAGTTGTGCTTCTTTGTTGTTTTTCTGAAAAGGTGAAGCACATGTATGCTTCTGCGCAGGGCCAGTCCTAAGATTTGGGGGCGCCGGGGCGAAACTAATATCCGAGGCTCTGACTTCACGGGGAGGAGCGCCTCTGATGGCGGAGCCGGGCCGTTGGTGTGGACAATAAAGCGACGGAGCATCAGCTCCATATGCTCCTCGAACTCCGTGTCGGTACTGACGTAGACCTGGCCTGGCATCGCTGGCGCGGACTGCGGCGGTGGTTGCGGCTGCTGGTCCTCCTCGTCGCCGCCAACCGAAGAAAATGACGACCCCGAAGTTCGAGGGCGGCGTCTCCACGAGCCGCCGGATCCCGCCCCGGAACCGCCTGCCGGCGCCGACGCCCAGGACTTGCCCATCGCCGGAGATGTGGAGGGAGATGGGCGAGGAGGAGGAGGATGCGATGTGGAAGGCGCAAGACTGGGGCATAGATAGCCGTTCCCAGGCCATGCGAAGGGCCGATCAGCCGCTTCAATGCGGCGTAGCGGTCGGAGTTGGTTCCTCGGGAATTCGTGTTCGCATTGAAGCGGCGGCTGCCGAGAGGTTGCGTCAGTCAGGGTCGCCCTCCCTCCCTCCGATCACATCGCAGATGCCGGCCTCCGCGTGCTCTGGGTCAGCATGAATGCGGCACGGTAAGTGGCCCATGCATCGGAAGGAAAGCGCGGGAGGGGCGGGTGGCGGGTTTTTGGTGGGGCAGGGCGGTCAGTAGCGGACTTGGAGCGGTCCGGACACGCGCAAACATCCCCACTTCTGTCTCCGGTTTGTGGGAGAAATCACGGCCGAACGGCCTCGGAACGATACAGGTCGACGTTAGATGGCTTACACAGTCCGAATAGCGTAGTCCAGACGGTTGCAGGGTTTACGTACCCACCTTGGAAATGCCCGTATAAGGCAATAATGGATGATGGACACATGAATGCATGATAAAATACCATTTTTTCTCAACCTAATCCAATTGTGGAGCAATACTTCATCGATGGACCTTCAGAGGCATATTACGAGGTGGATTTGAGGTGTCGAATTGTAATTGTGGAAGAGCTGGCCTCATCCACCTGAAATGGAGAGGGGGAGGGAGATTTAATTAGCAAGGAGTCTGTAAGGGTATCTCCAACGGCAACCTGCAAAAAATCTTCTGCATCCGTGTGTGGACACGGATGCGGGAGACAGTTATCCAACACTGGCCGCATATATTTTCACAGCAACTCAAATCAATCGGACGAAACTCGTTTAAATAAGTCTGGATTTCATATAAGTACAACCCGATTTCATATAAACATACCGGATTTCATATAAACATGATAGGTTTCATTACAAATACATCAATGCGGTCCTAAGTGGGCTCTAGAGTATAATTAATACCCAATCTAAAGGATCACCGACGTCGGGTCCCCGTCTCCGGCCATCAACCCCGAGAACTGAAGCTTCATCGTCTCCAGTTCCGCCTCGGCGCTCTTCAGCTCCGCCATGGCCTTCTTCTAATCCGACGTAAGTCTGTCCAGAGAGCTTTTTCCATGGAGGGATCCATGGCGGGGAGTGATGTGGAGACAGATGAATGTGGCTATGGCCGGGGCATCGGGGCAGCGGTTTATATAGCACCGGTGGGCGACAAAAGGACGGACGGTGGCGCCAGAGGAGATCCTCAGCAACAACATGCCATGAATGCGGGCGGCATACAAATGGACATGAGGCTGTCGTGTCATTTGAACGTGCGGCAGTTGCCTGCATCGGGAAACGCCGCGGGGGCGCTCTCTCGGTCGGCGCATCAGCTACTTCAATGTCGACGCCAGTGAGCAGTCGTGTCCGTTTTGGTCGGACATGAATGCGGGCGCTGACCGAAAACACGTAGGAGGGGGAAGGGATTTTTGGTGGGTCGCGACGGTCAGGCTTGGATTTGGTCCGGACTCCCGCAAACCTCCCCCACTTTTGTCTCTAGGAGAAATCGCGTCCGGACCATGCTGGGAACCGATACATACCATGTTGAAATGCTCCCACGATCCAGACCACTGCGGAAGTTTGCGGGTCAGTGTTGGGGATGCCCCAATCCCATGTAAAACGCCATGTGTGTGTAGCTGTAGCATTTTCGCCAATTGTGAGAAAAAGGATCAAAGACCAAGACCACGAAAAGGGCTGGTCAACGATAGAAGAGACGGATGCACACACAATAAAATGGAGCTACACATGCCTCTTCTTTTTCCTTCGGCAGGTTATGCTCCGGAGTACGTAATCCAGATCCAAATTCCAACTTCCGCTACTTCTTCCTCACGGTCACAGCCTCCAGCTCTTCGCCATCCAAGCTTACAATTCTTCATCAAACCCTGCATATTAAGTCTGAAACCTCTCTCCCATCGTCATGGGCGGATGCGTTGCTGTTGCCAGAGCAGTGGATCCGATGGAGACGATGAGCGAGGCGCCTCCAGCTCCAGGTCCAGGACCAAGGTCGCCCAGGTGCGTTGCTCTCCAATCACCAGAACCCAGCGGCAAGTACTTGTGCTACGCGCGCCAAGGCAAGGGAGCTGCCGCCGATGGGTTGCTCCAGCTAGACGGCGAGGACGTCACCAGCCCTCACACGAGGTTCTTCATGGAGCCGTCCAAGGCGCACCCCGGGCTCCTGCACGTCAGGTGCTGCTACGACAACAAGTACTGGGCGGCGAAGCAACTGCACGGCAGCGATGACGACGGCGGCTGGATCGTCGGAGCCGCCCACGAAGCGGAGGAAGACTTGTCCAAAACGACGTGCACGCTGTTTAAGACCACGCCCGGCGACCGTACCTCCGGCTATATCAGGTGCGTTTCTTCTTGGCCCAAGGTTCATTTTTCCTCATTCGTTTTGTACAAGAAGGTCCAACTTAATTGTGACTCTTGTATTATATGCTCAAACAGGTTTGTCCATGCTCAGCTCCAGATGTACGCGTGCATGTCCAAGGAGACTCTCCATTTCTGCTTGCAGAAAGGAGATGAAGATTTGGGCGGTGGCTACATCGTCCATGACCTGTCGCAGCAGGTGGTCTTGCCAAGATACCTTGCTTTCAAAGGCGACAACGGCATGTACCTCTGCCCGCGGATCATCGAGCGCCATGAATACCTGCAGTTCTCAGCACGGGACGTGGATCAAACCTTGGTCAACCGCGTCCACGGCAACCAGGACGGCACGTGCCGTATATGGTCGAATCACTTCGGCAAGTTCTGGCGGCGCAGCCCCAACTGGATCTTCTGCGACTCCCCCGACGGCGCCACAACCGGCGGCGACGTCGACACGCTATTCCGGGCGGTCAGCTTCGGCAGCTTCGTGGCGCTCCAGAGCCTCGGCAACAACTGGTACTGCAACAGGCTGACCACCGAAGGCAAGAAGAGCTGCCTCAACGCCGGGGCCCCGACCATCACGTCGGAGGCAAGATTACGGCCGGAAGAAGCCGTCGTTTCCCGCGAGATCTACGACGTCGTCTTCGACCTCTCGTCGCGGCCTAGAGTCCACGGGAAGACCAGCGCCGTTGGCATGGCGGCTGCCTCCGCTCTCAACGACACCGCCTCCGGCGACACGGCTCAGCTCAAGCTAGAGTGCAGAGACACGGAGAGAAGGACCTGGACTTCAAGTGTTACGGTGAACCTTGGTGTCGTCAGGGCCAAGATCCACGCCGGCGTTCCACGGATCACGGCCGGTGGGAACGTGGAGGTTAGGGACGAGTTTACTGGACCGTACAGCTGGGGATCATCCATGGAGGTAGAAACAACCAAGGATGTCGCTTACCAAGTCACCGTGCCCCCAAAGACTAGGGTAACAGTGACCATGGCGGCAACAAGAGCGTTCTGTGACGTTCCCTTCTCCTATAAGCAGAGGGACACACTGTTGGATGGACAGCAAGTTGTTCATGATATGAACGATGGCCTCTACACTGGTCAAAATTGCTTCGATTTTGAGTATGTAATAACCAGCGATGAAAATATCTAATGTCAATCTAAAGAGCATGGTTAATGGCATAGCCAGCTGCTGGCTATATGATGTTGTCATGTCATATATAATTATCACTTATAGTCACTTATACAATAAGGTTTGTTATAACACCTTCTCTCTATTTTTTTTTCATATTTATTACATTTGCGTAGGAGTACACATATAGTTATGTTCTTACAGGAGAGCTCACTCCCATCACTTTACCATGTCACTCTTCTGCATATAGGCAAAAGTGTAATATAAGTGAACTATAAGCCCATCATTGTACGTGATCTAATTAGATGACAGTGCACCAATGCAAACTGAAAATTAAGTCCCCGGTTGGACCAACTGAAAATTAAGTCCCCGGTTGGACCAACGATCCCAAAGATTCCAATAAACTTCCCACACATTGTTTTGTGATGCTAGCTACTTCTAATGCCATCACCGCCTCTCCTCGTCCCTCCCACTGCTGCCGGAGGACGTCGGCTGACAAAGCACGCTCGGTCGACGGGGACACAACGGGGCTACTCCCTCCCGCGACATCTGTTGTGGCGGTACGGTGGCCACGAACGGCATGACGTTAGTGGAGGAGCCAGGGTGCCGAGGCGGCGGCCCCGGGAGCTTGCAGTGGTAGTCGTGCTCTGGTGGCTGCTTGGGCAGCACGGTAGATGGCGTCTGCTGGCCTCAACAGCGAAAATGGGCCTCCGTGGCCAGATCTGTCAGTGCGGGGCGGCAACGAGGCTGCTCCTCACGTGGCGGCGTGCCCATCAATAGGCGCCCTCGATGTGGCATGTCATTCCCGTGTGACTGTGGCGGCTCCTTCTCGCGAGGTGACAGTCGGTGGTGGTGTGTTCCGGTCAGTGTTGGTTGCTACTTCTCGAGCTTGTGTTGTATTCTCTCAAAGAGGAAAGGGTGATGCAGCACAGTAGCGTAAGTATTTCCCTTAGTTTTTTAGAACCAAGGTATCAATCCAGTAGGAGACCACGCGCGATTCCCTCGCACCTGCACAAATAAATAAGAACCTCGCAGCGAACACGATAAGGGGTTGGCAATCCCTTCATGGTCACTTACGAGAGTGAGATATGATAGATATGTTAAGATAATATTTTTGGTATTTTTGGTATAGAAACCGAAAGTAAATAAAGCAAATAAATAACGGCGGCAGAAATTGGCTAGTTGATGGGAGATTAATATGATAAAGATAGACCCGGGGGGCATAGGTTTCACTAGTGGCTTCTCTCATGATAGCAGAATTCTACGGCGGGTGAACAAATTACTGTCAAGCAATTGCTAGAAAAGCACATAGTTATGAGAATATCTAGGCATGATCATTATATATAGGCATCACGTCCGTGACAAGTAGACCGAAACGATTCTGGATCTACTACTATTACTGCACACATCGATCGCTATCCAACATGCATCTAGAGTATTAAGTTCATAAGAACAGAGTAACGTCTTAAGCAAGATGACATGATGTAGAGGGATAAAATCAAGCAATATGATACAAACCCCATCTTTTTATCCTCGATCGGAACAATACTATACGTGCCTTGCCGCCCCTGCTGTCACTGGGAAAGGACACCGCAAGATTGAACCCAAAGCCAAGCGCTTCTCCCATTGCAAGAACTATAGATCTAGTAGGCCAAACCAAACCAATAATTCGAAGAGACTTGCAAGGATATTATAATCATACATAAAAGATTTCAGAAAAGAATCCAATATTGTTCGAAGATAATCTTGATCATAAACCCACAATTCATCGGATCTCGACAAACACACCGCAAAAAGATTACTTCGAATAGATCTCCTCGAAGATCGAGGAGAACTTTGTATTGAGATCCAAAAAGAGAGAAGAAGCCATCTAGTTAATAACTATGGACCCGGAGGTCTGTGGTAAAGTACTCACAACTCATCGGAGAGGCTGTGGTGTTGATGTAGAAGCCATCCGTGATCGATCCCCCTCCGGTGGAGCTCCGGAACAGGCTCTAAGATGGGATCTCACGGGAACAGAAGGTTGCAGTGGTGGAATTAGGGTTTTGTCTGTTGCCTCGATGTTTTCAGGGTATGAGAGTATATATAGGCTGAAGAGGGGCACCGGGGGAGCAACAGGTGGCCCATGTGGGTGGTGGGCGTGCCCCCTGCCCTCGTGGTCACCTCATTCGCTTCCTGGCGTGTACTCTAAGTCTCCTGCGTTGACATTGTTCCAAAAATAACTCTGCCAAAGGTTTCATTCCGTTTGGACTCCGTTTGATATTCCTTTTCTGCGAAACACTGAAATAGGAAAAAAAACATCAATCTGCACTGGGCATTGGTTAGTAGGTTAGTCCCAAAAATAATATAAAACTGTATAATAAAGCACATTAAACATCCAAAACAGAATATATAATAGCATGGAACAATAAAAAATTATAGATACATTGGAGACATATCAAGCATCCCCAAGCTTAATTCCTGCTCGTCCTCTAGTAGGTAAATGATAAAAACACAATTTTTGATGTGGAATGCTGCTGCTTCTCGAGCTTGCGTTGTATTCCCTCGAAGAGGAAAGGGAGATGTAGCACAGTAACGTAAGTATTTCCCTCAGTTTTTGAGAACCAATGTATCAATCCAGTAGGAGACCACGCGCGAGTCCCTCGCACCTGCACAAACAAATAAGAACTTCGCAGCCAACGCGATAAGGGGTTGTCAATCCCTTTACGGTCACTTACGAAAGTGAGATCTGATAGAGATGATAGTTTATATTTTTGGTATTTTTGTTTATAAGAACAGAAAGTAAAAACGGAAAAAGTAAAGTAGATGTAGATTGATATGTTGAGAATAGACCCGGGGGCCATAGTGTTCTCTAGTGGCTTATCTCATGATAGCGATATTCTACGGCGGATAAACAAATTACTGGCGAGCAATTGATAGAAAAGCGAATAATTATGAGACTATCTAGGCATTGTCATTGTATATAGGCATCACGTCCAAGACAAGTAGACCAACTCCTGCCTGCATCTACTACTATTACTCCACACATCGACCGCTATCCAGCATCCATCTAGTGTATTGAGTTCATAAGAACGGAGTAACGCCTTAAGCAAGATGACATGATGTAGAGGGATAAACTCAAGAAATATGATATAAACCCCATCTTTTTATCCTCGATGGCAACAATACAATACGTGCCTTGCTGCCCCTACTGTCACTGGGAAAGGACACCACAAGATTGAACCCAAAGCCAAGCACTTCTCCCATTGCAAGAACTATAGATCTAGTAGGCCAAACCAAACCAATAATTCGAAGAGACTTGCAAGGATATTATGAGCACACATAAAGAGTTCAGAGAAGAACCAAATATTTCTCATAGATAATCTTGATCATAAACTCACAATTCATCGGATCTCGACAAACACACCGCAAAAAGAGATTACATCGAATAGATCTCCTCGAAGACCGAGGAGAACTTTGTATTAAGATCCAGAGAGAGAGAGAGAAGAAGCCATCTAGATACTAGCTATGGACCCGAAGGTCTGTGGTAAACTACTCACAACTCATGGTGAGGGCGATGATGATGATGTAGAAGCACTCCGTGATGGATCCCCCTTCCGGCGGAGCTGTGGAATAGGCTCCAAGATGGGATCTCACGGGAACAGAAGGTTACGGCGGTGGAATTAGGGTTTTCTCTCTGTTGCTGATAGTCTCGGGGTACGTAGACATATATAAGAGGACGGAGGACACCGGGGGACGCTCGAGGGGCCCACGAGGCAGGGGGCGCGCCCCGCACCCTCGCGGGCACCTCGTGGCTCCCCTTCCGTGGTTCTCAAGTCTCTCGTGCGTGATTTTCTCCAAAAATATCTCTCCCGAAGGTTTCATTCCGTTTGGACTCCGTTTGATATTACTTTTCTGCAAAACCCTGAAACAGGCAAAAAACAGCAATCTGGACTGGGCCTTTGGGTTAGTAGGTTAGTCCCAAAAATGATATAAAATTGTATGACAAATCCCATTAAACATCCAAAACATCATAAATAATAGCATGGAACAATAAAAAATTATAGATACGTTGGAGACGTATCTAGCATCCCCAAGCTTAATTCCTTCTCGTCCTCGAGTAGGTAAATGATAAAAACAGATTTTTTGATGTGGAATGCTAACCAACATAGTTTTTCAATGTAATTCTCTTAATTGTGGCATGAATGTTCAGATCTGAAAGATTCAAGATAAAAGTCTATATTGAAATAAGAAATAATAATACTTCAAGCATACTAACAAAGCAATCATGTCTTCTCAAAATACTATGGCTAAAGAAAGTTATCCCTACAAAATCATATAGTCTGGCTATGCTCCCTCTTCATCACACAAAATATTCATATCATGCACAACCCCGATTTCAGCCAAGCACTTGTTTTCATACTCTATTCTTTTAAACCTTTCAACTTTCATGCAATACATGAGCGTGAGCCATGGACATAGCACTATGGGTGGAATAGATAGGTGGTTGTGGAGAAGACAAAAAGGAGGGAGATAGTCTCACATCGACTAGGCGTATCAACGGGCTATGGAGATGCCCATCAATAGATATCAATGTGAGTGAGTAGGGATTGCCATGCAACGGATGCACTAGAGCTAAATATGTATGAAAGCTCAACAAAAGAAACTAGTGGGTGTGCATCCAACTTGCTTGCTCACGAAGACCTAGGGCATTTGAGGAATCCCATCGTTGGAATATACAAGCCAAGTTCTATAACGAAAATTCCCACTAGTATATAAAGTGACTAAGCATGAGACTCTCTACAATGAAGAACATGGTGCTACTTTGAAGCACAAGTGTGGAAAAAATATAGTACCAATTGTCCCTCTTTTTTTTGGGGGGGGGGGGCTTTCTTTTTTCTTTGGCCTTTCTCTTTTTTTTTCCTTTTTTTTGCGGAGGGGCTTTATTGATTCAGCCTTTCCTCCCATGGGACAATGCTCTAATAATGATGATCATCACATTTTCATTACAACTCGATATTACAACTCGATACTACAACAAAGTATGACTCTACATGAATGCCTCCGGCGGTGTATCGGGATGTGCAATGAAACAAGAGTGACATGTATGAAAAGTTATGCATGGTGGCTTTGCCATAAATACGATGTCAACTACATGATCATGCATGGCAATATGACAATATGAAGCGTGTCATATGAACGGAACGGTGGAAAGTTGCATGGCAATATATCTCGGAATGGCTATGGAAATGCCATGATAGGTAGGTATGGTGGCTGTTTTGAGGAATAATATGGTGGCTGTTTTGAGGAAGGATATATAGTGGGTTTATGGTACCGGCGAAAGTTGCGGGGCACAAGAGAGGCTAGCAATGGTGGAAGGGTGAGAGTGCGTATAATCCATTGCTACCTCTTGAGCTTCCATTGTATTCCTTCAAAGAGGAAAGGGAGATGCAGCACATTAGAGTAAGTATTTCCCTCAGTTTTTGAGAACCAAGGTATCAATCCAGTAGGAGACCACGCGCGAGTCCCTGGCACCTGCACAAACAAATAAGAACTTCGCAGCCAACGCGATAAGGGGTTGTCAATCCCTTTACGGTCACTTACGAAAGTGAGATCTGATAGAGATAATAGTTTATATTTTTGGTATTTTTAGTTTAATAAAACAGCAAATAAAAGCGGAAAAATTAAAGTAGATGTAGATTGATATGTTGAGAATAGACCCCGGGGCCATAGTTTTCTCTAGTGGCTTCTCTCATGATAGCGATATTCTACGACGGGTAAACAAATTACTGTCGAGCAATTGATAGAAAAGTGAATAATTATGAGACTATCTAGGCATGGTCATTGTATATAGGCATCACGTCCGAGACAAGTAGACCGACTCCTGCCTGCATCTACTACTATTACTCCACACATTGACCGCTATCCAGCATGCATCTAGTGTATTGAGTTCATAAGAACAGAGTAACGCCTTAAGCAAGATGACATGATGTAGAGGGATAAACTCAAGCAATATGATATAAACCCCATCTTTTTATCCTCAGTGGCAACAATACAATATGTGCCTTGCTGCCCCTACTGTCACTGGGAAAGGACACCGCAAGATTGAACCCAAAGCCAAGCACTTCTCCCATTGCAAGAACTATAGATCTAGTAGGCCAAACCAAACCAATAATTCAAAGAGACTTGCTAGGAAATTATGAGCACACATAAGAAGTTTAGAGAAGAACCAAATATCTTTCATAGATAATCTTGATCATAAACTCACAATTCATCAGATCTCGACAAACAGACCGGAAAAAGAGATTACATCGAATAGATCTCCTCGAAGACCGATGAGAACTTTGTATTGAGATCTAGAGAGAGAGAATAAGCCATCTAGATACTAGCTATGGACCCGAAGGTCTGAGGTAAACTACTCACAACTCATGGTGAGGGCGATGATGATGATGATGATGAAGGCCTCCGTGATGGATCCCCCTCCGGTGGAGCTCCAGAACAGGCTCCAAGATGGGATCTCCACGGGAACAGAAGGTACGGCGGTGGAATTAGGGTTTTCTCTCGTTTCACGGAGTTTCTGGGGTACGTGGACTTATATAGGAAGAAGGAGGGCACCGGGGGCCACTTGAGGAGGCCTCGAGGCAGGGGGCACGCCCTGGGAAGGGGGGCGCGCCCCCATCCTCGAGGGCGGCTCCACGATCCTCTGACGTGGTTCTCAAGCTTCCTGTGCGTGATTTTCTCCAAAAATATCTCTCGCGAAGGTTTCATTCCGTTTGGACTCCGTTTGATATTATTTTTCTGCAAAACCCTGAAATAGGCAAAAAAAACAACAATCTAGACTGGCCTTTGGGTTAGTAGGTTAGTCCCAAAAATGATATAAAAGTGAATGATAAAACCCATTAAACATGCAAGACTTCATAAATAATAGCATGGAACAATAAAAAATTAGAGATACGTTGGAGACGTATCAAGCATCCCCAAGCTTAATTCCTGCTCGTCCTCGAGTAGGTAAATGATAAAGAAATAATTTTTGATGTGGAATGCTAACCAATATAGTTTTTCAATGTAATTCTCTTAATTGTGGCATGAATGTTCAGATCTGAAAGATTCAAGATAAAAGTCTATATTGACATAAGAAATAACAATACTTCAAGCATACTAACAAAGCAATCATGTCTTCTCAAAATAATATGTCTAAAGAAAGCTATCCCTACAAAATCATATAGTGTTGGCTATGCTCCCTCGTTATCACACAATTATATTCATATCATGCACAACCCCGATTTCAGCCAAGCATTTGTTTTCATACTCTATCTTTTCAAACCTTTCAACTTTCACGCAATACATGAGCGTGAGCCATGGATATAGCACTATGGGTGGAATAGAGGTGGTTGTGGAGAAGACAAAAAGGAGGGAGATAGTCTCACATCGACTAGGTGTATCAACGGGCTATGGAGATGCCCATCAATAGATATCAGTGTGAGTGAGTAGGGATTGCCATGCAACGGATGCACTAGAGCTAAATATGTATGAAAGCTCAACAAAAGAAACTAGTGGGTGTGCATCCAACTTGCTTGCTCATGAAGACCTAGGGCATTTGAGGAAGCCCATCTTTGGAATATACAAGCCAAGTTCTATAATGAAAATTCCCACTAGTATATGAAAGTGACTAAGCATGAGACTCTCTACAATGAAGAACATGGTGCTACTTTGAAGCACAAGTGTGGAAAAATATAGTAGCAATTGTCCCTTTTTTTGGGCCTTTTTTTCTTCTCTTTGGCCTTTTTTTTTCTTTTTCTCTTTTTTTTTGCGGAGGGGCTTTATAGATTTAGCCTTAGCCTTTCCTCCCATGTGACAATGCTCTAATAATGATGATCATCACACTTTCATTACAACTCTATATTACAACTTGATACTACAACAACAAAGTATGACTCTATATGAATGCCTCAGGCGCTGTACCGGTATGTGCAATGAAACAAGAGTGACATGTATAGAAAAATTATGCATGGTGGCCTTGCCACAAATTCGATGTCAACTACATGATCATGCAATGGCAATATGACAATATGATGCGTGTCATATGAACGGAAAGGTGGAAAGTTGCATGGCAATATATCTCGGAATGGCTATGGAAATGCCATGATAGGCAGGTATGGTGGCTGTTTTGAGGAACAATATGGTGGCTGTTTTGAGAAAGGATATATAGTGGGTTTATGGCACCGGTGAAAGTTGCGCGGTACAAGAGAGGCTAGCAATGGTGGAAGGGTGAGAGTGCATATAATCCATGGACTCAACATTAGTCATAAGAACTCATATACTTATTGCAAAAATCTACGAGTCATCAAAACAAAGCAATCAACGCATGCTCCTAGGGGGGAGGTTGGTAGGAGTTAACCATCTCGCGCCCCCGACCTCCACACAAAGGTTGGCACTCTACAAATACCTCATGCTCTAACTTCGTCACATAGCGGTTCACCATACGTGCATGATACGGGAATCACTAACCTTAACACAAGTATTTCTCAATTTCATAATAACTCCACTAGCATGACTCTAATATCACTATCCTCATATCTCAAAACAATTATCACACATCCAACATCTCATTCTATTCAATGCACTTGGTGTGATTTTTTTTACTACATTGACAATGGATGTCTATCATGTGAAGACTAGTTCTTTTAGACTAAACACATTACCATGCTGTTTTAATAGACTCTCAAATAGATATAAGTGAAGCATGAGAGTTCAACAATTTCTACAAAATATTACCACCACCGTGCTCTAAAAAATATAAGTAAAGCACTAGAGCAAAAACTATTCAACTCAAAAGATATAAGTGAAGCACATAGAGTGTTCTAACAATTTCTAGGCCATATTTAACTCTCTCAAATAGGTGTGTCCAGCAAGGATGATTGTGGAAAACTAACAAGTAAAGACTCAAATTATACAAGACGCTCCAAGCAAAACACATAACATGTTGCGAATAAAAATATAGCTCCAAGTATAGTTATCGATGGATGAAGACGAAAGAGGGGATGCCTTCCCGGGGCATCCCCAAGCTTAGGATTTTAATTATCTTGAATTTACTTGGGGTTCCATGGGCATCCCCAAGCTTAGGACTTTGCTACTCCTTGTTCCATAGTCCATCAAAGCAATACTCAAAACTTGAAAACTTCACAACACAAAACTTAGACAAAAATTCTCGTGAGCTTCGTTAGTATAAGAAAGCAAACTACTACTCAAAGGTACAGCAATGAATTCATTCTTTGTTTATATTGGTGTTAAACCTACTGTACTTCAACTTCTCTATGGTTCATATCCACCAATACTACTCATAGATGCATCGGAATAAGCAAACAACACACGAAAAACAGAATCTGTCAAAGACAGAACAGTCTGTTGTAATCTGCAGGTTTCACCTTTTTCTGGAACTCCAAAAAATTCAAACTAAATTGGTAAATTTGCGGAATTTGTCTACCAATCATCTGCAAAAATAATCAACTAAAAAGCACGCTCCAGTAAAATCTCACGACTACTTTAGCGAGCGCTAACGATTCTGTTTTTCACAGCAAGATCACATAAACTTCACACAAGTCTTCCCAAAGGTTCTACTTGGCACAAACACTAAACAAAACATGAAACCACATCTAATCAGAGGCTAGATGCAATATTTATTCCCTAACAGCAAAAAAACAAAAAAACAAAAAATTGGGTTGCCTCCCAACAAGCGCTATCGTTTTACGCCCCTAGCTAGGCTCGATACAAGATAAATCTAGGTATTGCCATCCTTGGAAGGCAATCCATAAGTGGCTCTCATGATAGATTCATATGGTAATTTGATTTTCTTTATAGGAAAGTGTTCCATGCCTTTCCTTAACGGAAATTGGAATCTAACATTTCCTTCCTTCATATCAATAATTGCACCAATCGTTCTAAGGAAAGGTCTACCAAGAATAATAGGACATGAAGGATTGCAATCTATATCAAGAACAATGAAATCTACGGGCACATAATTCCTATTGGCAGCAATAAGAACATCATTAATCCTTCCCATAGGTTTCTTAATTGTGGAATCCGCAAGATGCAAATTTAAAGAACAACCATCAAACTCATGGAACCCTAGCAAATCACAGAAAGTTTTTGGGATAGTGGAGACACTTGCTCCCAAATCACACAAAGCATAGCATTCATGATCTTTTATTTTTATTTTAATAGTAGGTTCCCACTCATCATAAATCTTTCTAGGGATAGAAACTTCTAACTCAAGTTTTTCTTCATAAGATCGCATCAAAGCATCAACTATGTGTTTGGTGAAAGCTTTATTTTGACTATAAGCATGCCGAGAATTTAGTACGGATTGCAACAAGGAAATACAATCAATCAAAGAGCAGTTATCATAATTGAATCCCTTGAAATCCAATGTAGTGGGTTCATCAATATGCAAAGTTTTAATCTCTTCACTCCCACTTTTAACAATTTTAGCATCAAGATCTAAAAACTCCGAATCATTGGGACACCTTAAAGCAGAATCATTTCCAATCCTATTTTCATCAAGATTTATACTAGAAAGCAAGGATCTAATAGGAGACACATCAATAACTTTCAGATCTTCATCTTTATTTTCATGATAACTAGAAGAACACGCTTTAATATAATCCTCTCTTTTAGCACGCATCCTAGCGGTTCTCTCTTTGCATTCATCAATGGAAATTCTCATTGCTTTGAGAGACTCATTGATATCATGCTTAGGTGGGATAGATCTAAGTTTCAAACAATCAACATCAAGAGTAATTCTATCCACACTTCTAGCCATTTCATCAATCTTAAGCAATTTCTCTTCAAGCATAGCATTGAAATTCTTTTGCGAGATCATAAACTCCTTAACACTAGTTTTAAATTCAGAAGGCATCTTTCTATAACAGTTGTTGTAGGAATTACCATAATAATTAGAGGAATTACTAGGAAAAGGCCTAGGATTAAAATTCCCTCTATAAGCATTGTTACCAAAATTATTCCGACCAACAAAATTCACATCCAAAGATTCATTGCTATTTTCAATCAAAGTGGACAAAGGCATATCATTAGGATCAAAATAAGCACTCTTAGCAGCAAATAATTTCATAAGTTCATCCATCTTTCCACTCAAAACACTAATCTTCAATAGCATGCACTTTTTTTACTAGTAGATCTTTCGGTGTGTCATTGAGAATAATTAACCATAATATTATCTAGGAGTTTGGTAGCTTCTCCTAAGGTAGTTTCCATGAAAGTGCCTCGTGCGGCCGAGTCTAAAAGATTTCTAGAAGCAAAATTCAAGCCAGCATAAAAGTTCTGAATAATCATCCATAGATTCAAACCATGTGTAGGGCAATTACGTATCATTAATTTCATTCTCTCCCAAGCTTGTGCAACATGCTCATGATCTAGTTGCTTAAAATCCATAATATCGTTTCTAAGAGAGATGATCTTAGCAGGTGGGAAATACTTAGAGATAAAAGCATCTTTGCACTTATTCCACGAATCAATACTATTTCTAGGAAAAGAGGAAAACCAAGTTTTAGCACGATCTCTAAGTGAAAACGAAAATAACTTCAATTTAACAATATCGTTATCCGTATCCCTTTTTCTTTTGCATATCACATAGATCAACAAAGTTGTTCAGATTGGGTAGGGCATCTTCACTAGGAAGGCCGGAGAATTGATCTTTCATGACAAGATTCAACAAAGCAGCATTGATCTCACAAGATTCAACATCGGTAATAGGAGCAATCGGAGTGCTAATAAAATCGTTATTGTTGGTATTGGAGAAGTCACACAATTTGGTTTTGTTCTGAGCCATAGCGACAAGCAAGCAATCCAACACACAAGCAAACAAGAAGCAAGCGAACGATAAACACACGGCAGAAGAAGGACAAATAAAACGGCAAGGGTGAAGTAGGGGAGTGGAAAACGAGGGGCAAAAAATGTAATGCGAGGGATAAGGGTTTGTGATAGGTACTTGGTATATGACTTTTGCATAAGCCTCCCCGGCAACGGCGCCAGAAATTCTTCTTGCTACTTCTCGAGCTTGCGTTGTATTCCCTCGAAGAGGAAAGGGAGATGTAGCACAGTAGCGTAAGTATTTCCCTCAGTTTTTGAGAACCAAGGTATCAATCCAGTAGGAGACCACGCACGAGTCCCTCGCACCTGCACAAATAAATAAGAACTTCACAGCCAACACGATAAGGGGTTGTCAATCCCTTTACGGTCACTTACGAAAGTGAGATCTGATAGAGATGATAGTTTATATTTTTGGTATTTTTGTTTATAAGAACAGAAAGTAAAAGCGGAAAAAGGAAAGTAGATGTAGATTGATATGTTGAGAATATTCCCGGGGGCCATAGTGTTCTCTAGTGGCTTATCTCATGATAGCGATATTCTACGGCGGATAAACAAATTACTGTCGAGCAATTGATAGAAAAGCGAATAATTATGAGACTATCTAGGCATGATCATTGTATATAGGCATCACGTCCGAGACAAGTAGACCGACTCCTGCCTGCATCTACTACTATTACTCCACACATCAACCGCTATCCAGCATCCATCTAGTGTATTGAGTTCATAAGAACAGAGTAACGCCTTAAGCAAGATGACATGATGTAGAGGGATAAACTCAAGCAATATGATATAAACCCCATCTTTTTATCCTCGATGGCAACAATACAATACGTGCCTTGCTGCCCCTACTGTCACTGGGAAAGGACACCACAAGATTGAACCCAAAGCCAAGCACTTCTCCCATTGCAAGAACTATAGATCTAGTAGGCCAAACCAAACCAATAATTCGAAGAGACTTGCAAGGATATTATGAGCACACATAAAGAGTTCAGAGAAGAACCAAATATTTCTCATAGATAATCTTGATCATAAACTCACAATTCATCGGATCTCGACAAACACACCGCAAAAAGAGATTACATCGAATAGATCTCCTCGAAGACCGAGGAGAACTTTGTATTGAGATCCAGAGAGAGAGAAGAAGCCATCTAGATACTAGCTATGGACCCGAAGGTCTGCGGTAAACTACTCACAACTCATGGTGAGGGCGATGATGATGATGTAGAAGCACTCCGTGATGGATCCCCCCTCCGGCGGAGCTGTGGAACAGGCTCCAAGATGGGATCTCACGGGAACAGAAGGTTACGGTGGTGGAATTAGGGTTTTCTCTCTGTTGCTGATAGTTTCAGGGTACGTAGACATATATAGGAGGAAGGAGGACACCGGGGGACGCTCGAGGGGCCCACGAGGTAGGGGGCGCACCCCCCACCCTCGTGGGCACCTCGTGGCTCCCCTTCCGTGGTTCTCAAGTCTCCCATGCGTGATTTTCTCCAAAAATATCTCTCCCGAAGGTTTCATTCCGTTTGGACTCTGTTTGATATTACTTTTCTGCAAAACCCTAAAACAGGCAAAAAACAGCAATCTGGACTGGGCCTTTGGGTTAGTAGGTTAGTCCCGAAAATGATATAAAAGTGTATGACAAAGCCCATTAAACATCCAAAACATCATAAATAATAGCATAGAACAATAAAAAATTATAGATACGTTCGAGATGTATCAAATGCTAACCATCATAATTCTCAATGTATTTTTGTTTATTGTGGCATGAATGTTCAGATCCGAAAGATTCAAAACAAAAGTTCATATTGACATAAGAATAATAATACTTTAAGCATACTAACAAAGCAATCATGTCTTCTCAAAATAACATGGCGAAAGAAAGTTCATCCCTACAAAATCATATAGTTTGGCTATGGTCCATCTTCATCACACAAAATACTCAAATCATGCACAACCCCAGTTTCAGCCAAGCAATTGTTTCATACTTTAGTTTTTCAAACTCTTTCAACTTTCACGCAATACATGAGCGTGAGCCATGGATATAGCACTATATGTGAAATTGAGTGGTGGTTGTGGAGAAGAAAAGAGGAAGATGGTCTCACATTAACTAGGCGTATCAATGGGCTATGGAGATGCCCATCAATAGATATCAATGTGAGTGAGTAGGGATTGCCATGCAACGGATGCACTGGAGCTATAAATGTATGAAAGCTCAACAAAAGAAACTAAGTGGATGTGCATCCAACCTGTTTGCTCACGAAGACCTAGGGCATTTGAGGAAGCCCATCGTTGGAATATACAAGCCAAGTTCTACAATGAAAATTTCCACTAGTATATGAAAGTGACTAAACAAGAGACTCTCTATCATGAAGATCATGGTGCTACTTTGAAGCACAAGTGTGGAAAAAAAGATAGTAGCATTGTCCTTTTTTTCTTTCTTTTTCTTTTGTTTCCTTTTTTGGGCCTTTCTTCTTTTTTCCTTTTCCTTTTTTTTTCTTTGGGACGATGCTCTAATAATGATGATCATCACACTTTTATTGATTTACAACTCAATATTACAACTCAATAGTAGAACAAAGTATGACTCTATATGAATGCCTCCGGTGGTGTATCGGGATGTGCAATGAATCAAGAGTGACATGTATAAAAAATTATGCATGGTGGCCTAGCCACAAATACGATGTCAACTACATGATCATGCATGGCAATATGACAATGATGAATCGTGTCATAATAAACAGAACGGTGGAAAGTTGCATGGCAATATATCTCGCAATGACTATGGAAATGCCATGATAGGTAGGTATGGTGGCTATTTTGAGGAAGGTATATGGTGGGTGTATGGTACCGGCGAGAGTTGCGCTGTACAAGAGAGGCTAGCAATGGTGGAAGGGTGAGAGTGCGTATAATGCATGGGCTCAACATTAGTCATAAAGAACTCACATACTTATTGCAAAAATCCACAAGTCATCAAAACAAAGTACTACACTCATGCTCCTAGGGGAAGGGTTGGTAGGAGTTAACCAACGTGCGATCCCGACCTCCACACAAAGGATGACACTCAATGAAATACCTCATGCTTCAAATTTGTCACACAACGGTTACCATACGTGCATGCTACGAGACTTGCAAACCTCAACACAAGTATTTCTGAAATTCACAACTACTCTACTAGCATGACTCTAATATCACCATCCTCATATCTCAAAACAATCATCAAGTATCAAACTTCTCATAATATTCAATGCACTTTATGTGAAAGTTTTTACTATACCCATCTTGGATGCCTATCATATTAGGACTAGTTTTATAACCAAAGCACATTACCATGCTGTTCTAAAAGACTATCAAAAGGATATAAGTGAAGCATGAGATATCAATAATTTCTACAAAATAAAACCACCACCGTGCTCTAAAAGATACAAGTGAAGCAATAGAGCAAAACTATCTAGCTCAAAAGATATAAGTGAAGCACATTGAGTATTCTAATAAATTCTAAATAATATTTATCTCTCTCAAAAAGGTCTATCCAGCAAGGATGATTGTGGTAAACTAAAAAACAAAGACTCAAATCATACATGACGCTCCAAGCAAAACACATATCATGTGGTGAATAAAAATATAGTCTCAAGTAAAGTTACCGATAGACGAAGACGAAAGAGGGGATGCCTTCCCGGGGCATCCCTAAGCTTAGGCTTTTGGTTATCCTTGAATTTTACCTTGGGGTGACTTGGGCATCCCCAAGCTTAGGCTCTTGCCACTCGTTGTTCCTGTAGGAGATATGCCCTAGAGGCAGTAACAACAGTTATTTTGTATCTCCTGGTTTGTAATGAAAGTTTATGTTCCATGCTATAACTGCAATGATTCTCGAGTCTACTATAAAACGAGGCTTGGAGGGAAACTCATGTGCACGTGTGGTATAATAAACGATGAAATGTATTCCTAGTCTTGCCTCTAAGACTGGCTCAAGTATTGCATGATGATCCTGTTTTCCTGATCATGGGCATGGCTATGCCAGCAATTTTGAGGGCACGATGTTAGTAGAACACTTGTGTTGAATCGACCCAATTTGATGTTATGCTATGAGATACGTTCGTCACCAGTTTTTGGTTTATAACACAGGAAGTTAATGTTTGCATAATTCCTTAGACCATGAGAGTATCGAGTTCCTTCGTACTTGCTTCGTGAACTTTGGGGTTTGTTAAACGTCATCCGTAACTGGGTGGCTATTACGGCGGCTTACGGGTTCACGGAAAAGTATGGCTAGTAACGAGATAGCTCAAGATTGGGATTTGCTCCTCCGACGATGGAGAGATATACTCGGGCCCTCTCGATGTAACGGTATCCATCATCGTCTGCGCAGACACCTTGTGATTTGATCACTGGGATACCGGAACACGAAAACGAGAAAAGAGAACAAAACCGGTAATGAGGTAACTTGCATAGTGGACAATGTGTTGTCCCACGGGGATGCAATTAATCTCACCTCAGGTGTTTGTGACATATCGCGAGGCAACAGGAATAGCTCACGGCAACTGGAGGTTCACTCGAATATTTATTCATGTGGGTATAGGGATCAATATGGGTGTCCACGGCTCCGATGTTGATCATTGATCGGAAGGGTTTCCGGGTCATGTCTATACTGCACTGAACCTATAGGGTCACACGCTTAAGGGTCATCTATCTGCTGAATACTAGACAGGGAGTCTGAGAGAAAGTTTTCGGAAAAAGTTTTTCGGAAACGTCAGAAAAGTTCTGACGAGAGAGGTCACCGGATGAGTTTCGGTGAAACCGAAAAAGTTGTTTCGGGGTATACCATTAAGTCAAAATGGTTTCGGCATGTGTCTGATAATTCTTGGAGGGTGCCAGAAACGTTCTGGAAACTTTCTGGAATTTTCGGAGATGAAAACCGGGAATGTCCCGGAGCTGCCGGAACCGCTTCAGATGCTTTTCGCAGATGAAAATCACTAAACTGGAATTGTTCCAGAACGCGTTGAAAATAATTATGGTGGGTACTGGAAATGTTCTAAGCCCACATGATTTTTTTCAGTTCGAACAGACGCCGAAAAATGTCGTCGTGAATAGTGAAAGTGCTTTTTGGATATTTTTTGGTGAGTCACCTTTGGGATATTTTCAAAGGGCTTCTAGAAGGGATTGGGGGGCAAGCAAGCTCCTCATGGGGGGGCCCCCAAGGGGGTGGCCGGCCAAGGTGGGGAGGGCCTCATGGTCCTCCACATGGCACTCCCTTTCTCCCATATGCCCTTTGTGAGTGACTTAAAGTGGGGGCACTTTGGTATTTTGAATACCTTTTTTACCCCTTGGCTTTCCTATAAATAGAGGAGGGGTGGGCAGCCCCAACCTCATCCTTGCTCTCATACACATGCTAAGCTTTGCTAGCTCTCTCTCTCCCTCCCACGAAAAGAGTTTTTCGTAGAGCCGAAAGGCTGTCTAGTTTCCGGCAGGAACTAGTTCTGGACGGCGAAGCCCTGCCGGATAGCTGACACCGTATGTGTGCAACCCCGTAGAGAGGTCGTAGTTTCGGTCTTCTGCCCGAGGGGCTGTTCGAGTGTCCTCCCGAAGGGCTGTCCGAGTCTTCGTTCGAGTTTCGAGGGTCCTCCCGGAGGGCTGTCCGCGACATCGTCCGAGGGACTGTCCGACCGCCTCCCGGAGGGCTGTCCGACGAGGGAGTACATCCTCGCGGTTGGGAGGTTATTTAAATCCTAGCTGCGGGGATCTGCACCAACGATCTCCACCGACTCTTCTTCCGCTGCGCTTCGAGTCGGTACGGAACAGATCAAACCTTGTATGCAATCTCCTTAGCAGGTCCTGGACGTGCTCGCTACCGAAATTTTTATTTTCTGTCGCGTTCACTTTCAGTGGCATCAAGAGCCGTGCTATGCGTAGATGCAGGTTACGATCTAGAATACATGGAGATGTATGGGTATTGCATAATATAATTAGGTAGTAGATAAGATCTATTACTGAAAATTATTTATGCGGGTAGCAGATGAAATCTGTTACCCGATGTTCTTGTTGCTTCCCTAGAATTTGCGTATTTCTGATCCCGAAACGGCATGGTGGAATTTCACTAAGTTCTGGCAATCTGCGATCCTGATTGATCAAAGAAGTGCTATCAGTTCTTTGGGTTCCATCATAGTTAAAGGAAAGATGAAATTCACATATGAAAGGGCAATGCAGATATGATCTGCACGGGGGTCACGCGTGTGACAAAGTTTAATATGGGGCTCGAGATTTTATTATCTCGTGTTTCATACACCCTGGAAAGTTAATCTAGCGACTTGAATAATCATACTTGATGAATAACGTTGGTAGCTTCGGTTTGTTTCGAAACCTTAGAAGCCACGTAAAATAAAATTTTGCATAAACCGATTAGAAGGGTCTAACTTGGTTTTGCAGGATGGTTTGCATGTGATGTGGTATAGCAAAGCTCTTATTCAATTTGATTGTGTATGAGATGGCTATATAATGTAAATTAACATGACCTGCGTGTCATGATTCGGCATGATGGCTGGAGCCATATGATTGCACTTTAATGACCTGCGAGTCAACCTTAAGTAATGCATTTAATTTATTTTGCTATGGAGATAGCAATATTATCTGGTGCATCGACAAGGTGGTGGCAATCTTCGCAAAGGTCAACACCGACGCGAATGCTGAAGACGAAGAAATACTTGACTTCTCCGTCAGAAGAGGCTATACCATATCATGCTATTATGAATTGCCTGAGATGTTTATCCCTCTTGATGCATCCTTCTTGATTGCGCGGTAGTCGCTTTTATTAGGGTGATCTCTCACTAAAAATATCAAGTAGTTAGTGTTCTCCCAAGTGTAGCACCGTCACGGCACCTATCTTTTCGGGGTGCGCCATGACTAACATGGGTACGAACGAATTGAGAAGTGTGAGGCGGGTGAGGTCAGACCTCGCAGCAAGATCACTTGGTTACCTTGACGTTCAGGCATGACCGTCATGAGCTCGGAACACACGCATCGAAAGATGAACAAGAGTCACATAGAGATGTGATTGGCAGGTTGCCTACCGGTTGAGATTTTTGTCATCAGTGGTGACTAACATCAATGACAAATAATCAAAACTCGGGTCTTGAATCACTCACAATCAATTATGAGAGATATTGATTTGAGTGGGAGCACTTTAGAATAAAATGTTTATTCACTAGTGCCAAATATCATTATAAACAAAGTCTAAGTGAATTGTGTTTTCCGTTGTAGATCAAATGGCTCGCAACAACGCGTTCAACTTAAGCTCGCTGTTAGAGAAAGAGAAGTTAGCTGCGAATGGGAAAAACTATGCGGACTGGATCCGCAACCTGAGGATCATCCTCAGGAGCGCTAAGAAACTGTATGTGCTTGAAAATGATCTTCCAGCTAAACCGGCGGCAGAGGCCCCGGAAAATGAACAAGATGTCTGGGCCACTAATGATGATGATCATAATGTAGTGCAGTGCCTCATGCTAGCTTGCATGAGTCCAGAGCTTCAAAAACGTTTTGAATTCCACAAACCCCGTGATATGATCCGGGAGTTGGATGCTCTGTACAAGGAATCCGCAAAGTCTGAACGATATGATTTCATGAAGGCTTTGATGGAATGCAAAATGGCTGAGGGTAGTTCAGTTGGTGAGCATGTGGTCAAAATGATCAGCTATGCTGAAAGGCTTAAAACCCTGGAATTTCCACTTCCACCTGGCCATATGATGGACATGTTGCTTTCTTCACCCCCCCCGTGTTACGACGGTTTTGTCATGAACTACAACATGACAGGGATGGAGAAAACACCGGAAGAGGTGCTCACCATGCTGAAAAACACTGAAGCAAACCTGCGGAAAAATCGCAAGCAAGTGTTGCTTGTGAATAAAACCGCCAGTTTCAAAAAGAAAGGCAAGCCAAAGAAAGGCAAGGGCGCCGGTAAGACCGGCTCCCAAAGCAAATCTAAGGGCAGTGCCAAGGATGGAACTGAGTGCTTTTACTGCAAGGGCAAAGGACACTGGAAGAGAAACTGCAACAAGTATCTGGAAGATAGGAAGACCGGGAAAACCGGCAAAGGTATAATTGTTATACAAGTTAATGTCATTGACGTTTTGCTTGCTAGCGAAAATTCTAAGTCTTGGGTATTTGATACCGGATCGGTTGCTCACATTTGCAACTCGATACAGGGACTTCAGAAGGTGCGCAGGCTGGAAAAGAATGAGGTCGTGATGCGTGTCGGGAACGGCGCTGGGATCGCCGCTCAAGCCGTCGGCATTATGCCTCTACGTCTCCCTTCAGGATTTATTTTGGAACTTAGTAACTGTTATTTTGTTCCGGCATTGTGTAGAAACATTATCTCTGGATCATGTTTAGTACACGATGGGTATTCGTACAAGTCTGAGAACAATGGTTGTTCACTTTATTGTAAGGATATGTTTTATGGATATGCACCCATTGTTGGGGGCCTTTTCGTACTAAATCTTGAATGTGGAAATGATGTCTTTAACGTGAATGCTAAACGCCTTAAGAAGGCTGACACCACCACCACTTACTTGTGGCACTGTCGACTTGGCCACATCGGAAAGAAACGCATGCAAAAGCTCCAGTCAAACGGAGTTTTGCCGTCCTTTGATTTTGAATCATTTGACACATGTGAAGCTTGTCTGATGGGGAAAATGACCAAGACGCCGTTCACGGGTCATCCTGAACGGGCGGGTGAATTGTTGGAAATAATACATAGTGATGTATGTGGTCCAATGAACACAGCCGCACGGGGTGGGTATTTCTACTTCGTGACTTTTACTGATGATTTAAGTCGGTATGGTTATATCTACTTAATGAAGCATAAGTCGGAAACCTTTGAAAAGTTCAAAGATTTTCAGAATGAGGTAGAAAATCATCGTGACAAAAAGATTAAGTTTCTGCGGTCTGATCGCGGAGGCGAGTATCTTAGTCATGAGTTTGGCCAGCATCTGAGTGACCGTGGAATTGTTTCACAGCTTACGCCTCCCGGAACTCCACAGAGAAACGGAGTATCGGAACGACGTAACCGAACCTTGTTGGACATGGTAAGGTCGATGATGTCTCTTACAGATCTTCCGATATCTTTTTGGGGTCACGCACTACAAACTGCTGCTCATATACTAAACAAGGCACCATCAAAGTCTGTAGAGACGACGCCATATGGATTATGGTATGGGAAGAAACCCAATATGTCGCATCTCAAGGTTTGGGGTTGTGAGGCATACGTAAAGCGTTTACAGCCAACAAAGCTCGATCCCAAAGCAGACAAATGCTATTTTGTAGGTTACCCCAAAGAAACCATTGGGTATTCCTTCTATCTTCCCTCCGAGCACAAAGTGTTTGTCGCTAGAAATGGAGTCTTTCTCGAGAAAGAGTTTCTCGCTAAAGAAGTAAGTGGGAGGACGGTACAACTTAATGAGATTAGTGAATCTTCGGCAACTGTTGACATGGCTAAGGAACCGGAAGAAATTCCGCTAATTATCCCTACAACTGAGCCGGAAGTTGTTGCATGTGATGCACAGACTTCAGACAATGTTGTAACTGAACCGCGCAGATCAGGTAGGGCTATCCAGCCACCTGAATGGTTTCATAACGAAATCTTCATTCTTGAAGACGATGAACCTGCGCACTACAAGGAAGCGATGGCGGGGCCCAGCTCAAAAGAATGGCACAAGGCCATGAGATCCGAAATGGAATCCATGTACGAAAACCAAGTTTGGAACTTGGAAGAACTTCCAGAAGGCGTAAAGCCGATTGGTTGTAAATGGATTTTCAAAAGGAAGACGGACGCGGATGGTAACATTACTATCCACAAAGCTAGACTTGTCGCGAAAGGGTTCACGCAAGTTCCAGGAGTGGACTACGACGAGACTTTCTCGCCCGTAGCTATGCTTAGGTCTGTTCGGATATTACTAGCAATTGCTGCTTATTTCGATTATGAAATATGGCAAATGGATGTCAAAACGGCTTTCCTAAATGGAAACCTCAAAGAGGATGTATACATGATACAGCCAGAAGGTTTTGTCATTCATAAGGATGCTGGAAAGGTATGCAAACTTCAGAAAGCCATTTATGGTCTGAAGCAAGCATCAAGGAGCTGGAACATTCGTTTTGATGAAGTAGTCAAAGAGTTTGGCTTCATCAGGAATGACGAAGAGTCTTGTGTTTACAAGAAGTTTAGTGGGAGCGCAAAAGCATTTCTAATCTTGTATGTGGATGACATATTATTGATTGGAAATGATGTGAATTTTCTTAACGAGATAAAAGAATCATTGAAGAAAAGTTTTTCAATGAAAGACTTGGGCGAAGCGGCATATGTATTGGGCATCAGGATCTATAGAGATAGATCAAAACGCCTGATAGCGCTTAGCCAAAGCACGTACATTGACAAGGTGTTGAAAAGGTTCAACATGGAGGACTCTAAGAAAGGCCTACTCCCCATGTCACCTGGCACAGTGCTTAGCAAGAATCAGAGTCCTCGAACTCTCGATGAGCGAGTACAAATGAATGATGTTCCATATGCCTCGGCAGTTGGTTCTATTATGTATGCCATGCTATGTACAAGACCGGATGTTTCCTATGCGCTAAGTGTTAGCAGCCGGTACCAAAGTGATCCAGGATTGGAACACTGGGCAGCAGTCAAGGGTATTCTAAAGTACCTCAGACGGACCAAGGATTTACTCCTTGTGTACGGAGGTGATGAAGAGCTCATTGTAAGTGGTTACACTGATGCAGGCTTCATGACTGACCCAGATGACTTCAAATCTCAATCAGGTTATGTTTTCATATTGAACGGTGGCGCAGTTGATTGGAAAAGTTCCAAACAAAAGACTGTGGCGGATTCTACGACGGAGGCGGAGTATGTTGCTGCTTCAGAAGCCTCCAAGGAGGCGGTATGGATCAAGCAATTTCTTGAAGACCTTGGTGTGGTTCCAAGTGCTCTGGACCCGGTGGAGATCTATTGTGATAATAGTGGCGCCGTGGCTCAGGCAAGGGAGCCAAGTTCGCACCATAAGACAAGACATATTCAACGCAAATATAAACTCATTCGACATCATGTCGAAGAGGGTTTAGTGAAAGTACGCAAAGTTCACACGGATCTGAATGTGTCAGACCCGATGACGAAGCCTCTACCACGAGCAAAGCATGAGCAACACCGGATAGCCATTGGTGTTAGGGAAGCCATGTAACTGAGTTATGACTCTAGTGCAAGTGGGAGTCTGTAGGAGATATGCCCTAGAGGCAGTAACAACAGTTATTTTGTATCTCCTGGTTTGTAATGAAAGTTTATGTTCCATGCTATAACTGCAATGATTCTCGAGTCTACTATAAAACGAGGCTTGGAGGGAAACTCATGTGCACGTGTGGTATAATAAACGATGAAATGTATTCCTAGTCTTGCCTCTAAGACTGGCTCAAGTATTGCATGATGATCCTGTTTTCCTGATCATGGGCATGGCTATGCCAGCAATTTTGAGGGCACGATGTTAGTAGAACACTTGTGTTGAATCGACCCAATTTGATGTTATGCTATGAGATACGTTCGTCACCAGTTTTTGGTTTATAACACAGGAAGTTAATGTTTGCATAATTCCTTAGACCATGAGAGTATCGAGTTCCTTCGTACTTGCTTCGTGAACTTTGGGGTTTGTTAAACGTCATCCGTAACTGGGTGGCTATTACGGCGGCTTACGGGTTCACGGAAAAGTATGGCTAGTAACGAGATAGCTCAAGATTGGGATTTGCTCCTCCGACGATGGAGAGATATACTCGGGCCCTCTCGATGTAACGGTATCCATCATCGTCTGCGCAGACACCTTGTGATTTGATCACTGGGATACCGGAACACGAAAACGAGAAAAGAGAACAAAACCGGTAATGAGGTAACTTGCATAGTGGACAATGTGTTGTCCCACGGGGATGCAATTAATCTCACCTCAGGTGTTTGTGACATATCGCGAGGCAACAGGAATAGCTCACGACAACTGGAGGTTCACTCGAATATTTATTCATGTGGGTATAGGGATCAATATGGGTGTCCACGGCTCCGATGTTGATCATTGATCGGAAGGGTTTCCGGGTCATGTCTATACTGCACTGAACCTATAGGGTCACACGCTTAAGGGTCATCTATCTGCTGAATACTAGACAGGGAGTCTGAGAGAAAGTTTTCGGAAAAAGTTTTTCGGAAACGTCAGAAAAGTTCTGACGAGAGAGGTCACCGGATGAGTTTCGGTGAAACCGAAAAAATTGTTTCGGGGTATACCATTAAGTCAAAATGGTTTCGGCATGTGTCTGATAATTCTTGGAGGGTGCCAGAAACGTTCTGGAAACTTTCTGGAATTTTCGGAGATGAAAACCGGGAATGTCCCGGAGCTGCCGGAACCGCTTCAGATGCTTTTCGCAGATGAAAATCACTAAACTGGAATTGTTCCAGAACGCGTTGAAAATAATTATGGTGGGTACTGGAAATGTTCTAAGCCCACATGATTTTTTTTCAGTTCGAACAGACGCCGAAAAATGTCGTCATGAATAGTGAAAGTGCTTTTTGGATATTTTTTGGTGAGTCACCTTTGGGATATTTTCAAAGGGCTTCTAGAAGGGATTGGGGGGCAAGCAAGCTCCTCGTGGGGGGGGCCCCAAGGGGGTGGCCGGCCAAGGTGGGGAGGGCCTCATGGTCCTCCACATGGCACTCCCTTTCTCCCATATGCCCTTTGTGAGTGACTTAAAGTGGGGGCACTTTGGTATTTTGAATACCTTTTTTACCCCTTGGCTTTCCTATAAATAGAGGAGGGGTGGGCAGCCCCAACCTCATCCTTGCTCTCATACACATGCTAAGCTTTGCTAGCTCTCTCTCTCCCTCCCACGAAAAGAGTTTTTCGTAGAGCCGAAAGGCTGTCTAGTTTCCGGCAGGAACTAGTTCTGGACGGCGAAGCCCTGCCGGATAGCTGACACCGTATGTGTGCAACCCCGTAGAGAGGTCGTAGTTTCGGTCTTCTGCCCGAGGGGCTGTTCGAGTGTCCTCCCGAAGGGCTGTCCGAGTCTTCGTTCGAGTTTCGAGGGTCCTCCCGGAGGGCTGTCCGCGACATCGTCCGAGGGACTGTCCGACCGCCTCCCGGAGGGCTGTCCGACGAGGGAGTACATCCTTGCGGTTGGGAGGTTATTTAAATCCTAGCTGCGGGGATCTGCACCAACGATCTCCACCGACTCTTCTTCCGCTGCGCTTCGAGTCGGTACGGAATAGATCAAACCTTGTATGCAATCTCCTTAGCAGGTCCTGGACGTGCTCGCTACCGAAATTTTTATTTTCTGTCGCGTTCACTTTCAGTTCCATTGTCCATCAAATCCATACTCAAAACTTGAAAACTTCACAACACAAAACTTAGCCAAAAATCTCGTGAGCTCCGTTAGTATAAGAAAACAAACCACCACTTAAAGTTACTGTAATGAACTCATTCTTTGTTTATATTGGTGTTAAACCTATTGTAATCCAACTTCTCTATGATTCATACCCCCCGATACTACTCATAGATTAATCAAAATAAGCAAACAACACACGAAAAATAGAATCTGTCAAAAACAGAACAGTGTGTAGTAATCTGTAACTTTAGAATACTTCTGTAACTCTAAAAAAATGAAATAAATTGATGGACGTGAGGAATTTGTCTATTAATCATCTGCAAAAAGAATCAACTAGAAAGCACTTTCCAGTAAAAAATGATAGCTAATCTCATGAGCGCTAAAGTTTCTGTTTTTTACAGCATGATCGCATAAACTTCACACAAGTCTTCCCAAAGGTTCTACTTGGCACAAACACTAATTAAAACACAAAACCACATATAAACAGAAGCTAGATGCAATATTTATTCCTAAACAGAATCAAAAACAAAGAAAATGAAATTGGGTTGCCTCCCAACAAGCGCTATCGTTTAACGCCCCTAGCTAGGCACGATTTAAATGATGCTCACATGAAAGATAGGAATTGAAGCACAAAGAGAGCATCATAAACACGTGGCAAACACATCTAAGTCTAACATACTTCCTATGCATAGGCATTTTATAGGAAAACAAATTAGCAAGACAAGCAAGATCTAGCATATGCAAGGAAGAAGAAAGAAACGATAGCAATCTCAACATAACGAGAGGTAATTTAGTAACATGAAGATTTATACAACCATCTTTTCCTCTCTCATAATAATTGCACATAGGATCATAAGAAAATTCAACAATATAGCTATCACAAAACATATTCTCGACACGATCCACATGCATACGAAGTTGACACTCTTCCAAAATAGTGGGATCAACATTAACTAAAGTCATGACCTCTCCAAACCCACTTTTATCAAAAATTTCATAAGATTGAATATTCTCCAAATACGTGGGATCTAAAGTTGACACTCTTCCAAACGCACTTTCAATATTATTGCAA
Source organism: Secale cereale (assembly GCA_902687465.1). Lineage (NCBI taxonomy): Eukaryota > Viridiplantae > Streptophyta > Magnoliopsida > Poales > Poaceae > Secale > Secale cereale. The sequence goes on from LR738713.1 coordinate 538,384,810, forward strand.
ACATTATTATCAATCTCATATTCATCATGGGGGTTAAATAAATCTTCAAGATCATAAGAAGAATCACCCCAATCATGATCATTGCAACAAATAGTAGTCATAGCAAAACTAGCATCCCCAAGCTTGTGGTTTTGCATATCATTAACACAATCATTAAGATAATTTATAATAACATCATTGCAATCATGCTTTTCATCGAAGGATCTATCAAGTATGGGTGCAATAGCAACAATCTCATGTTTAACATAAGGAACTATAGCAAATTCATCTTCATAAATATTGGCATCATGGCCACAAGAATAGCAAGCGTCATGTTCATCAAGGGATATTTCAATCAAATCATTGGAATCATAATTATCCATAGATTCATGCATATCATTATTTTCTTTCAAAGCAGCGGTCATTCTTTCAATAAATTCTTTGACATAGACATTATGAGCACAATTTTCAAAGCAATATTTAAGTATGTCAAATTTTCAGATTCGTAGAGAGTAATATCATACTTTTCAATCAAAGAAGCAACTTCATAAGCACCCTTAAAGGCAACAAATTCTTCAATTTGTTCGATATCGTAGTAACTATAAACATCCTTTGCATAAGAAATAAGAATTCATTATCATTAAACTCACATAGGTAGGGGAGGTGTTTTTTAGGGTTCTTAGAGCAACAAGTAAAATTACAAATTTCACAAAGATTCCAAGCATAACACAACAATCTGTTTATTTGATCCAATAACATCCTCCACCTTTCAGACAAACGGTGACGCACAAAATGAGCATGCAAATCTAAAGATTTCCCATCAACTAGGCTAGTTGGGGTTTCAACACGAGCGCATAAGGATCTAAGATGATCCAAGTAGAACACTTTAAGTGGATCCATATCAATAAATTTTTAGCAAGCAAAGATGCAAGCAAATAGAAGGCACAAAGAAACACAAACAAAGATACATACGGGAAGAAGGCGAAGAAAAGGCAAAGGTGAAGTGGGGGAGAGGAAAACGAGAGGCAAATAATTTAATGCGAGGGATAAGGGTCTGTGATTGGTACTTGGTATATGACTTTTGCGTAGATCTCCCTGGAAACGGCGCCAGAAATTCTTCTTGCTACTTCTCGATCTTGCGTTGTATTCCCTCGAAGAGGAAAGGGTGATGCAGCACAGTAGCGTAAGTATTTCCCTCAGTTTTTGAGAACCAAGGTATCAATCCAGTAGGAGACCACGCGCGAGTCCCTCGCACCTCCACAAACAAATAAGAACCTCGCAGCCAACGCGATAAGCGGTTGTCAATCCCTTCACGGTCACTTACGAGAGTGAGATCTGATAGATATGATAAGATAATATTTTTGGTATAGAAATAGAAAGTAATATGATATAAACCCCATCTTTTTATCCTCGATGGCAACTATACTATACGTGCCTTGCTGTCCCATCTTTTTATCCTCGATGGCAACAATACTATACGTGCCTTGCTGCCCCTGCTATCACCGGGAAGGACACCGCAAGATTGAACCCAAAGCCAAGCACTTCTCCCATTGCAAGAACTATAGCTCTAGTAGGCCAAACCAAACCAATAATTCGAAGAGACTTGCAAGGATATTATACTCATACATATAAGATTTCAGAAAAGAATCCAATATTGTTCAAAGATAATCTTGATCATAAACCCACAATTCATCGGATCTCGACAAACACACCGCGAAAAGATTACATCGAATAGATCTCCTCGAAGATCGAGGAGAACTTTGTATTGAGATACAAAAAGATAGAAGAAGCCATCTAGCTAATAACTATGGACCCGAAGGTCTGTGGTAAACTACTCACAACTCATCGGAGAGGCTGTGATGTTGATGTAGAAGCCCTCCGTGATCGATCCCCCTCCGGTGGAGCTCCGGAACAGGCTTCAAGATGGGATCTCACGGGAACAGAAGGTTGCGGCAGTGGAATTAGGGTTTCGCATGTTGCCTCGATGTTTTCATGGTATGAGAGTATATATAGGCTAAAGAGGAGCACCGGGGGAGCAACATGTGGCCCACGAGGGTGGGGGGCGCGCCTACCCCGCCTGGGCGTGCCCCTGCCCTCGTGGCCACCTCCTTCGCTTCCTGGCGTGTACTCCAAGTCTCCTGCGTTGATATTGTTCCAAAAATAACTTTCCCGAAGGTTTCTTTCCGTTTGGACTCCGTTTGATATTCCTTTTCTGCGAAACACTGAAATAGGCAAAAAAGACAACAATCTGCACTGGGCCTTGGGTTAGTAGGTTAGTCCCAAAAATAATATAAAAGTGTATAATAAAGCCCATTAAACATCCAAAACAGAATGTATAATAGCATGGAACAATCAAAAATTATAGATACATTGGAGACGTATCATTGGTCCTTGTGTTGACCACTCTGACTTGCAGTGACGACCTTCCTACAGATTATGGTGGCCACTGATAGGTGTTATTGGGGTTCCTCTCTTCAGATCCAGTGGTTGGCTTCAACGGTGAGATGTAATCTATGGACGATGGCTTGATACACAGGGTGGTTGTCCAATGCGGTGATGGTCGCATGTTGCATGTACATACTGGGATCACGGTAAAATGGTGGTGACACACATGGTTGACTTTGATGGTGGTGCTTATCGAGCACCCGATCGTGAGCTCTGGGGTGGAAACCTAAAGCTGACCATTTTTGGTTATACCTAGCAATGACAATGTTATTACGTCGTTGCCTTGTCCAACGAATTGCTCGGTCATGCTTGGACTGGTTCTTCTAGCCAAAATCCTAGATTCTGGCATTTGGTGATTGGATCCGATGAAGACAACATCTGGTTTTTGCTCCCTTTCTAAAGGAGTTGTTGTTGAAGAACCTCATCGTTCTCGTGATGTCATGAGATGGTTGGTGTGGATGTGGTCTTTGATGTAGTTTTTCGATCATGGATTTGATCGCTTTAGTTTTTTTTCCTCGTTTAGGCATATAGTTGGTCTCATACGACTTTAATATTTCCGAACATGTTTTTGTGCATGTGCATTGATGTTGGTTGTGTGCATTCTAGCTATGCTAAGGTCGCGTGTGTGCTCATTGTGTTTGTATTCTCTTCATGCTTCATTTTAAGTGAATTAATTCCACTGTTTGTAAGAAAAGCTACTCCTATTGTCGAAAAAGCTACTTTGGCAGCATGATAGCAGCGAGATGGAGGCAGGAGGGCGTGGGCGTCGAGGCGGTAGGGCATCGGAGTGGCTGTGTGAGAAAGAACATGTGGCGTGGTGTGATGACGGAAGGGTGTCATTGCTAATCCTTTAGCTGGCCGTGCGGTGCATGAGGGTCACCGCCATCACTGACTGGCCACATAGGCACCCAATCCGTAATGATTGGTAGTAGTAATCATAGACGGACTGAAAGCAAGGCTGTGATAATGGTTAACCTAAAAGATCATGGATGTCGTCTAGAGGGGGAATGAATAGGTGCTTTAAAATAATTATGGTTTAGGCTTGAACAAATGTGGAATAAACCTAGCGGTTAATTTGCCAAGAACAAAACCTACAACAACTAGGCTCACCTATGTGCACCAACAACTTATGCTAAGCAATATAAACAACTAAGTGATAGCAAGATATATGACAAGGAACACTATGGCTATCACAAAGTAAAGTGCATATGTAAAGGGCTCAGGTAAGAGATAACCGACGCACGCAAAGACAATGATGTATCTCGAAGTTCACACCCTTGCGGATGATAATCTCCGTTTGGAGCAGTGTGAAGGCACAATGCTCCCCAAGAAGCCACTAGGGCCATCGTAATCTCCTCACGCCCTCGCACAATGCAAGATGCCGTGATTCCACTAAGGGGCCCTTGAGGACGGTCACCGAACCCGTACAACTGGCAACCCTTGGGGGCGGTCACCGAACTCGTACACTTTGGCAACCCTTGTGGGCGGTCACCAAAACCCGTCAAATTGCTCGGGGCAATCTCCACAACCTGATTGGAGACCCCGACGCTTGCCCAGAGCTTTACACCACAATGATTGAGCAACGAACACCACCAACCGTCTAGGGCGCCCAAGCACCCAAGAGGAACAAGCTCAAGGGTACCAAGCACCCAAAAGTAATAAGCTACTCAATTTGTATCTTCTATGTATCACCATGGAGAACTCAAACCGATGCACCAAATGGAATGTCAAGGGCACACTGAGTGCCCAAGTTCTTCTCTCTCAAATCCCACCACAACAACTAATGCTATGGAGGAAACTGAGAGGAAGAACGAAGAAGAGAACACGAAGAACACCAAGTCTAGATCCAAAAGGTTCCCCTCACATAGAGGAGAAAGTGGTTGGTGGAAACATAGATCTAGATCTCCTCTATTTTTTCCCTCAAGAACTAACAAGAATCATTGGAGAGACTGAGATATAGCAAGCTCGAAGAAGGTCAACAATGGGGGCAAACACGAGCTAGAAGGATGAGGTTCAATGGGGAGAAGACCCCCTTTTACAGGTGGGAAAAAAATCCAGTTATTATGTGCTCAGGCCGCACGCGAGCGGTACTACCGCTCGGGCGGTAGTAACAGGGAAACAAAGCAACGGATATGAACCTCGGGGCGGTAGTGCCACTGGAGCAGTACTACCGCTCATCCCAGCGGTACTACCGCGGGAGAAGCAGAACACATGAGCATATGAGGCACGATAGAGCAGAGCACGGCGGTAGTACTGTTGTAGCGATACTACCGCCCGACCGGGGAGGTACTACCACTTATAGGTGGTACTGCCGCACCTTACTGCCGCCCTACTACTGTAGAACCTGACACGAAAAACAGAACCCCTGAAAAGTAGCGGTAGAAGCCGCGGAAGTAGACAGCAGAAGTACAGCTTACAAGAGGTACTACCGCCCGACCGAGACGGTACTACTGCTGCCCAGAGTGGTACTACCGCATGGGTGCATCAAGCAAGCCCCTAGCAAAGCAGATGCAACAAGAAAACTAGAACAACCATAACTTCTGCATATGAGCTTCGAATTGAGAAAACTCAGGCTTGTTGGATAGATGACGACGAGTAGCATCCAACAGCAACATGGGAGGTATGCCTAAGATATAGAAGAGTGAAACCTCCAACAGAGAAGAACCGGCATAATCTCCAACATCGAAAACATCATAGAAGATGCATGAGTGAACTCCATTTTCGATGAACTCGAGCTTGTCATGAAGATGACCATAAGCTCTAAAACTCACAAAGAGAAACACCAAACAAGAACCAATAAAGATGATGCAAGGATGCAATGGTTTGAGCTCTCTACGAACGATACGATCAAACTACTCACTTGAGAGCCCCCCTTAATAGTATGACAATTGATACTATAACCCTCTCTCCCAACAACTATCATAAGACCCGTAAAATAGAAAACATATCAAGGGAAAACTTTTGCCTTGCACATATTCCACTTGAGTTGTGTGATGGCGATCTTGACTTCCTCAAGTTGGACCACCTTTCTTGATTTCGTTGGCTTGGTGAAGACTAGTTGATTACTCCCCCATACTCCACTATGGGCGAGCCACTCTTCGACACATCTTCACAAGTCCATTGTCACCACAATGGATGGCAAGCTTCAAGCTTGATCTCTTTGTGATGCTCCACTTGAACTTGCACACAATCTTGATGATGATCACCACTTGATGTCATCCTCCATGGGTTGTATGCTATCTTCCTCTTGACGCAAGCCCATGAAAACAAACATAACCCCACAAAGAACTCTCACGTAGACTATGGGTTAGCACACAAAGCGTAATGGACAATGCTTACCATACCACAGGATCACTTGATCCCTCTCGGTACATATTCTATACTTTATGTGTTGATCAACTTGATTCACTCTTGACTTAGTCTTGATCAACCATGAATCATGACCAATCTTTAGATAACTCCTTGAATAGCACCTTAGTCAACACAAACTCTCTTTGAAATCAATAAATGGACTTCAAGAAAAGCCTATAGACAGATCCTTCAAACATAACTCAAGGCAACCATTAATCCATAGAGATTGTCATCAATTACCAAAACCAAACATGGGGACACCGCATGTTCTTTTACAACCAAATTTAGGTTTTTTGCTTTCTTTTATGAGAAATTATCTTTTTTATCATTGATTGCGATTTTTTGTCAGTAGCTTACCAAGTTCATCGCTTGGTTGAGAAATTGTATTTGAGGATGTAGGTCATTTGATTTAGTGCCTACTAGCACATGGCAACGGTTTGAACAACATTTGTAGGTCTTTTTTTTTTGGGTTTGTTATCGACGTACAAATCAACTATTGCATAGACGACATGTAAATGCTAATTGTCTCGTTGTATTTGAACTATAGGTATGAGTTTTGTTCATTATAAATTTTTATTATAATTTAGAACTTTCTCAATATCATGTAAGGAATAAGAATTATAAGAATGTAAAATTTCTGTCATCACTGACCACTCGACTGAACTCTCTTTCAATCAAAAAGAAACTTGACCAGCCGACTATAATGGCCTTCACTAATGACTCCTCAATTTAAACAGTGGCGATCCTTTAGTGGCAGCTTGTGGCCATTTTTCGTTCTTCACCTTTTGAACAAAAATTCAGTGATATAACCGAACATCAAATATGTGTGGGAAAAAAACTCTGCAAATTTGGGATGGCAATGGGTAGGATATGGTTGGGTACTTCCGCATGTACTACTAATAGCATAATTCATTCAGTGTAATAAGAAAGGATGATGAACTGTGTGAAACTGGTAGCCCTAGCTATGCATCTCCAAAGAAGCCATTAGGGCCTCTTTTGGTTTGGAGAAATCTTGCGGGAATTCTAGAGGATAGGAATTTTGCAGGAAAATTTCTTTGGAGCCCTTTGGTTTGTAGGAACGGATTCCTATTCCTATGTAGGATAGGAACCAGCCCTTTATATTTTAAAAGGAAAAAACATTAGCCTAGACTCACTGAAAAAATTCATGTCTTATGAATCACATGATATCTTTTTTCTTTATAGAAATTAAGATGCATGTCACCACCTCACTTTCTATGATTTTTCTATTCCTATGATATCTTTCCTATCATATGAATCAAAGGAAGCCTGAACTCTTTTTCAATCTCACGAAAAGCAGCAGACCCAGTCCAAGCTATACGCTCTCTAACTTGCTTCACAGAGCCAGCATCAGGAAAGTAAGAGAATCATAATAATGCAGGAGCCGAAATAGGTGTGTATCTAATTCTTCTGAGAACTAACGAACAGAATCAGCTGCGGGCCCGAAATAAAGGAAGTCTGATCGGACAAACTGAACAAGGTTCTCCTCCTCCTCCAAGTAATAAAGCAAGAAACCGAACAAGGTTCCCCGACAAAGCAGCCGTCCGAAAGAGAAACCTGGGGTCTCTATAGGTATGATTTACACACTGATGAGTGATGAGATACTATATAAATAGACCGTCAGGTTGTTATCTCTGGAGCCTTTGGTGGAAAGGGGGTGTGGAAATAAGAGAATGCTTGGTTGTGCCCATCTGAAAGCTGCCGTCCGTGGTCACTTCCTGCTCGAGTGGTCTTCCGAGGAGACCCCGGCCGATTCCCTAACCTCGTACCGAATTGGCTACTCCTCCAGCAAGGTGTGGACTTGACGACTTGAGCAGTGAGTCAGACCGGCTCGGCTCTGAGAAGACTGGGGTCGTCGCGTCCGGTGCCCCAAAGTCCATGTCCCGTCCAGATTACCTATCTCATATACTAGTACGGGACTGGGCACATGCATGCCAAGCTGGTACGTAGGTTCCATCCAATCTTTTTTGTACGGCAAAGAAGAAGAAGAGTGAAATGAGGCCGATGAAAATGGGGAACGGTGACAAAGTTGGCAGCCATGATCCAAAAAGGTAAGCAAGACGCAAAAGATACTAGTAGCAATTAATCGCTTTGGTTGATCTAGCGGCAATGACCAACCATATCTTGCATGCATGTGCGTACGTGTAGTTTGGCGGACGTCCAAAACCTGTGGAACCAATGGGAGATCCACTGCCTGATCCTGGCAAGCTTCGGCTTGCAAGTGTTCCTCTTCTCCGCCGCGGGCCTCCGGCTGCGCAGCTCCTCCCGCGTCGTGGGCGTGCTGCTGTGGCTGGGCTACATGTCGGCCGACTCAGTCGCCGTGTTCGTCCTGGGCCACCTCTCCGTCCACGCCGCCGCCGGCGGCCGCGGCCACCAGCTGCTTCTCTTCTGGGCGCCCTTCGTGCTCCTCCATCTGGGCGGCCAGGATACCATCACGGCTTTCTCCATGCAGGACAACGCCCTGTGGATGCGCCACCTGCTGGGCTTCGCCTCGCAGCTGGCGGTGGCCGTCTTCGTCGTCTCCAAGTCGGCCTGGCCAGACCGCCGGCTCCTCGCCGCCATGCTGCTCATGTTCCTGTCGGCGTGCATCAAGTACGGCGAGCGCATCTACTGCCTCGCCACGGCCAACCCAGGGCGGCTCATGAAGGAGTTCCTGCGTGGCTTCGAAGACCGCATACGTTCCATCAAGGAGATGCAGACCATCGCCAGAGAAGGCCTGGGGTCCTACCTCAGCAGCCGCACCTTCACCGAGGTGTCCCTGAACCCTGCCATGGACATCATGTCCACGGACATCCTGCCCAACTACGACTGGTCCGTCTCCCGCGACGTCTTCTCGGACCTCTACTCCAAGCAGATAGACCCTTCCACGCCACAGTACCGTCGCAAAGCCTACTTCTTCGCCGAGGACAGGCTATGGGTCTGCTACCAACGTCTCTACACGAAGGCCGTGTTCCGTCTCTCCCGTGCTGGCGCCTTGCTCCATCTCGTCGGGTTTCTCTCCACCTCGGCGGCCGTGGCGCTCTTCTTCATGGCCGGTAAAAGCGGCTACGGCGGAGCTGACGTTGCCGTGTCCACCGTGTTGCTCCTAGGCGCCGTCACCTTGGAGGCAGCCTCCTTCGTCATGTCCATGTTCTCCCGTGAAGACCTCTGGAGGCACCCGCTCTGCTGGTCCGGCAAGCGCCCTGTGATCCACTGCGTCTTCTTCATCACCTGCGGGACTTGTGCTGACTCGCTAAGGAGGAGGTGGCGGAGACCGCAGTGGTCCAAAACACTAACGCAGTACAGCATCATCCAGAGATCCGTCAAGAGAGCTTCCGGTAGCTCAATGGTGCCGCGGTGGGTCGTCGAGCGCCTGAGCCCGAGCGCGTCTGGCGTCGAGCGCATTCCCGTCGCCGACGACCTCAAGCACCTAGTCGTCAAGAATCTGCTAGACGATAAGATGATGGCGACGGACTTCACCAGCTCGCGGGGCGAGGTGGCGCTGGGGAGGCGGTGGGCTGATCAGCAGGCGCCAGAGAGCCTCAGCCAGTCAGAGAAGGTCCTAAGCGAGAGCGTGAAGGAGGTGGATTTCCCAACCAGCGTGCTCATCTGGCACATTGCCACGGACATACGCTTCTTCACCGACGCTGCCGGCGACGACGAGGCCTCCGCCGACAAAGCCATTATTAGCAGGCAGCTCTCAGGTTACATCATGTACCTCATTTTCAAGTGCGGCGTGATGCTCAGCAGCAACTCCAAGTTCCTGCTTCGCAAAGCCCGTGATGAGATCACCGCTCTCGTCAAGGCCGGGCGGCGAGATGATCGGGATGAACAACATGATGGATCATCATCCCGGGGTAAGAAGGGCATAGCCATGGCCGTGCAAAATTTGGTGGGCTCGCCGCTGTTCGCGCAGGCACGCTCTTCAGACACAGTGCCGGCCAACCCCAGCACCGCCGATATCCTCGGCGACCCGGTGCTGCCTCGCGCGTTCAGGGTGGCCGAGTCGCTGGCCGGCGTCCCGGAAGCCGATCGCTGGGGGCTCATCGTCGACGTCTGGCTGGAGATGCTCTACTACATTGCACCTCGCTGCGGGGCCGCGTTCCATCGCGAGCATCTCAGCACCGGTGGGGAGTTCATCACGCATGTCCTCGTCGTAATGTATACCGTAGGCCCCCTCGGCTATCACCCGAGTCTGCTTAAGTTTGGACCTCACTAGTACTGAGGTTGCACGCGTATCCTGAAAGTTTTGGAGCACACAAGCCGCGGCACCGGCGACCCTCCAGCCGGCGCTCGACCCCGAGCGACCACCGGCCGCTACTGCTGCGGGCGGGAGCCCCCAACTAGCGCCGACGCGACTGATGGGTTTGGTGGCACCACCGACCGGCGGCTGCTGCTTCTGATTCGTCACTTTCAGTTTGACAGTGTGATGTTTGATAAATTCAGTTTCGTCGGAGAACAAATGTTTGGCAGTGTGATGTTTGATAGTGATTGCACTTTCAAATTCTTCAAAGAACAACCATTATCTAATTTCATTTTCGTCAGAGAACAATCACTGTGGAACTTGATTGCTATAGCATGTTGTTGTCATATTCAGGTGTTTTTATAGAACAAGTAGTTTGCATGTTTAAACTTCGTCGAACTATGTATGAACTATGAAAATGAAATATGGTCAAAGAATTTGAATGTTCGTCATTTTGTTGATCTGGGTGCCCTGTTTTAGGGATATTGTTAGAGACGGCGCTTCCTCGTGTTCAGATAAACAACTTTTCTCGGTCAATTTTTTTTACTCCACCCACTTTTTGTGCCCAATTATAGGGCTGCTGTTGGAGATGCCATCGGTGCGATATGTTGTACTCCATCCGTCCGGAAATACTCATCATCAAAATAGACGAAAATGGATGTATCTAAAACTAAAATACATCTAGATACATCAATTTTTATTCATTTTGATGACAAGTATTTCCGGACGGAGGGAATATTATATTCTACTGTCTACTACATAGAGTCCGAACTTTAAGATCGTCGATAATACACTTGAGAGCACATCTTGTATTGATAGAGAGGGCAGAAACTACCGGTCCACGCAATGTACACGTGCACAACAATGGCGTGCTCGTGGCCATCGTACGAGCAGAAGCAAAGGGGATGCTCAACCCTACAAATAAGTTCAGGTTACAGAAATAAAGTTGCAAGTCCTTTGGCTCCGGGGATGGCCCTGGAGCAAGCATCGTCCTTGATAGTAGTGACGACTGCCGGTGGGTGGGTGCGACTCGTCGGCAGCTGGGCAGATCCGCTAGGATTCTATCCTTGTCTGGTCCTTGACAGCGCGGGCAACTCCGGGGGAAACCCTAGATCTCCTTGGGATCGAGCGATGACGGTGATTTTGCGTCGTAGTCCCTCTTTAGGGCATCGTTTTGGAGTCTACTCCGGTTGAAGGGACCAGCGACGTCGGTGGCGCACGTCTGGTGGAGCAACTGCCGATGAAAATCACGCCGACTACGGTCATGGCGGACGATGACGTGTCTTAGATGTCGTTCCCTTGTCGAGGCATCGTCGTTGCAGGCTGCGTCATCAGACTCGGGATGCTCCGGGGGAAACACCAGATCTGGGTCTTCCGGATCGGAGGATGATGGCGTTTTATCGCTGTCCCTCCTGGGGGCATCGTTTTGGAGCAAGTGATGGCCGGGGGGTGGTGGAGCGGTACTTCATCTCACACATTGATGGCGGCGGAGATCGGCGGCATGGCGCTGTGGAGGCTCGGTGTCCGATGCGCGGAGATGGACTCGCGCAGGAGGAGGTAGCTATCTGGCATCATGGTGACATCGATGGCAGAGTGGCCAGACAAGGTAGAAGCCTCAATATGATCTGAAGACGGACTTGTGGAAGATGGCGGCGATGACACACGAGTGCGTCTGACCGGATTGTGTCCCAGACCCGGTATATGGCTCGGTTGGGGCTTCCGACGTTTGATGTTAGGCTTAGATGAGTGGTTTGGGTAGTGGCCCAGCTAGCACCCCTTCATCATTTTGATGTTAGGCTTAGATGAGTGGTCTGGGTAGTGGCCCAGCTAGCACGCCTTCATCATTTGGATAGGAGTAGTGGCATATGTTGTCAAGATGGCGGATTCAGACGTATTGTTGTAATACTTTGTAAGGTCCTCGAGAATAATTAATAAAGTGGCCGTATGCATCTCCTAGATGCAGAGGCCGGGGGTCATCCTTCTTTTCTAAAAAAAAATAGTGACGACGGTCGAGGTAGAGAAAGCGATCTTGTCAAAGATGCCCGCGTTGCGGTGGCGCCATAGAGTCCAGGCCGGGAGGCCAACGATGGAAGTGAAGCCTCGGCGAGCGCTCGCCGAAAGGGCGAGGAGGGTCTTGGACAGACAGTTGAAGAAGGTAGATAGGCCGTCCGGTGGCGGGGCCTCTAGGCAGGACGTGGAGTTTCTACACCCAGGAGCAAATGCTCCTGGTGTGAACAGTAGTATCAAAAAAAATTCAAAAAATTCTAATTTTTTTGTATGACATACTTTCTCAAATGTTTGACGTGCATGCAAAATTTCATCACGAAATCACATCGGTGCAAGTCGTGCCGAAAAAAGCAAAATCAATTTTGTTTTTTTCGGCACGACTTGCACCGATGTGATTTCGTGATGAAATTTTGCATGCACGTCAAACATTTGCGAAAGTATGTCCCTAAAAAAATTCAGAATTTTTTGAATTTTTTTGTTATACTGTTCACACCAGAAGCATTTGCTCCTGGGTATAGAAAGGTACTTCCGCTCTAGGCAGCACCAAGATAAGATCTTGTGCTAGGTGATGCGCGCGAAGACGCAGCACACGAGAATGTGATGCAGGGTCTCGGGCTCCTGCAGACAGAGGACGCACGCCGGCTCATGTGGCAGGCCTCGCCTGGCAAGCCTATCCGCGGACCAGCGGCGGTTCAAGGATGCAAGGTACATGAAAAGCTTCACCAACAAGGGAGCACCGGACTTCCACACAAGTCGCTGGTGCTTGGACGCCGTGGAGCCCTCGAACTAAGCGCTATAGCAAAAGGATGCCGTTCTCAGTCAACGGATGGCATCTGGTTGGGCGGCGAGCACGACGCGCTGCAACTTGCACCAAACATCGACGTACTCGAGGATGGCGGCCGGATCAAGCGATCCTTGAGAGCATCTCCAACAAGCGCCCAACGCACGACGCGGTAAAAAACCGTTTGCAGCGCGCGGTTCGACCGTTTTAGCAAGGCGCGGCGCGCTGGCTCCAGCGGCAACTGCAAATTTTAGCGCGCGCGAGCAGCTTCAGCAGGCGCGTTAGAATGCAGCGCGCGCTCCCGCATAAACAACATTTTGGCTCAACCACAAGCAAGAAAATCAAACACAAACAAAATAAATCAATAATAAATAGTTCAATTTCGTGATTACAACTCAAACAAATAGTTTATCTTTCAATACAACAAATAGTTCAACAATACAACAATATAACAACAAACGCACAAATCATCATGCTCTTTGGCAGCCATTCCATGCCCACCACTCGTCAATGAGATCCTTCTGAAGATCTTTATGGGCTTCGGGACGGCGAATGGCATGATAGGAAGCAACAAAACGAGCCACCCTTTCAGCCCTCCGATGCACTCGCACGGGATATCCCAACAACTCATAGTGAGAGTAGTCTACATCTTGGCCACGCTCATTCTCGATGATCATATTGTGCATGATCACACAAGCGTGCATGATGTACCAAAACATCTTTTGATCCCAAAATCAAGCCGGTCCTCTCACAATAGCAAATTGGGATTGCAAAATCCCAAAAGCTCTCTCCACATCTTTTCTAGCCGCCGACTGAGCATTGTGGAAATCAAGATTTTTCTTACCTTCCGGTTTTTTCAACGGCTTCACAAATGTTTGCCACTTGGGATAGATGCCATCCGCAAGATAGTAGCCGTAGTTGTATGTACGACCATTTGCTACAAACTGCACCGGTGATTGCAATCTTATTGATCAGTGGTGACCGGTTGACAACGTTGATGTCATTTAAAGATCCAGGCATTCAAAAAAAGCATGTCAAATCCAAGTCTCTTAATCGGCCACCGCTTCAAGGATTATAGTGGAACCCTTTTTTTGCCCATGGAATTGTCAATGCCATGCCTTAGGACAATTATTCCAACTCCAATGCATGTAATCTATTGAGCCAAGCATACCTGGGAAGCCGCGAGCTGTGTTCATCTCCAATAGCCTTGCGACATCTTCAGCAGTAGGAGATCTCAAATACTCCTCGCCAAACACTTGCACAATTCGAATGCGAAGCGCTTGACACACATGATGGCTTGACTCTCACCCATGGCCAAGTGATCATTAACTAAATCAGCGGGGATACTGTATGCCAACATATGCAAAGCGGCTGTCACCTTCTGAAAGGTGCTATGCCCGAGCTCTCCGGCGGCATTCCTCCTTTGCTGAAAAAACCGGTCATGGCTCGCTAGTTTCTCTGCAATGCGCCTGCACAACTCGGTGCTCATCCTAAACCGGCGACGAAAGTACGACTCCGGGTATGTGGGATTCTCCACAAAATAGTGCCTCATCAATATGTTGTGGGCATCGATCCTATCCCTCCAAATCTTCTGCCGACCCATAACCGAACCACCGTGCTTCGGTTTTTTATTGATGTGCACAGCTAGGATCATTGCAAGATCCTCCTCCTCTTCCATATCAAATTCTTCTTCGGAAGAACCGTATGACGAACTCATCTACAATGTTCAATTTAAACTAGGCTATTAAAACTACAAACAACATGCATCAAATTCACGAAAAAATTGTGAAGTTGAAGCAATACATACCTTGCGGGCGTTTTGTCGAACACCTTGCGGCGCCGAGCGGCAGCGGGCAGAGGGGCGGCCGCGCGCGAGGGGCGCCGGTGACTAGAGGAAGGCGGAGGGCGCAGCGGTGGCGCGGGGATTGGCCGGGGAAGCGCCGGAGCAGTCGCCGGAGAAAAAGGGTGGCGCGGGAGGCGGCGTTGCGAGCGCTGGACGAGGTGGGTGGAGTCGCGAGCGGTCGCGCGAGAGTGCAGCGCGCGGCAACGAGCGCAGCAAATAAACGGCGCGCGATGGCGTTTTCGCCCGCACGCTGAACTCGGTTTGCCGCGCGCGCTTTTTTTGCGCCCCTGCTGGAGCGCCCGAAACGGCGCCGCGCGTGCTAAAAGGGCTAATTAATCAGCGCGGCGCTAGTATAGCGCGCCTGTTGGAGATGCTCTGAATCCCATTGTTAGAGACCGAAGCAAAATGGAGCCTCCTCAGCGCTTTGGATTTTCAGCCGTCGTATCGGAATCTCATCGCGACACAGACCATCGGATCTCGATCCAAATCGCTGTGGGTCGTTGGATATTTACCCGATCAACCTCGACCATCGGATAAAATTTCAATGGCAATAGAATGTAATATCCATGCCCCCACCGGGGTATTTTGGTCATTTCACATTTGGGGTTATAAAAAAGGACCGCTGTCGTGGGATGACGTAGCCGCATCCTCCCTCCCGCACTCGCGCCTCCCCCGCGCGCACCTCCTCTCGCCTCGCCACCTCCTCTTCTCTCCTCCCCTCCCACGCGCCTCTCTCCTCCCACCCACATCGCCGCTGCCGCCACACACCGCCTCAAACCGCGCCGTCGGCGGCCAGATCCGCCGCAAAAGAGCCCCCCCACCCTCCCCAACGACAATGAGCAGCAGCGAAGGGAGGACAGGAAGCACGACAGCGGCGGCGGAGGGGAGCAGCAGCAGCAGGCCTTGGAGAACGCCGGCGAGCGACGAGCAGCAGCGGAGGGAGGACGAGGAGCACGACGCCGACATCTTCATGGGTGAGGGACTGGAACCCTAGCCGCTACTCGTTCTCACTTCACCCCCCTCCGTCTCTTTCATCACCGCCATGGCTCTTGTCCATCCTCTCTGCCACGACCCAGCCCTTCTCCTCCCCGTTTGTCGAGTGGATATTGCACCTCGCGTTGCTACTCTACCAAAGGAGCGCGTCGATTGCGGCGCTCGACTCTCCTCCCCGACAGTCACCAGCCGTACAAGAGGTCGAGCGCGCGCTGGCGGCAAACCACACCAGCGGGCGTTACCTGGGCCGCCGTCGACACCTACCGGCGCGAGCTTGCCTTGGTCTTGGTCCCAATCTCCTCCACGCTCGGCACGAGTGCGGGTCGCTGCCGAAGTGCACAAGGCGGGGCTGCAACACACACTCCCGCTTTCTCCCCAGCCCATACGACCAAACCCTTCACCACCGAGCTCCTCTACACCGCCACCGCCGCCCGTCCTACTCCCTTCCTGCTCTTCCCCTCCCCCAACCCTAGAAACGGACGAGGAGTCCGATTCACCGCCAGCCACCGGCCATCGGATCCTCCTGCTTTACCACGTTGATGGAGTGTCACCGGTTGTCGACCCGCCTGCTTGAACCCGAAGAGGTCGCCAAACGCCCGGAGGCCTCGTCCCATCTCGCGACCCGCCACCAAATCACATAGTTTCTTGCTGCCATTGTTACTGTAGCAACATGGGAGAGGTTCTTTCTTGATTCTTTGGTTACTCTTCTGTTTCTACTAGATTTGTGATGTTATCCTGCTCATCTAGGTCTTGTGCTACTATTTTGGCCTTATTTAGACTTATTATCCTTTTAGTCATCTAGGTTTAATTCTTTGTGTTGTGCAGGATGTGGCTAGTGTTGGTGGTTGTTCGTTAGTTTTGTCGTTGCTGGTTGCCCTCTGTTGTGCTCTTGTCCACTGGATTGCTAGGATCTACTCTTCCAGTTGTTGGAAGAAGATTGGTCGGTTCTCCTTTTGGTCGACATTCCCATTGCAGGTGATATTTTTTATCCATTTCTTTATTTAGGGAGTGTTCGGAGTCCCTCCGCTCCGAGACTCGGCTCCGCGGAGCCGGAGGAGTTGTAGGCTAAAATACTGGAGCTGAAAATTAGGTGCTCCGCAACTCCTTTAATTCCACGGATCTGGTGGATATCCGAACAGGGCCTTAATCATCTCACCACCTAGGACAATGGTGTTCTAGCGTGCACATTGCCATGGTAAATAAGTTGGGTTCGGTCATAGCCTTCAAAGCATTGTGATTTATCATGGTCCCATTAACCCCACAAATTTCAAGCCTGATTTGTCAAACCCGAACAAATTCAGGAGAATGGAATTCAGGTTAACTGGGATTCGGAAATAGTCTGCAGTACCATTGTATCAAGTGTAGTGGCATTTGTCATTCTGCTTATTGATAGAGCTCCTCCCTCCCTGAACTTTATTGCAGCTGCTCATGGCCGGGGGTGCAATGTACGTGGAGGTGTTCAATAGAGGGGTCATTCCGCTGGCCTACAGCATCAGGAAGAGGAACAACAAAACCGGGCTGCCCTTCACCTATTATGACGGCATCTACCTGAACTCCATAACTGAAGCTATGTTTATTCTGGTATATAATCTGTCTTGCTCAGAATTTCCAGTTGCTAGAAGTTAGCTTCTCTACATAGTCTGATATCGCTAATATCAAATGAATCTTTATTTATTTTTTGTTTTAATTAGTGTGCCAATTTTCAGGTGAGGGGCTGCATTTAATTAGTGCTTTTCTATACAGTTGTAGTTGCGTCTCTGTAGTTTAGGTGAGGGGCTGCACCATTGATCTAATCTACTCTCTCCGTCCCAAAATTCTTGTCTTAGATTATTCTAGATACAGATGTATCTAATACTAAAACGTGACTTGATACATCTGTATTTAGACAAATTCAAGACAAGAATTTTGGGACGGAGGGGGTAGTTTAGGTGAGGGGCTGCACCATTGATCTAATCTAGGTGAGGGGCTGCACCACTGTATTTTAGATTGGATTTTGTCTACTTAGCAATCATCATTAGGTACGTAATTGTACATGGTCGGCTCTTTTAGCAGAATCTGGAAGTATTAAATGCAGTGCTCAATATTAGTTATTTAAATAGTATGCCGTTGACTTCTTTGTCAGGTCTGTTTATGTGCACATGAAAAAGGGTGGTGGTGATGATGAAGAGGAGCATGTGGAAAGCAACGTCGTCGGCGTCCATGTTGCCGCTGGCCATGACACCAAGAAGGCGTTTGTGCTGCCTAAATATTAACTTGCCTCTTGATTTAGTGACTAGGTAATTAGTGTTAGAATTATTAGGTGATCAAATGGTTAAAATGTTAATTATCTTAAGTCAAGGTGGACCCATTAATTAATTTCGGGATTAAATCAAAATGAATGGTAATTAACCAATCGTGCCCGTGATTGGGGGGCTCAATTAACTCAAATTATGGTCAGGTCCCACGGTCAAAGGCTACACATTATAAATAAGAGGGGGCAGGACGCATACGGCGTATCCATTGTATTTAGTCACTTGCCTTCTAAAAATTTACTCCAAAACCAATCTGGAGGTGTAGCTCATTGACGTGAAGATCCAGCCATCATCCGGCGAGGTGCCGGAGACTGGAACCACTGAGCTACGTGTATTCGTTCATCGGCAACAACTTGATGGCGTCTCCAAACGCAGGTTTAAACTATGCTTCAAATTCCGCATTAGTTTGAACTTTGTATTCACGTGATTAGAGAAGATCCCATTATTCATTATCAATTATTGCAAAATCAGCCAATTTGTAATTGAATTATTCTAACATTTGGTATCAGCAGCTATGTTGGATCTAATTTCGTGAATCGGTTCTTGAGTTAATCGTGTAGATTAATCTAGTAGAACTTACATACAAAGTCGCAGCATTAGGCGTCATACATGTACACATGCATTAGTGCCCGTGCACGCTTTAGTTCGAATTAGCATCGCCGGCAATCACACCTTGCGCTCACATCAGCAATCGACATCCCGCTTATCAATTCCGAGCGTCGTCGTCCTTGTTTATGCATGAACGCTTCTCACATCATGGGCCTAACCATACGAGGGCATCAGGCCGTGCAGGCGCGGCGCATCAGGTGTTGTGCCCGCACCTCCGTGCGCCTTAAGCCGTGCTCGGGCAGCCGCGCGCATCAGGTCGTGCTTGCGCCGCTGTCCTCATCAAGAGCCGCTGCGTGCCTCATGCCGTCCTGTATGCCTTCTCACTTCTGTAACGGTCGCACTGCTTGATCCGATTTTCTTGCTGGACGTGGTGGCAGAATAGGAAGCTGGCCCGTTTTCGCTGGCGGCGTATTTGGAGGATGACCAGCTCGTTAGATGGCTATGTATATTATTATGTACATAGTACACGCATGAAATTGATGACTGTTTAAATTATTTGTTTGACCCAGTGATATTTCTTTTTCTCACCACTTGGCGCTAAATAATGTAGTTAGTTCGGCCATAGCGTGAGCACTACTGTTACTTCATAGGTTAGACGTGGATTAGTTCTGTTTGCCGCCGACCATCAGTTAACTACACATGTTTTTGTTATGCATCAGTGTAGTTTCCTTTGGGCTGCATGAGTTAAGCCGTGATGCACGCCTATAAAATTAGGCAAAATGGTTATTTCCCATTTATTTAATTCTGCTGATTAAAATGCATCTTGATTATCATTTTACTACGTGCATTTCAGTGGTCATTTATGAGCATTAAGTATTGAATTAGAATGGAACCAACGAGAAATTTTGGTTTAATACTGCTATATATTTTGGGGATAATTACCATGACTAATTTAGTAATACATGATTGCATACTGACCAACGTTTGTTTGTGATCATGATTATTGTTTTTTTATGATGTCATTATATGTTTTGATCCCTTTTTTTTCGTTATTGCCCAACGGTATTGCGAAATAGGATCTTATTAAATTTGCCATGTTATTAATCAGACCAACGTAGGATTAATATCATGCAATAAGTTTTTTCTTAATATGGATATTTTTATAATTCATTATTTTGATATCCATGTTATTTAACTTTTATTCAGCTTTGAACCCGTCAGTTATTTCTGGGCTCCTAAACTCAATTGAGCCCCTCAATGGGACTAACTTCCCTACATGGAAGGAGCAGATTTCCATTAACCTTGGGGTCATGGATCTTAATTATGCACTTAGGGAGAAGGCTCCAGTTCCCTTGTCCTCTGATGATGAAAACCTTGCTGAGAATACTAAGGTTTATGAGGCTAATAAGGAGAAGTGGGAGCGCTCCAATCGATTGTCCCTCATGATCATGAAAAGCTCAATTACTCTTGGGATTAGGGGAGCAATCCCCGATTCCGAATGTGCTAAGACTTATCTGGCATCAGTTGAGGAACAATTTAAAGGATCCACAAAAGTCTATGCCAGCACATTGATCATGAAAATGCTCACCACTAAGTATGATGGTAAAAGCGGCGTGAGAGAACATATCATGACTATGAATGATATGGCTGCAAAATTAAAGGGCATGGACATGGAGATTTCTGAGGGCTTTTTGGTTCACTTCATTATGACTTCTCTCCCTATGGAGTATGGTCCCTTTAAGATTAATTATAATACTCAAAAGGAGAAGTGGACCATGAGTGAGCTCACATGTATGTGCGTTCAAGAAGAAGAGCGGCTTAAGGTTGAAAGGATAGATTATGCTCATCTTACTTCCGTAAACTCAGGGAAAAGAAAGTCTCAGGGTGATGGGAAACCTAAGAAGAAGATGCACATCTCTAATATTGATGCAAGCAAGCTAGGGGCCTCTGGCACCAAGGTCATCCCTACAGAGCCTAAGGGTCCTAAGTGTCGTTTCTGTAAGGAAGATGGGCACGTCATGAGAGAATGTGATGGCTTTAAGGCATGGCTTGCTAAGAAGGGTAACGAATCAATTTCCTAAGTTTTAGAATAATTTATTTATTCTCCCCTAAATAATGATGAGTTGACTCAAGTGCCACTTGCACATTTCGAACTCATTTCAGGGATTCCATTCCGTGAGGACACTCAAAAGGATGAATCAAAGTCTTAGATTTCCAAGTGGCAAGGAGACTGATGAACACGGATTAGTATTTTTTCCTTAAGCATTGGTGATTGTTCATCTTCCGTCTTAATAATACTCTTATGTTCTAGCATGAGGGACCTTATTTTGTTTCTCTATGAGATGATGGATTATTTGTTATTTTGCAAACAAATATTGTGTTATTAAAAGTTGTCATGATGGTTCTGGTTGTGTTGTCTCTTGTGAATCCTTGAATGTGTATTGTGAGTGCTCATCGAAATGATGACACTATTATTTAAGCCCTATTTTGAAGGGGATAATTAATCACTCTCATTAAGAGACACCTTCATCTACTTGCCTAATCTGATTTAGGTCACACTATTGGTTATATTAAGGGAAATAAGTAAAGAAAGCTAATAAATGAGTTCTTTACAATACTTAGGATTTGGAATTAATACACAAAAATGTGTTCCATTCCCTAGTGGTTATATTACTCTTTTATTACCTTCATCGCTAATTATTTTCATCGGCCCATGTTCTAGAAGAACAAAGTTTTCAATATTGTTACCTGATATTCACCACGGTCAAACACTCTTAATCTTTATAGAATGTTTGCATCAGTGGGAGCTATAAATAAAAGGGCAATGGAAAACTAAAGTTGTTGGGTTCATAGAGGAAATAAGAAGGGTAATTGGATTTTAAGCTAAGATGAGTGGGAGCTAGCATTTCGTGTTATGTACTTTATGGTACGGTACATATAAAATTAGTTTTCCACTACTAAGCCTACTGTCTAAGTTGACAACAATTCAATTTTTAATTTTAGCTATGTTGTGATGCAACCAGGCAAGCCTTGTGGCTTAACTATTTTGCCTGGACTTAGACTGGTTCACTACACAACTAATATATTTGTGCGATAAGAAATCCGCACATTAGTACACGAGTAACAACAATTAAGTGAGTATCATGTTGTGAAAGATATTGTCCAAAACCAAATATTAAATTCAGCATATATGTACTAAGTGCATGATAGCTGATCCCCTAATAAAGGCTTACCATTAATTTTGCTAGCATAAGTATAACTTAAGGCCTCTAATTGTTGGGATAATTATATAAATGAGATCTCAATTTTTGATCTGGACAATAAGAAAGTTTGTTTCGCTCAATAAGTGCACATGATTATTAATAAAGAAACAAACTACTTGGACCATAAGTAGGGAGTATGCCTGCATGCACATACAAATTCCCAGCCATGAATAATTATTTGTGTTGAGACGGAGTATTATGCTATAGATAATGGGGTTCCAGTAATAACTATACGATTACTACGAATACATTATCTTGGTGTGATGCTTCTGTCGAGATATGGACTAATGATGTTAACCATTCAATCAAGTGGGAGAGTGTTAGAATTATTAGGTGATCAAATGGTTAAAATGTTAATTACCTTAAGTCAAGGTGGACCCATTAATTAATTTCGGGATTAAATCAAAATGAATGGTAATTAACCAATCGTGCCCGTGATTGGGGGGCTCAATTAACTCAAATTATGGTCAGGTCCCACGGTCAAAGGCTACACATTATAAATAAGAGGGGGCAGGACGCATACGGCGTATCCATTGTATTTAGTCACTTACCTTCTAAAAATTTACTCCAAAACCAATCTGGAGGTGTAGCTCATTGACGTGAAGATCCAGCCATCATCCGGCGAGGTGCCGGAGACTGGAACGACTGAGCTACGTGTATTCGTTCATCGGCAACAACTTGATGGCGTCTCCAAACGCAGGTTTAAACTATGCTTCAAATTCCGCATTAGTTTGAACTTTGTATTCACGTGATTAGAGAAGATCCCATTATTCATTATCAATTATTGCAAAATCAGCCAATTTGTAATTGAATTATTCTAACAATTAGTTCTTAGGATGAATTTTTACTTGTGGTTAATTAGAAGAGTTTAAGAATACATATTACTTTCTACGTACTACATCATACTAAAACTGACCAACAGTTTTCATTGTACCATACAGCTACTTTCTCCCAGTTTGATCTACCGGAGCATCTTTGCAGAAATGCATCGAGAATCAAAGGTATAGCCCTTTTCCCTACCATTCACTTTGTGTTTTTTGCGGATTTGATCTATTTTAAATGATGGTCTAATGGCGAACAAATAACTTAGCCAAGAGGGTCGTATGAAACATGAACAATTAACTTAGTCATAAACAATTAGTAATGAAGTCAGTTCAAATTTCCCATGACATGATAAATGGTTAATTTATCGAGAAAAAAACTAAGTTGTTGAATTTCTCTGAAAAAGTGTTCATGTCAAGAATATAACCCTGCTAACATTCATTCAGCTTATGTTGGTGTACCAGAACTTCTCAATTTTTTGATAAAATCTTCAAGGTCATCCACGGATCACAGGGTCATCTATGATCTGACTTTATAGTGAAGATGTTCAGTAGTCTATAACGAGAGGTCCGTGACAGTGTAACTCCATATATTAATAGACCATGATGGAAATAGACAAATAAAGCATACTTATTTATTCCAAGATATGTCGCATCATAGGGATAACCAAGTTCTGCAGCTTTCCTAAAGTAATTTATGGAGACTCTGCCTTTATGTGAGTCTTCACTCTTTGGCCATTTCGATTGCTCATTTTACTGGTTCCTTCATTTTTCGTTTGCACTTGCTAGCTCTAACATGGTCATGATAATTTTCTTAGGCAGAAAGCAAACCATGACAACAATAATAGGATAAGATATACATAATCAGTAAATAACATGTGCTCTTTTACCCTGGTTTGCTTTGTTCCTTCAAAAAATTATCACGCCCTCGTTAGTTTGCATCTCTTGCTGGTTTGCGCTTAGATGGTCCCTCTAGGTGTGTGAGTTTTACATAATCATACAACCTTTGGAATTCTAAAATCTTCCTTTGCTTCTGTAGTTTCGCCGAACTGAACTTCTCTAAAGTGCACCAACTAGAGCTTAGTCTTAGATATTTTGTGTGTAATTTAAAATTGCTCAGATTTATTAATCCACCATTACAATCATTTTTATAGAGGCAAAATGATTGTATATATGACTGGCTGATACAAAATCTGGATAGTTATGTCATGCCTTTTATCTTCACATCTGCCTTTCATGAATCTACTAAAGCTTTTTTTACTCGATCTTCTGTGCAGCTATGTTTATTCAGGTTATAGGGCCTCCATAGGAAACACAATAATCCGATTTCCTAAGTAAATATAACAGCTCCAATGTGATGTTCTTGCTTAAATTTGCCATTCTGAATTCCTAAGTATTTATAAAAACTCAAGTGTATCCATATAGTAAGATATAACATTAGATTTTCTTCTTACTTGGATCTTTTGCCATGTAAAGTAGGTTGTCTTCGATTCGCTGTTGTGCTACTGCTAGGGATGAACAGAATGGCCTCCTCTTATTGCGAACCACACTGATGTTGGCTTCTGGTTTCTGCTATAATGGATTATTTACTATGGACAAAGATGACAACATTCATTTGGAGAACCGTTTAGTGATGTTAGCGGTTGCTCGACTTATTTCATCATCAATCTGCTACCTCCAAACATAACCCAAGAGCTCCTTTTAGTGATCTTTGGGCCCTTATTTGTTATTGTATTTGATAACAATTACTCTATAATACAATGCTCTTACAACAAAAGAAATAACCGTCTTATTTTTACATTTCTTGTTTTTATTCATGTGCATCAATCTTGTCTTTTATCTGCATCGGGTTGCTAACAGAGTTAAGCATATGAGATATCCAGCAGAAGAGACAACTGGGTGGATTTATTTAATTTGTTTTGTCTACACAAAGGTGAGTACAAATGTTGTTGCTACTATACCCTTTCCCACTATTATATCCATTTTTCAATGCTCAAGTGTGTGTATATGCTTGGTTTGTAAAACTTTTTGTAATAAATCATGTTTATTTGTATGGCTTGCGATGCTTTGTTAGAAAGAAGATCAGACATGTGCTGGCCATCAACATGTTTTAGCATTTTAGGTATATTAGATAGGTATCTCAGAAATGTTTGATGTTTTACGAGGACCCAGAAAAGTAATGTGGTTTATGTTACGGACCTAATGTGAATGATCATACGGATTATGTTGGTTTTGGTTCCTATGTGCATATGCTTTTTGATCTGCCTTTGGCCAGTCCGTTTTTATCCATTGTATGAATATTTTGTGTCTTTATGGTGAAAAAGCCTAACAACAACATTTAGACTTCTGCTTATATTCAATAGCTTATCAATTTCTTCTAATCTGAATTCTCACCAGACTTTTGTGCTACTCAGAAAGTATGTGGGTATGAACTCTGCCACTACCCTGGATTCAAGTGATTGGTGACGGGTTCTGGGTTTAGTGGACAAGGCTATCGATCTAAAATAGTTAACTATATAGTTTACTCGTATGCTTTGATAAAGCATTGTGAATTAGTTAAAGTGAACAATCTTTGTTGCTTTTTTTGGTACATCGTGCTAAACCCTGATGTGTTTAGTATAAAAAATGGACCATTGGCATGTAATGGACTATAGTGCAATGGATAATTTTGTTCTCTGAACCTATAGAATATAAACCATGTCTTACTGGGTTGGATACGGCTGGGGCAAGAGGGGTGTGGCAATCTTCAATTCCAATTTTTTTCTTGGGTCATATGTAATGCTTTGGTGTGTTATATTGCACTGAAACTATATCGATATTTATATATTTTAAATGCAATGCTTTAGTTACTTTGCTTTTGAAGGCTCCATCAGAATAGAGGCATTTTAGTAGTCTAATTTTTTCTTAAGCCAGTTCATAGATAATGATATGTGTATGGTATTGTACTGAATCAATATCATGTTTTTTTTATATTCGCTATGTCTCAATGACTATTACCGGATAGTTACCAGATAGGATACGACTGTACCCGGCAGTGGTGGATATGATTGTACCCGGCAGCATCGCCGTCGGGTGCGACAAGCCGCATTTTCTACCTAGTGTCCAAGATCCAGGTGCACTCAAGAAGAGCCGCGGCCGCCGGGTGTGTGCGCCGTCGTCTGGTAGAGAAAAAATTGAATTTTAAGAAGACTAATCATTTCACTAGTTACTTTATAGAATTGGAGGAAAAAATCGTTCAACACCTATTTGTACCAGAGTTTCTTGTTTAGTGTCATATTTGAAGGATATAAATTATCTCAATTTTTCACATGAAACATGGTTTTGCCCAGCTTTATATGTAAAGCGACAATTGAATAAAGTACACGTCCGAATGATACAAGATGATGGGGCAGCCCTAAAACAATGTTGATCCGACAATAACCAGATTACGCAGGATGCACACAACTACGTTACCGAAAGAGCGCCCAGTAAAAATTGAGTACAATGTCACGCTACCCCTATAACACCTAAGTTTCATAACAACGCCCCCGAGAGTGAGAATGGCGCTAAGCATCACCGCAGCCGAGTCCCCAATGGACAAAATCTTTCACCATGAACCCCAACTCGAAGAGGAGCACCATGACGATGTCTTCAAGACAAGAGCGCGCCCGTGAGCGACGGCAGATACGACGACAAAGCACAAGCTTTCACTTGGTAGCTTCCCCGTACCACCACGAGGTCACCAAGGCAAGCGCAATGAGGTCATATCTCCATATCCGGATTGGGGCGATGCCACTGCTAGTGATAGATAGCATGCCTGAGCCACCTGCCGCTCCACCTCTTGTCACCCACACGGCCAAGAGAGAAAGCCAACACCCCCACTATGATGCCCGCCAGAGAGCCAATCATGTGGTCCGCCATCCGGACAAATTCACTTTACGAACCATGGCAAATTCATTTTCATGGACGATGGCAAATTTCTTTTATTTATGTACCATGCCAATTTTTTTTTTGTGGGCATTGGCAAAATAAGTTTATCGACCATGGCAAATGCACTTCAACAAGCATAGCAAATTCACTTTATATACCATGGCAAATTCACTTCAACAAGCATGGCAAATTCAGTTTTCTAGAGAATGGAAGTTTCTTTTCTTTGCGTACCATTAAAAAGTTTTTCCTTTTATGGAACTTGGCAAATTCATTTTATTTACCATAGCACAATCCCTTAATGGACCATGCCAAATTTATTTTTCTTTATGTATCATATCATGTCAATTTTCTTTCTTTGTATGGACCTTGGCAAATTCTGTTTATGGACCATGGAAATTCACTACATGGAACATGGAAAATTTCATTTCACTGGCCCTCGCAAATTCATTCTTTATGGAACAATGGCAAATCTCTATTTTTTTAAACCATAGCAATTTTTATACTTTTCATAAACATACCATTTTTTTACATAAAAAAATTCCTAAATTTGTTTTGTATCCATGACAATTTCCTAAAATTTGCCATATTTTTCAAATAAACAAAGTTCCTAACATTTTCCATGCGCCCATTACAAATTCTCAAAATTTTGCCATGTTTTATTAGTCAACAGCTTTCCCCCTAAATTTGTTGTGTGCAATTTTATTATAGGTAGCATGGCATGCATATTATTTTAGACCATGGTAGTTTTTTCATAGGTAGACATTTGATAGTTTCATATAATTAGACTATGATAGTTTTATTGTAGGTAGGATGGCAATTTTATTGTTTAGGAACTTGGACATACCATGGCATTTTTTACTTTAGTGCAGCTGAGCATTTTATGCATGTGATTTTTATGTTACGATAAAGAAAACATATAGTGCACACGTTTTGTTATTAAGAGCATGGCATTTTTAATTTTTTTAATGTCATGACAATTATAGTTTTATTAGCATAGCAATTTTTTATATCATTTTCAATTTGTTGTATCATTTATCGTTGAAAAAGTATTAAAGATCTTTCTTGCCATATTTTTGTTATGTGTAATTAATTATTTTTATACTTGAGCAATGGCAATTTCATGTAGGGATTGCTTATAGTTATCGTGCAAATTACTATAGATATTGTATTTTAGGAGTCTCCAAAATTTGCTACAGAAGCCAAGCAAAAAAAGGTGTTAGGCCCGGAGGCCCCACTCCGTTGAGCGATGAAAGATCCATTCATTCGCCCCGAGCGGACGAATGTTTTTATTTGCGCGGCTAGCTCACTCTTAGCGAATTTTTGTTCATCGGAGCATCTCTAATAGATTAACAGATGACGTAGATGTAAAAATAACAGATTTTTACCTTTGCTGGGGAAAATGGTTCTTCAATAAATAATGTAGATGTAAATAATTTTTCAGTCGAGGGATAGGGCATAATCGCTACTAGCTTTGGGGTGGAGTTCCAGTGTGACAACAATCGCTACTAGCTCGGCACCTTCGCGACTGTGGAGTCGGCAATGTGTGTGTACGATTTCGTTGCGCGGTGTTTCGACCAGCCGATCCACAAGATGAACTTTCAGGACATTTAATCCCTGGAGCCGGTGGAGTTCGTTGGGCCGAAGAATGTGGACATACGCCCCTTGAAGGGGGGGGGGGGTTCACATTGCTCCCGGGAGAGCGATGAAGTGGCAATGATGAGGCAGGAGAATCCGCGGTACGTTGAGTGAGTTGGAGTTCTTGTGGAAGCGCGAGCACGAGAAGAAGACAAAGTAGGTGGAGCAGGAGGGCAGGGTTGACCCCTCCATGGTGATCGAGATCGAGTCCGGCGAGGAGGAGGAGCTTGACAACCCTGACGAGGAGATCATCACGCTCTGGAACTCGATCTAGAGTGACCCTAAGGTCAACGAGTAGTTTATGTTTAGGGTGATCAAGTAGTATGGGTATGAAGTAGTCGTTGCAATGTTTGTAGCATGAACTATATGTTTGAAATGAGCTTAGTATGTTTGCAATTTTATTTATGTGAATAACTATTTTTTACACCATTTATTAGGGCACTAGTGCCCTTTACATTATATTGGAGTTGGAGGTTTTTTTGTGATGTAAAAAAAATACTTTTAGGTGATGCAAATTTGGCATAAAATATGACTTGGTGCCCTATTTTACACCTGTTAGTTCTAATCTTGTTGCATGTTTTGTCAGTGGTTTGTTTAGTTGTGTCATGCACATGGTGTTACGTTTACCATGGTGGTTAAGTTAGCAAAGTACTAGTGGTCGTTGATGAGCGCCTCTGTGTTCGGGTCGAGCACCGTGTGGATGAGCCCCTAAGGAAGTTCATTGACACCATCGAAACGACTCCAGACGACAGAACAATAGAGACTCTCTATGATGTAAAGTATGAAAAATTGCCTAATTTTTGTTTTTGCTGTGGTGTCTGAAGGAAATATGCCCTAGAGGCAATAATAAAGTTGTTATTTATATTTCCTTATATATCATGATAAATGTCTTTTATTTATGCTACAATTGTATTAACCGGAAACTTGATGCATGTGTGAATACATAGACAAACCATAGTGTCCCTAGTATGCCTCTACTAGACTAGCTCGTTAATCAAAGATGGTTATGTTTCCTGACCATAGACATGTGTTGTCATTTGATGAACGGGATCACATCACTAGAGAATGATGTGATGGACAAGACCCATCCGTTAGCTTAGCACTATGATCGTTTAGTTTTATTGCTATTGCTTTCTTCATGACTTATACATGTTCCTCTGACTATGAAATTATGCAACTCCCGAATACCGGAGGAACACCTTGTGTGCTATCAAACGTCACAACGTAACTGGGTTATTATAAATATGCTCTACAGGTGTTTCTGAAGGTGTTTGTGGTGTTGACATAGATCGAGAATATGATTTGTCACTCCGAGTGTCGGAGAGGTATCTCTGGGCCCTCTTGGTAATACTCATCATAATAAGCCTTGCAAGCAAATGACTAATGAGTTAGTCACGAGATGATGTATTACGGATTGAGTAAAGAGACTTGCCGGTAATGAGATTGAACTAGGTATGAAGATACCGACGATTGAATCTCGGACAAATAACATATCGATGACAAAGGGAACAACGTATGTTGTTATGCGGTTTGACTGAAAAAGATCTTCGTAGAATATGTTGGAGCCAATATGAGCATCCAGGTTCCGCTATTGGTTCTTGACCGAAGATGTGTCTCGGACATGTCTACATAGTTCTCGAACCCGTAGGGTCCACACACTTAACGTTCGATGACGATTAGTATTATGAGTTATGTGATTTTGATGATCGAAGTTTGTTGGGAGTCCCGGATGAGATCACGGACATGACGAGGAGTCTCGAAATGGTCGAGAGGTAAAGATTCATATATTGATGGCTATATTCAGACATCGGAAAGGTTCAAAGTGATTCGGGTATTTTTCGGAGTACCGGGGAGTTACGGGAATTCACCGGGAGAAGTAATGGGCCTTATTGGGCCATACGGTAAGAGGAGGAGGCAGGCCAAGGGGAGGTGGCGCGCCCCACCCCCATGGGTCCGAATTTTACTAGCGGAAGGGGGCGGCGCCCCCCTTGCCTTTTCCTACTCCCTCTCTCTTTCCCTCTTTCCTTCTCTCTTACTCCGAATAGGAAAGGGTTTCCTATTAGGACTTGGAAGTCCTAGTAGGACTCCCTACTCTTGGCGCGCCCTAGGAGGCGGGCCTCTCTCCCTCCATCCTTTATATACGTGGGCAGGGGGCACCCCAAAGTCACAACAAGTTGATTTCTTAGCCATGTGTGGTGCCCCCCTCCACAGTTACACACCTCGGTCATATTGTCGATGTGCTTAGGCGAAGCCATGCGTGAATCACATCATCAACACCGTCACCACGCCATCGTGCTGACGAAACTCTCCCTCGTCCTCAACTGCATCAAGAGCTCGAGGGACGTTATCGTGTTGAACGTGTGCTGAACACGGAGGTGCCGTACGTTCGGTACTTGGATCCGTTGGATCGTGAAGACGTTCGACTACATCAACCGCGTTATTAAACGCTTCTGCTTTCGGTCTACGAGGGTACGTGTACACACTCTCCCCGCTCGTTGCTATGCTTCTCCTAGATAGATCATGCGTGATCGTAGGAAATTTTTGAAATACTACGTTCCCCAACATTGTCTTGGGGCATAGCACGACTAGCTTCTGTAGTATACCGAAAGAGCTCCGCCAGCCTTCGTACTCCACCGACATCAAGGCATCGGCGTTTTGGAAGAGACCGCAGGCGGCGGCTGGACTGGAGCGCCAGCTACCAGAAAAGGTTGTCACCGCTATCTCCAAAGCTGTTCAACAGCTATCGGTGGCGGCAACCCCGCCACTGGACGTCGCTGGAGTGGATGATACGACCTTTGGCCATCAGGAGGATGGCCGTTCGCTGGGGTCAGGGGTTGCTCACGAGGGGCGTCTCTTGCTGACTGGCCCTAGCAATGGACATGACCTGGGCGTCAAGGGCACTGCCATGGTTCTGCCAGGGGCGCCACCAGCCCAGGATGCTCAGCTGGCTCAGCGTACGCCCACTAAAGGGGTGCAACCTGCTGCTGAACCTAAAGGCATACTACTGGAGGCCCTACTACTGATGGTGGACAAAAAGATGGTCATGCGGCTGCTGCTAGCAGTGTGCACGAGCCTGGTGCTGCTGCTAGGCTGCTCCATGCACCTGCTTGTGGTCTGTTGAAGCGGGGGTGCAGCCTGGAGCTTCTGCTCGGCTCAGCACCAAGGTGGACATGGGCGCTGGGGGTGGCGACCATATCCTGGCTGCCCCTAGAGGCTCCAATTTGGCACGCTGGAGAAGGCTTCACAGAGAGGAACAAGAGGAACATTCTGCGGTGCGGACGGCTTGCGCGAAATGATAACCCACAAGTGCAAGCGATCGTTTCTAGTCTTTTTCGATAAGTAGGAGTGTCGAACACAATGAGCAGCTAAAGGTAGAACAAGTATTCCCTCAAATTCTATCGACCACCGATACAACTCTACGCACACTTAGCGTTTGCTTTACCGGAAACAAGTATGAAACTATTTTGTAGGTGTGATGCTAGAACTACTTTGCAAGAATAAAACAAGAAGTACTTTGCAATATAATAAAAATGGATAGCTTTTGTCAACAAGAAAGTTATTTGTCCCTAGGCAATCGATAACAAGTACCGGTAATCATTCTTGTAATTTTATATGAGGGAGAGGTGAAAGGGCATGTCCCTTCCTATGTGGTTTTGGTGATTGATGACAATGCATTTGCGGACTAATCGTGTGTGATAAGTATTTCAGAGATTAATTCATTGGCACGAGACGATTATCTTCCCTCGAAGCTTTAAGCACAAGATGTGTCGTATTCCTCGGTTTTTGTTTTGGTGGACTTGAGTCATAGGAGACACCGTACTACCAAGAGGGGGTCCGCATTGGAAAGGCCGGGGTGGAGTCATCACGTACACTTATTTTCGGCACCCTCAACTCCTTTCTTGTCTTGGAGCTCTCCACATCTTTCATATGGAGGCTTTTGTAGTTGGGCGCGGTAGTACCGCCACTGGGGCAATAGTACCGCATATGCCTACAAAGCGGTAGTACCGCTTGGGGCATATGCGGAAGTACCGTTCCAGTAAGGCTCCACTTCCGCGTCGATTCGAGGAGCTCTATTCTCGTGTCGGGTTCAACGGTGGTAGCAACGGTAGTAGGAGTGGTAGTACCGCTGCCACCATCACGGCTACTATCTCTCTCCTCTTCTGTGCCTCGTCTTTTACACTGGGCGGTAGTACCGCTGGGGGCCGCGGTAGTGATACGTCTCCTTCGTATCTATAATTTTTGGTTGTTCCATGCCAATATTATACAACTTTGATATACTTTTGGCAACTTTTTATACTATTTTTGGGACAAACATATTGATCCAGTGCCCAGTGCCAGTTCCTGTTTGTTGCATGTTTTTTGTTTCGCAGAATATCCATATCAAACGAAGTCCAAACGGGATAAAAACGGACGGAGATTTTTTTGGAATATATGTGAATTTTGGGAAGTGGAACCAACGTGAGACGATGCCCGAGTGGCCCACGAGGGTGAGGGGCATGCCCTGGGCCCTCGTGGCCACTCCGTAAGACGGTTGATGCCCTTCTTTCTCCGCAAGAAAGCTAATCTCTGGATAAAAATTGTGTCCAAAATTCAGCCCAATCGGACTTACGGATCTCCCGGAATTTAAGAAACGGTGGAAGGCCAGAATCTGGGAACGCAGAAACAGAGAGACAAATCCAATCTCGGAGGGGATCTCGCCCCTCCGCCGCCATGGAGGCCATGGACCAGAGGGGAAACCCTGCTCCCACCAAGGGAGAAGGTCAAGGAAGAAGAAGAAGGAGGGGGGCTCTCTCCCCCTCTCTTCTGGTGGCACCAGAACGCCGCCGGGGCCATCATTGTGTGACGGTGATCTACACCAACACCTCCGTCATCTTCACCAACATCTCCATCACCTCCCCCATCTATCTACAGCGGTCCACTCTCCCACAACCCGATGTACCCTCTACTTGAACATGGTGATTTATGCTTCATATTATTATCCAATGATGTGTTGCCATCCTATGATGTCTGTGTAGATTTTTGTTGTCCTATCGGTGACCAGTGAATTGCTATGATTGATTTAATTTGCTTGTGGTTATGTTGTTGTCCTTTGGTGCCCATCATATGAGCGCACATGTGGATCACACCATAGGGTTAGTTGTATGTTGATAGGACTACGTATTGGAGGGCAAGAGTGACAGAAGCTTCAACCTAGCGTAGAAATTGATGCATACGGGATTGAAGGGGGACCAATATATCTTAATGTTATGGTTGGGTTTTACCTTAATGAACGTTAGTAGTTGCGGATGCTTGCTAATAGTTCGAATCATAAGTGCATAGAACTCCAAGTCGGGGATGACATGCTAGCAGTGGCCTCTCCCACATAAAACTTGCTATCAGTCTAGTAATGTAGTCAATTGCTTAGGGGAAATTTCGCAACTCCTACCACCACTTTTCCACACTCTCTATATTAAATTTATTGCTTCTTTATCTAAACAGCCCCTAGTTTATATTTACGTGCTCTTTATATTCTTGCAAACCTATCCCTACCAATGTGAAATTTATGATTTTACTTTTACTGGATCAAATTCATCGTTTGCAAGGCTATGCTTGGAATTTATGTGAAATTTATGATTTTACTTGTTGTTCTGAAGACCCTAAGAAACACCTTCCCTACCAATGTGAGTTTAGTGATAATGGAATCGTATCTTCATATGCTAAGGGTGTTTATAGTTACTATGATGTTCAACAAATTGAAGAATTTGTTGCTTTTAAGGGTGCTAATGAAATTGCTTCTTTGATTGAGAAGTATGATGCTACTCTTTACAAATGTGAAAAAATTGCCATTTTTTATGATAATTATGCTTCTAATGCCTATGTTAAACCATATATTGAGGACTCCTCCGCTTTCCAAGAAGAGACTAATATTTTGCAGGAGTCTATGGAAGGAGAAACTAATGACATTGTGAACTCATTGGATGAAAAAGATGAGGAGGAGAGCGAAGAACAAAAGGAGGAAGAGCGGATTGATCACCCGTGCCCACCTTCTAATGAGAGTAACTCTTTATTGCATACATTGTTTAATTTCCCTTCGTGCTTACCGAAGGATGAATGCTATGATGATTGTTATGATCCCGTTGATTCTTTCGAAATATCCCTTTTTGATGATGCTTGCTATGCTTGTGGCCAGGATGCCAATATGAATTATGCTTATGGAGATGAACTTGCTATAGTTACTTATGTTAAACATGAGATAGTTGCTATTGCACCCACACATGATAGTCCTATTATCTTTTTGAATTCTCCAAACTACACTACATCGGAGAAGTATGCGCTTATTAAGGATTATATTGATGGGTTGTCTTTTTCCGTTGCACATGATGTTTTTGATGAATATAATATGCATGTGCTTGCTGCTCCTACTTGCAATTATTATGAGAGAGGAACTACATCTCCGCCTCTCTATGTTTCCAACACGATAAAATTGCAAGAAACTGCTTATACTATGCATTGGCCTTTACTTGCTGTGCATGAATTGTTCTTGTATGACATGCCTATGCATAGGAAGAGATTTAGACTTCGTGTTTGCATGACACATATCACTTTGTGCTCACTACTAAATGCCAAATCATCATTAATTAAAATTGGCTTTGATATACCTTGGGATCCGGGTGGATCCATTACTTGAGCAGCATATGCCTAGCTTAATGGCTTTAAAGAAAGCGCTGCCAGGGAGACAACCCAAAAGTTTTAGAGAGTCACTTATTTCCGTTGTGTTCTTTTATAAAGTTTAAAAATAAAAAAATAAAGAGGGGAACCTAAAACTTTTTCAAAAAGAAAAGTGAAAGTAATAAGGACGAGCACTATTGAAAAGGGGGGGCTCCTTGAACTTTGTTCATGCCCATAGAAACATTGCAAATCTTGAATTACAGAAACTTTTCGACAAAAATAATTATCCCCTTGCACAATTCCATTGTATTATAAAAATAATGTGCCAAGAGTTTCCTTTAGGATGATTAAACTGCTTCTTGGTTTGTGCGGTGCAAAAACAGAAACTGTGGCTGTAGTGCACGATTTTACATTTTTTTACTGGAACGTCAAAATGATCTGAAACTTTTTGCAAAGTCTTGCTACACAAATTGTTGATTTTGTTCCTAATTTTGCCATAATTTTTAGGGTTACAGAAGTATGGTTAATGTTCAGCTTACTACAGAGTGTCCTATTTTCACAGATTGCTGTTATAGCTTCATTATTTGCATATGTTTCAATTCTTGTTGAAGCCTCCTTGACTTGGGGCCATAGAATGGTGATAGCATACAATGGGTAATGTTTGTTCATAATTATATAATAATGTTAGAGCAGTACATGATGTGATTTTATTGATCATAAGCACTAACCCCGCCACTAAAAGTTCGGTTAAGTTTTGTATGGATGAAGTGTTCGAAGATCGAGGAGGTCTCGATTTGAGGAGAAGGAGGAGAGGCAAGAGCTCAAGCTTGGGGATGCCCGAGGCACCCCAAGTAAATATTCAAGGAGACTCAAGCGTCTAAGCTTGGGGATGCCCCGGAAGGCATCCCATCTTTCTTCAACAAGTATCGATATGTTTTTGGATTCGTTTCATTCACATGATATGCGTAAACTCTTAGAGCGTCGTGTGCTTTTTATTTTTCCTTTTAATAAATGCACCATGCTGGTATGAGATAATCCTTGGTTGATTTATAGAATTCTCTTTGCACTTCACTTGTATCTTTTGAGTATGGCTTTATAGAATGCTTCTTGTGCTTCACTTATATCATTTGAAGTTTGGATTGCCTGTTTCTCCTCACATAGAAAACCGCCATTTGTAGCATGCTCTTTTGCTTCACTTATATTTGTTAGAGCGTGGGCATATCTTTTGTAGAAAGAATTAAAACTCTTGCTTCACTTATATCTATTTAGAGAGTTTACAGGAATTGGTCATTCACATGGTTAGTCATAAAATCCTACATAAAATTGTAGATCACTGAATATGGTATGTTTGATTCCTTGCAATAGTTTTGCGATATAAAGATGGTGATATTAGAGTCATGCTAGTGGGTAGTTGTGGATTGTAGAAATACTTGTGTTGAGGTTTGTGATTCCCAAAGCATGCACGTAAGGTGAACCGTTATGTGATGAAGTCGGAGCATGATTTATTTTTTGATTGTCATCCTTTGTGTGGAGGTCGGGATCGCGCGATGGTTAACTCCTACCAACCCTTCCCCTAGGAGCATGCGTGTAGTATTTAGTTTTGATGGCTAATAAATTTTTGCAATAAGTATGTGAGTTATTTATGACTAATGTTGAGTCCATGGATTATACACACTCTCACCCTTCCACCTTGCTAGCCACTCTAGTACCGCGCAATTTTCGCCGGTGCATCAAACCACCTTATACCCTTCCTCAAAAAAGCCACCATACCTACCTATTATGGCATTCCCATAGCCATTCCGAGATATATTGCCATGTAACTCCACCGTTCAGTTTATTATGACACGCACCATCATTGTCATATTGCCTTGCATGATCGTAAGATAGCTAGCATGATGTTTTCATGGCTTGTCCGTTTTTTATGTCATTGCTATGCTAGATCATTGCACATCCCAGTACACCGCCGGAGGCATTCACATAGAGTCATATTTTTTTCTAGCTTCGAGTTGTTATCTTTGAGTTGTAAGTAAATAAAAGTGTGATGATCTTCATTATTAGAGCATTGTCCCGTGTGAGGAAACAAAAACAAAACAAAAAAAGGATAGCAAGGCCAAAAAAAGAGATGGCCCAAAAAAAGAGAGGGGAGCTAAAAAAGAAAAGCCCCTCCAAAAAATGAGAGATAAAGAGAGAAGGGACAATGTTACTATCCTTTTACCACACTTGTGCTTCATCATAGCACCATGTTCTTCATGATAGAGTCTCCTATGTTATCACTTTCATATACTAGTGGGAATTTTCATTATTGATCTTGGCTTGTATATTCCAACGACGGGCTTCCTCAAATGCCCTAGGTCTTCACGAGCAAGCAAGTTGATACACACCCACTAGTTTTCTTTTTGAGCTTTCATACACTTATAGCTCTAGTGCATCCGTTACATGGCAATCCCTACTCACTCACATTGATATCGATTGATGGACATCTCCATAGTCCATTGATTTGCCTAGTTGATGTGAGACTTTCTCCCTCCTTTTGTCTATCACCACCTTCTATTCCACCCATAGTGCTATGTCCATGGCTCACACTCATGTATTGCGTGAAAATTGAAAAAGTTTGAGAATACTAAAGTATGAAACAATTGCTTGGCTAAAACCGGGGTTGTGCATGATTTAAATACTTTGTGTGGTGAAGATGGAGCATAGCCAAACCATATGATTTTGTAGGGATAACTTTCTTTGACCATGTTATTTTGGAAAGACATGGCTGCTTTATTAGTATGATTGAAGTATTATTGTCTTAATGTCAAATGATAGACTATTGCTTTGAATCGCTCGTGTCTTAATATTCATGCCATGATTAGATTACATGATCAAGATTATCCTAGGTAGCATTCCACATCAAAAATTATATTTTTGTATCATTTACCTACTCGAGGACGAGTAGGAATTAAGCTTGGGGATGCTGATACGTCTCCGTCGTATCTATAATTTTTGATTGTTCCATGCCAATATTATACAACTTTCATATACTTTTGGCAACTTTTTATACTATTTTTGGGACTAACATATTGATCCAGTGCCCAGTGTCAGTTCCTGTTTGTTGCATGTTTTTTTTTTCGCGGAATATCCATATCAAACAAAGTCAAATGGGGTAAAAATGGGCGGGGATTTTTTTTGGAATATATGTGAATTTTGGGAAGTGGAACCAACGTGAGACGATGCCCGAGTGGCCCACGAGGGTGAGGGGCGCGCCCTGGGCCCTCGTGGCCACTCCGTAAGGCGGTTGATGCCCTTCTTTTGCCGAAATAAAGCTAATATCAGGATAAAAATCGTGTCCAAAATTCAGCCCAATCGGAGTTACGGATCTCCGGGAATTTAAGAAACGGTGGAAGGCCAGAATCTGGGAACGCAGAAATAGAGAGAGACAGAGAGACAGATCCAATCTCGGAGGGGCTCTCGCCCCTCCGCCACCATGGAGGCCATGGACCAGAGGGTAAACCCTTCTCCCACCTAGGGAGAAGGTCAAGGAAGAAGAAGAAGGAGGGGGGCTCTCCCCCTCTCTCCCGGTGGCACCGGAACGCCGCCGGAGCCATCATCGTGTGACGGCGATCTACACCAACACCTCCGTCATCTTCACCATCATCTACATCACCTTCCCCCATCTATCTACAGCGGACCACTCTCCCGCACCCCGTTGTACCCTCTACTTGAACATGGTGCTTTATGCTTCATATTATTATCCAATGATGTGTTGCCATCCTATGATGTCTGAGTAGATTTTCGTTGTCCTATCGGGGATTGGTGAATTGCTATGATTGATTTAATTTGCTTGTGGTTATGTTGTTGTCCTTTGGTGCCCATCATATGAGCGCGCGTGTGGATCACACCATAGGGTTAGTTGTATGTTAATAGGACTACGTATTGGAGGGCAAGAGTGACAGAAGCTTCAACCTAGCGTAGAAATTGATGCATACGGGATTGAAGGGGGACCAATATATCTTAATGCTATGGTTGGGTTTTACCTTAATGAACGTTAGTAGTTGCGGATGCTTGCTAATAGTTCCAATCATAAGTGCATAGAATTCCAAGTCGGGGATGACATGCTAGCAGTGGCCTCTCCTACATAAAACTTGCTATCAGTCTAGTAATATAGTCAATTGCTTAGGGGCAATTTCGCAACTCCTACCACCACTTTTCCACACTCGCTATATTAACTTTATTGCTTCTTTATCTAAACTGCACCTAGTTTATATTTACGTGCTCTTTATATTCTTGCAAACCTATCCCACAAAAACTACAAAGTACTTCTAGTTTCATACTTGTTCTAGGTAAAGCGAACGTCAAGCGTGCGTAGAGTTGTATCAGTGGTCGATAGAACTTGAGGGAATATTTGTTCTACCTTTAGCTCTTCGTTGGGTTCGACACTCTTACTTATCGAAAGAGGCTACAACTGATCCCCTACACTTGTGGGTTATCAGGTAGTATCGCTGCCACCGGCGGTAGTACCGCTGCACCCAGCGGTAGTACCGCTCTGTGCGGGCAGAAAAGGGGGTAACGGTTCACTTATCCCCTTCACTATATAAAGGGGTCTTATTCCTCAAGAAGACCCACCTCTTCTCCCCCAAGCTCCATTGTTGCTCCAAAAGCTTATTTTCGCCCAATCTCTCTCCCTAGCCAATCAAACTTGTTGATTTTCTAGGGATTGGTTGAGAAGGCCCAGATCTACACTTCCACCAAGAGAAATTTGATTCCCCCCCACTAATCCCTTACGGATCTTGTTACTCTTGGGTGTTTGAGCACCCTAGACGGTTGAGGTCACCTCGAAGCCATATTCCATTGTGGTGAAGCTTCGTGGTTTCGTTGGGAGCCTCCAATTCGGTTGCGGAGAGAGCCCCAACCTTGTTTGTAAAGGTTCGGTCGCCGCCTCTAAGGGCACCAATAGTGGAATCACGACATCTCGCATTGTGTAAGGGTGTGAGTAGAATACGGTGTCCCTAGTAGCTTCTTGGGGAGCATTGTGCCTCCACACCGCTCCAACGGAGACGTACTTCCCCTCAAAGGGAAGGAACTTCGGTAACACATCCTCGTCTCCACCGGTTCCACTCTTGGTTATCTCTTACCTTTACTTGTACAAGTTTTATTGTGCTTTATTCCTTGCTTGCTTGTATGCTTGTTATTGTTGCATCATATAGGTTGCCAACGTAGTTGTACATCTAAACAACCTGTTTTGTTGCTAAGTTTAATTTGGTCAAGAAAAGCTAAAAAATGTTAGTTGCCTATTCACCACCCACCACCTCTAGTCAACCATATCGATCCTTTCAAGAGGCATGAGC
Organism: Secale cereale; assembly: GCA_902687465.1. Taxonomy (NCBI): domain Eukaryota; kingdom Viridiplantae; phylum Streptophyta; class Magnoliopsida; order Poales; family Poaceae; genus Secale; species Secale cereale. The sequence continues at coordinate 538,424,895 of LR738713.1, forward strand.
TAACATACTTTCTCTACTTGGATCATATGCACTTATGATTGGACACCTAGCAAGCATCTGCAACTACTAAAGATCTAAGGTCGTGAAACCCAACCATAGCATTAAGTATCAAGTCCTCTTTACTCACATACGTCATGCCCCACTTAGTCGGGTTTAAGTTTCCGTCACTCTCGCAACCCATCATAAGAGAACCATGAACATATTTCAACACCCTACAGTGGGGGGCCCCTCACGTTTGTGCGAGAATGGAGGGCACCGTAGGACAGCACCATAAATAAACTATACAATCACACCATCCAAGATCGCGATTAACCCACAGGACAAAATGGATTTACTCAAACATCATAGGATAACCATAGATCATTGGAAAATAATATATGGAGTTCAGCACCATGTTTAAGTAGAGATTACAGCGGGGGGAAAGAGGTGTTACACCGCTGCAATGAGGGGGGAGAGTTGGTGTTGACGGTAGCAAGATTGTTGATGTAGATCGTCGTCCCGATCATTGCCCCGATGGCACTCTGGCGCCACCGGAAGCGAGGGGAGAGAGCCCACTCATTCTTCTTCTTCATTGGCCTCCTCCCTAGGTGGGAGAAGGTTTCCCCCTCTGGTCATTGGTCTCCATGGCATGGGAGGGTGTCGGGGAACGAATCCACGAGCACCTATGGGACCGGCGGACCGAGCCCCTTTCGGTTCGGCGGGGGCGAGGATCACACGAAGAGCGGATCGAGGCGAAACACACGAGCAGTTTACCCAGGTTCAGGCCGCATGGATGCGTAAAACCCTACTCCTGCTTTGTGGTTTGTATTAAGTTCTTGCTCGGGAGCGCTGAGTGCTACAGTACACACCAGCAGCTAACGAGACCGAGCGTGAGTGTTCTCCTCCTCCCCCCTCTACGTTGTGCAAGGGCCTCCTTTTATATGCTCAAGGGGTCACCGACAGGTGGCAACGTAGACAAGGGTAAAAATGGAAAGGTGTTACGGTTGGTACAACTACCTGTTATAGTGTACCATACCTAACTCTGACGGCAGGGGACAAGGGCATTGAATGCCCATCTGCATCGCCCAAATAGTGCAAAAGGGACCGTCAGGGACGCCACCGCTCGCCACGATGGCAATCTTGTCAGCACCGCTTGCCACCGCGCACCGCTGGCTGCACAGCCTCCCGCCACGTACGCCTGGAAGGGTCCTAGAGCGACACGTTGGTGGATGTGCTGGAGCGCGGGTATAGAGTGGTAGCTTGCCGCGGCAAGCGCCTTGCCGCGGTCGTTGTCTTGTCGCGTCCGGGAGCTCGTCGCTCACCGGGCCTTGCCGGGACGCGTGGCGCGTCGCGGCAAGTTCCTTGAGATGCCTTGGTTGGCCTTCCCGGCAAGCTCCTCTTGCCGGGGCCTTGTCTCCTTGGCTTGAATACTTTGTTCTTGAATGGCTCCAAAGGAACCACGGAGGACCTTGGCGGTCACCCGGCAAGCCTTGCCGCGGGATGCTGCGACTGCCCGTGCACAAGTTCGGGATACTAGGGTACCCCTACTCTAGTACACCGACAGGAGCCCCCGGGCCTGGGCCATACATGGTGCCGAGCGCTGTTGGGCCAGGCCCAAAACAGGGCACGGGCACGCGCGGCCTGGGTTACGCCGTATCTCTCTCCGTATCCACCGCGCCCTCCTCGAACGACACACGTTGAATGCGGCGTCGTGGGAGAGATCGTGGGTGGTTTCTTTATTCGGAAAGACGGAACGTCCGCCCCCTCCCTCCTTATAAGCAGGGGAAACAGGGGCAGTTCGCCCACTCGCCGGTTGCTATTCCAATCTCAGAAACCTCCGCCGCTCCCCCTTCTTCCCAAAGCTGAAAGAGAGCAGCGCTCTGCCCCACATCGCCACCAGCACCACCAACGCCGTCGACCTCCCCCACCATTTCCGCCATGGCTCCGAAAGCCGACAAGGGGTAGGTCGTGAAGTCGACCAAGGCGCAACGGCTCGTGGCGCTGGGAAAGGAGCGGGCAATCTTCCACCCCAAGCTCGCCGCGAAGGAGCTGAGGGAGAATTTCTACCTCTTCTAGTCGACGGAGACGCGGGCGCATTCGCGCACGAAGGTACTTCCAGCCGTCGCTTCGAGAATGGCTCCAAATGGATATCCCTTCTTCGCCTTGTTCTTCTACTACGGGCTCTGCCCACCTTTCTCTGAGTTTTTCTGCGATCTTATGAACACCTACGGGTTCCGCCTCCTTGACTTCACCCCCAATGTTGTTCTGACCATGGCAGTTTTCGCACATCTCTGCGAAAACTTTGTCGGAGTCTATCCAAATGTAGCCCTTTTTCGCCACTTCTTTATGCCCCGAGTTGAGAGAGGAGAGCCTTTATTCGGCGGAATCGCCTGGATCTCGAGAGCCGGCAAGAAGGAAGCTTATCTGGAGGGAGAGTTCCGCGGCAAGTGGGAGGAATGGAGAGCAGACTGGTGCTGGATTGTCGAGGAGAACCCGCAGCCGTTTACCGCCCAGCGCCAAACCCCGGTAGCGCGCGGCAGCGATTGGAGCAACGTGGCCCCGGAAGACGATAGGCCGAAGATTGCCGTCACCCGGATCCAACGCCTTAGGCTTGCCGGGCTCACTGTAGGTGCGGTTGGCGCAGATTTTCTTCGCCGCCGCATCGCCCCCTGCAGGAGAGGAGGAGACCCGCCTGGGACTTCCAGAATGCGGCGGACATCATGAGGCTGCGCCCGGGCCTCAACTTCAACTTCACTGTTATGGAACTTGACGCAATGCTCCGGGAGCTGTTCAAGTACGACCCTCAACATCCCGAAGTGTTCAGGTTGTCGAAGGATGTCGTTTCGCTGTGCAACAAGTCCTCGCTCAGCCGCATCCGTGCAATGATGCCGCGGTGCGACTCGCATGGGATTGTCCCAACTTGGCAAGAGCCTGCAGACGTCGTCATGCAGGAGTTCTTTGACGGCTTGGTAGAAGTGCCGGTCCGCTCCGACGAACAGAAAAGCCTCACTCGCGCCACCACCGATGCAGAGATGAAACACATCGCCACTAGGCTGGAAGAGGTGGCGACAGCCGCAGCCGCGGGCGAGTTTGGATTCACCGTGGAGGAGGCAGAGGCAGCAGAGTCGGCAAGCCGTGCCGAGCGAGAGGATCTTGCCGGCGAGGAAGAGCTTGCCGGGCATGATGTCGGGTCGAGCGAGTCCGCCAAGGATACGAGCGGCTCGTTGGAGATCAACTCCTCTTCCTCCTCATCTTCAGACAGCTCGTCGCAAGCAGAGCCCCCAGCTCCACCAAGAAGGCATCTCCGCAAGGCCGGGGACGTAGCGGAGTGGCGGACGAGTCGACAGTCGCCGCGCCGCGCGACACGCTCCACCGCGGCAAGCACTGTTGCCGCGGGAGCACCTCACGCTGCTGCGGCAACTGGAGCGGCGTCCACCCGGACCACCGCTTCTGCTCGTGCCGCTTCTCACGCCGCGGCGGCAGCCGGAGCGGGGTCGTCTCGGACCACCGCCACTGTTCCCGCCAAGCGGCCAAGGGAACCTACTCCTCCGCCTCCTCGCGTCGGAGGTGAGCCGGACTTCGACTTCTCCGCGTTCAGCTCCGACGAGGAAGAAGAAGAGTAAGATTCTTTGTTGTACTTGTAGTTCTTCAATTCTTGTTGTTTTGTCTTGTATCTCATTTGCTTTACTCCGAACTTATTCCTTTTTAGGACTCTGGCCCAGAGAGCGGCGAAGAGAGCCAAGGTCCCGGCGCGTCCAAAGGGGGTGATTATCGTCGAGGACGAACCCACCGCGACAGCAGAGGGTGCGTCCGAGACCACCTTGCCGGACCCGACAACTATTCTCCAGAGCAGCCCCCAGCGTAAGTATATGGTTCGCTTTCCGCTGTTAGGCGTGCATGGATGCTCTTTCCTTACTGACATCCGATTGTTGGTTTGTGTAGGAGCAGAGCAGCCCCACCAGGAGCGCCCGGAGGCCGCCCCCGACATGCCATCTGCTTCGATTATGCCGCCAAGGGAGAGTTCTCCGGCAAGGGACAGCACCAGCGGCCCCCCGGCAGCGGAGACTACGACTGCAGAACCCGGTACAGGTAATCCTCTCGCTTCAAAACTTCCCTTGGGTTCTTCTTCTTTTGATCTTCTTTTTGGATATTTGCTTGACTTTTCTCCCTTTTCCGGCCGTCAGACCCATCTGCTGCGGAGCCGATGGAGACCGAGGTTGCTGGCGAGGAGAACACCACCGAGGCCGCCGTCGATGATGTCGTCGAGATTGCCGCGGGCGGTGATACCGGCGACGCCGCTGCCACCGAAGAAGCAGCCGGCGCTGATGATCCCGCCGGCGAAGGGGCCGCCAAAGCTGCCGCCGCAGAAGCTGGCGAGGGGTCTGGCGATCACACTGACGGCCCTGAGGCTGCAAGAGCGCTAGGCGCTACGCCGACCGCCGATCTTCCCGCCGCTGCCGCAGCGTCAGGCTCCGAAGAGCCCCAGCCAGGCGTCTACTTGAAGGCCGGCGAAAACGTCTTCATCAACCTCCCCTGGGCGTCAAGCTCCAGGGCGCCGGTCGAAGGAGAAAGCTTCGATGGAGAGGTGCTCGCCTCCGCTGGGCTGACGCTGGTTGATGCGCCGAGCAGCAGCAACGGCGAGCCTGAGGAGGAGCGGCTACTGCGGAAGCTGGTGTCGCTCTACCGTGCTCGGCAGGCCAAGCTGGAATCCCGAGAGGCGCTTGTCGCGAAGGCGGGAGCGGACATCGAGAAGCACGCGGAGGAGCTCCGGGGTCTTAACCAGGAAGCTCTCCAGTCCCTGGCAGAGGAGTGGGCGCAACTCGCCGAGGAGCAGAAGGCCTTCCTCGTCGAGAAGGTTGAAGTCGAAGAACAACAGCGGCTTGCCGCTGAGAAGCTGTCTGCGCAGGAGGGCGAGCTGGTGCAGCGGAAGGTTAACCTTGACAGCCACGAGGAGGAGCTTACTGCGCGCGAGCAAACATTCAGCGGAGCCCTCAAGCAAGCAAAGGATGCTGCCGCAGCTGCCGAGGCCGCCAAGAAGGAGCTGGAGACGAAGGTGGCGCGGCTGGAGGCAGATCTCAAGGCGAGCGTTGAAGACCTTGCCGCGCTCAAGCGTGAGCGGGAGAAGGACGCCTACAACTTGTCAGAGCTGCAGGTTCGTCTCGCCGAGAATGGCAAGGAACTTGGCGCCGCCAAGGACTCCAACGCAGATCTTGAGTTGAAGCTGACTACTTTGATCAAGACGCTGGACGGCGCCAGGAAGCAGGAGGTGGCTTTGAAGGAGGAGATCAAGGCCGATAAGGCGCTGCTGGCGAGTGCTCCTGCCGCCCAGAATGCTCTTAGGGAGAATGTGGAGCACTGGACGGAGGGTCTCGTGGATGCTGCCGCATACATTGACAGGGAGCTGGCGCAGCTGGGGATGGAGGATCTCGGGTATCCCTCCGATGAGAACCTCCAACCCAGCGCCAAGCTCACCTTGTTCTTCAAAGGCGTGGCGACGGCCCTCCAACGACTCCGGGAGAAGATTCCAAAGCGGCTGGCCGACGAGTCGCGCAAGATCTGCGCGGGAGCTCTTCAAAAGGTGTTGGTGAAGGTGGCCTTCCGCAACCCGGGCCTCAACCTCACCAACGTCCTCAAGACCCTGCCGCCAGATGCTGATCTGGAAGCGCTCAAGACCCTTGTCGCACCCATTGTCGACAAGGTGAGCGGGATCAAGAGGATTGAGGGCGATCGCGTAGACTAGGCCGCCCGTTTTCTTCTTTTCTTGTCGCTGTTGGTCATGTTATGAGAACAATCTGTTAGAGCCGCGACAAGCTACCTTGTAATATAACTCTATTTTGGGTAATGATTGCAATGTTATTTTCTTTACTTGATTCCTTCCTTTGTATGTTTTTGCCCTACGCTTTTAGGGAACTTGCCGGCGCAGGCACCTTAGCCGCGAGCGCTGAGTGCGGGACGTCAGCAGCCTGCTGGCGGTGCCGTTACCGACAAGAAACCTTGTCGCAACTAGTCGCAGCACACTTAAGTTGTTGAGCGGACTCGAAACAAAGTAAGGACGCAACTAGCTACGAGTTGGTTCCTCCGCGCATAGGTTTTCCATACAAAGCACGGTCGTTCAAGGAAGATAACTTAAAAATTTAAAAAATCGGATTGCTCAAACTTTGGCAACTTAGCTTTTCTGTTGTTTGCTTCCCGGTAAGGCGAAACTTTCTTGAACGACACCTGGTCCATACCATTATCTTCTCCTTTCCCCCCGGCAAACTTGTGGGTGAGGGAACCTTCCTTTCCTTGAGAAAAAGAAAGAAGATAAAATAAAGATATGGAGCCTTACGGCTCGTTATTGCTTACCGGGTGTAGGTGCTGCACAAAGTGTTAGATAACACATGCAAAAAATGTATGCGGAACACATGAGCTTTATTTATGCACGGGGTCTGCGCCTGGTTTGTACAAAGGATTACATGCAACAGCGGCAAGACTTGTACAAAAGGTGGTTGCCGGAACAGGTTCCGGCAACCGCGCCTTACGGGTAAAACTTACGAAGATGCTCAATGTTCAAGGAGTTGATCACCGGAATGCCATCTTCGGTCTCAAGGCGGACAGCGCCAGGCCTAGTGACTCGTTTCACCCGGTAAGGGCCTTCCCACCTCGGCGTCAACTTGTTGGAATTCTTGGCGGACTGAACGCGCCGAAGAACAAGGTCGCCTTCCTCGAGACTTCTGGCGTTAACTTTGCGGCTATGGTAGCGGCGCAAAGCTTGCTGGTAGCGAGCAGCTCGTACAGCAGCCTGAAGACGGTCTTCCTCAAGGAGCAGCGCGTCATCTTGTCGCAGCTGCTGTTGCTCAAGCTCATCATAAGCGAGCACTCGAGATGACCCGTATACGAGTTCCGTGGGGAGAACTGCCTCTGCTCCATAGACTAGAGCAAAGGTGTCTGGCCAGTGGCTCGATTTGGCGTCGTCCTGATCGACCAATGAACTACCGGCAGCTCCTCAATCCAGTTTCTTCCGTACTTGCGCAGCCTGTCGAAAGTCCTGGTCTTGAGCCCACGCAGCACTTCAGCATTTGCCCTCTCCGCTTGACCGTTGCTTCTCGGGTGAGCAACAGAAGCGAAGCAAACCTTGGCGCCAAGATCTTGGACGTACTGCATGAAGGTGCGGCTCGTGAATTGCGTACCGTTGTCGGTGATGATCCTGTTAGGGATCCCGAAGCGGCAAACAATCGACCTGAAGAACTTGACTGCTGACTGTGCTGTCACCTTCCTCACTGCTTCCACTTCCGGCCACTTTGTGAACTTGTTGATTGCAACGTACAAGTACTCAAAGCCCCCGACTGCTTGGGGAAAGGGGCCGAGGATGTCGAGCCCCCAGACCGAAAATGGCCAGGATAAAGGGATCGTCTGGAGAGCTTGAGCTGGTTGGTGTATCTGCTTGGAATGGAACTGGCACGCTTCACACTTGGTTACTTGTGCAGTTACATCCTGGAGGGCTGTCGGCCAAAAGAAACCTTGCCTGAATGCTTTGCCGGCAAGTGCTCTTGCGCCAATGTGGTGACCACATATGCCTCCATGTATCTCTGCCAACAGCTTTTGTCCGCCTTCCCGGTGAATACACTTCAGTTTCACACCGTTGAGTCTTCTTTTGTACAGTGTGTTGTCGACAAACTGGTACATACTTGACTACCGGGCTACTCTTTCTGCTTCTTCTTACTCTTCGGGAAGTTCTCCTGTCTGAAGGAAACGGACAATCTGCTGTGCCCATGCTGGAGCTTGTGGCTCGACAACAAGGACTAAAGGCACGTCTGCTGCTGCGGGAATATCCGCTTCTACGGCGAGAACCTGCGGCTCAGCCGGAGCTTGACGTTCCCCGGCAAGCTTGCCGGAGCAAAACTTGTCGGGAGCCTCTGCTTCAACGGAACAAACCCTAGGGCTTGCCGGAGCAGACTGCTCCTCAGCACTCTTGGTGTTGATCTTGGGGACCTTCTTGGCGGCGGCTTCGGGAAGCTCTGCCGGAAAATAGTCACCAGAAATCAACTTCCTCTTCTTGCTCTGTCCAGTTGATGGCGTTACAGACGGTTGAGTCAGCTTGAGCACAAAGATCCCTGGTTCCACAGGTAACTTAAGTGCGGCGCATTTCGACAGGCCATCGGCAATGTCGTTCTGGGCTCTTGGAACATGCTCCATCTGTAGGCCGTCAAAGTGCTCTTCTAGCTTTCTCACTTCATCAACGTAGGCTTCCATCAACGGACTCTGATAACTCTTGTTCACTTGGCGGACGACAAGCTGCGAGTCACCCCTGACAATGAGCTTCTTGATCCCAAGGTCTGCCATGATCCTGAGACCAGCAAGCAAACCATCATACTCTGCGGTATTGTTTGTTGCTTGCTCCTTGGGAAAGTGCATCTGGACTACGTACTTGAGGTGCTCTCCGGTGGGTGCAACAAGCAGCACGCCAGCACCGGCGCCTTGCAGCGAGAAGGCACCATCAAAGTACATCAGCCACTCTTTGCTTGCTTCCTTGACGGGGATGCTCGTTTCTGGAATTTCTTCATCTGGTGTTGGCGTCGACTCTGCTATGAATTCTGCCAATGCTCTGCTTTGGATAGTTGAAGTGCTCTCAAACTTGAGGCCAAAGCTTGACAGTTCCAGTGCGCACTCAACAATCCTGCCTGTTGCTTCTGGATTCTGCAGTATCCTCTTCAGCGGAAAACGAGTGACAACTGTGATCTCATGTGCTTGGAAGTAATGGCGCAGCTTTCTCGAGGCCATGAGAAGGCCGAAAAGCAATTTCTGCACACCAGAGTACCTTGACCTAGCCCCCTGCAGAAGGGAACTGACAAAGTAAACTGGGCGAAGCACCATTCTCTTCTGTATCTCCTCGCGCGCCTGCGCAGATCCATCTTTGTCGGGACCAGAGCTTATCGGGGAAGCCCCCTGCTTGTCGCTGGATGGGCCTGCCGTGGTTGCTGGCTCATCATCTGCCTCCCTCTCCGCTACTAACGCAGCACTAACCACTTGATTGGTTGCCGCTATATACAGCAGCAACTTCTCTTGTGGCTTAGGTGCGACAAGTGTTGGAGTGGAGGACAGGTATCTTTTCAAGTCTTGCAGCGCAGCCTCCGCTTCCGGAGTCCATTTCATTGGACCTGCCTTTTTCAGTATTTTGAAAAACGGCAGGGCGCACCCAGCAGACTTAGAGATAAACCTGCTGAGAGCAGCCACACAACCGGCAAGTCTTCGTACATCCTTGACGCGATTTGGTGCTTCAATCTGCTCAATGGCCTTGATCTTGTCGGGATTGGCTTCGATTCCCCGCTGAGACACGAAGAACCCGAGAAGCTTGCCGGAAGGGACTCCAAACACACACTTCTCGGGGTTGAGCTTGAGGCTGATCTTGCGCAGATTTGCAAAGGTCTCGTCTAAATCTTGAATCAGAGTTGCCTTGTCCTTGCTCTTGACCACTATGTCATCCATGTAGGCTTCCACATTTCTGTGTATTTGTGGCTCAAAAGCGACATGGACTACCCTTGCAAATGTTGAACCAACATTCTTTAAACCGAAAGGCATCCGTATGAAATAGTACGTGCCACATGGAGTGATGAATGCGGTCTTCTCCTCATCCTCTTCTGCCATGAAGATCTGATGGTATCCTGAGTATGCGTCAAGAAATGAAAGCAAGTCACATCCGGCCGTGGAGTCAACAATCTGGTCAATGCGCGGCAAGGGAAATGGGTCTTTGGGGCAAGCTTTATTAACATCGGTAAAGTCGATACAAAGCCTCCATTTCCCGTTTGCCTTGCGCACGACTACAGGATTGGCCAACCACGTAGGATGGATCACTCCTCTGACAAGGCATGCTGCTTCCAACTTCTTGATCTCTTCTGCGATGAATTCTTGGCGCTCCACTGCTTGCTTCCTGACTTTCTGCTTGACGGGCCGTGCATGAGGACAGACGGCAAGATGGTGCTCAATTACTTTCCTGGGAACACCGGGGATGTCAGACGGTTGCCACGCAAACACGTCGACATTCGCCCACAGGAAAGCAATTAGTGCGCTTTCCTATTTAGGATCAAGAGTGGCACTGATGGTGAAGGTACCACCAGTGTCGTCCTCCTTGGCGGACACCTTCTTGGTATCTGGCGGAGCTGCCATTGTCTTCTTACACTTGCCGGTGGAGCTCGATGGTGCGTCCTCGACGGTAGCGCAGCACTCCGAAGAGGTGCGCTTGCCGGAGTGGGCATCAGAACTCTTGCCGGACTTGGTCTTCTTCTTCCCCCCGGGAGCTTCAACGGCAGGTGACTTGCGCTCTGTTGCGGCTGCCACTTCCCAGTAGATCTTGTCGGCGCAGATAAGAGCATCCTTCTTGTCGCCAGGGACAGAGATGACACTTATCGGGCCTGGCATTTGTATGCGTAGTGAGAGGCTGCCATGAACTTGGCGAGTGCTGGACGACCGAGTATCCCATTGTAAGGCAATGGAAAATCGGCAATGTCAAAAGTGACCCTCTCAGTCCTGAAGTTCAACTCGCTGCCAAATGTCACCGGCAACGTGACCTTCCCCTTCGGCTTGCTCCTTCCCGGGTTGATTCCTTGGAATGTGCCGGTCTCTTCAAGCTCGCTGTCAGGGATCTGGAGTTTCTGGAGTACAGCGGAGGAGATCAGGTTCAAGCCGGCCCCGCCGTCAACTAGCATCTTAGTGACCTTGAGGTTGCGGATAGTTGGTGAAACCAACATCGGCAAGCACCCGACCGCAGTTGTGCGATCAGGGTGGTCTTCAATATCAAAGATGATAGGCGTGCTGGACCATTTCAGAAGCTTGCGTGACTCGACAGGTGGTTCTGCCGCATTGACTTCCCGCACCCACTGCTTGAGTTGGCGGTGTGAAGTATGGAGAGAAGCACCGCCGTCAACGCACAAGACCTCTGTGGCTTTCTGGAACTCCTGCTCACTGGTCTCGACATCATCCATGTCTTCATCTTCGTCGTCATCTTCATCCTTGTCACGGCCGCGGGGAGGTCTGTCTCCTTGCCGCTGCTTGGCCTTGCCGCGGCGTCCTCCCCGGCCTGTGCGCTTCTTGCCGGATCCTCCAGCACCTCCTTGGGTCTTCTCCTTGTCGCGTCGCTCGTATTCAGCCTTTTGCTGCTCGACAAGCTGCTCGACCTTCTTGCAGCTCTGGAGGTCATGGCCCTTGGTGCGGTGGATTTTGCAGTACTGCTTGTCGGTGCCGTCCTGGTTGTCGGCGACCGCCACAGCCTGGCAGTTGGTGCATGCGGCAATCTCCTTGCCAGAGCTACCAGCTTTGGCTTTCTTGGCGCCACCTTCGTTGCCGGACTTCTCAACGACTAGCACATCTTTGCCTTTCCTCTTCATGTTGTTCCGCCGCCGGTTTTTCTTTGCCGGGGCAGCATCCTCGCTGTCAGATCCTCCTGCTCCTGTATTCTCTTCGGGGAGTTTCCTCCCTTCCCCAGCACGTGCACACTTGTCGGCCAGGGCATACAGCTCACTGACGTCTCTGATCTTGCACATCGCCATCTCCTCCCGCATCCTGCGGTTACGCACGTTCTGATGGAACGCGCTGATGACCGCGGTAGGGTGGACATCTGGGATGTTGTGCTATACACGGCTGAATCTATGAATGTACTTGCGCAGGGGCTCTCCTTCCTTCTGGGCGAGCAGATGAAGGTCACTCTCTATGCCATCAGTTTGTCGGCGCCCGACAAACTGATGTCATAGGTCTGCCCAGGAGGATATGGAGTTGTCCGGCAAGTGCATGAGCCAGGACCTGACGTTGGGCTTGAGCACCAGCGGGAAGTAGTTGGCAAGGATCTTGTCGTCCCGCCCCCCGGCAGCTTGCATCGCGATGGTGTAGATGCTGAGGAACTCCGACGGATGCGACTTGCCGTCGTACTTCTCTGGTACGTCTGGCTTGAAATTCTTCTTGCTGGGCCACTGGACTTGCCGCAGCTCACGAGTAAACGCAGGGCAACCTACCGCGTACGGCAAGTCGCCTGGTTCCCCTGGCGCATGCATGTCGACAGAGGGCCCAGCGCGCTGGTCCGATTGACGCCGCGCTTCTCTTCGGCGCTCGATGCGAGTACGAGCGTCTTCTTGCTGTCATTCATGAAGAACTTGGCGCTGATCGCGACGAGCTCGTGGATCTGATGACGCGGTGGAGTCGCTGTCGAGGTGGATCCGGCGAGTCGGCGATCTTGGTCTTCGGGGCGGAGAGTCCACGGTGGTTGCACCCCCACCGGTCTTGTCGCCACCGGCTCGTGCCTGGCTGACTCGCCGCGGCTGCGATGTACTCGGCTGCCGTGGAGTGTCGCCGTTGGCGAAGCCGATGAGACTCTGAATGGTGGCCCTCCAGTCGTAGATCTTGTCTGCCGTTGGAGGGTAGTCCAGGAGCAGTTGAGCTCGCGCCAAAGCTTCTGTTGAAGTGGTGGGTGGCGGTGGCGAACGATGTGAGGAGCGGGATATGCTCGGACTTCTAACTATGTTAGAAGGAGCAGTATCCCGTCCTGGCGACCGTGCCTCGCTCGTGCCAGCATGTTGGCGTGCATGCTGGTCTTGAGCACTCCGAGATCCACCAGCTCGATCTTGGTCCAGCAAACGTATGGTACCGTGAGTACCATGACGCTGCCGGTCCCGCGCCTCCTGAGATGGGCGCGGTGCATGTACGGACGCCGAGGTCTTGGAGTGCGCCCGGTCGTTGTGGGAGTCGACTACGCCGCTGATGGGCAGCGCAGCCTTGTCCTTGGACCTGGCAGCACTGTGAACTCCCTCGTCGACGCGGCTTCGAGATGGCCTCGCGTCGACGCCCGTTCTTCCGCCGGCGTCTACCCCACCAGCCGTTTGCTCCGGCGGTGGTGGGTTCGGCTCGGACGGAGCAGCCGCCTCCGAAGCCTTCTCCTTCGGCGGCATGTCGATGAAGACGATGAAGATCTAGCTCGTGTGAACGCCGGATCAGGTTCACACAACCTCGACTCCCCCTACCTGGCGCGCCAAAGATGTCGGGGAACGAATCCACGAGCACCTATGGGACCGGCGGACCGAGCCCCTTTCTGTTCGGCGAGGGCGAGGATCGCACGAAGAGCGGATCGAGGCGAAACACACGAGCAGTTTACCCAGGTTCGGGCCGCACGGATGCGTAAAACCCTACTCCTGCTTTGTGGTTTGTATTGAGTTCTTGCTCGGGAGCGCTGAGTGCTACAGTACACACCAGCAGCTAACGAGACCGAGCGTGAGTGTTCTCCTCCTCCCCCCTCTACGTTGCGCATGGGCCTCCTTTTATATGCTCAAGGGGTCACCGACAGGTGGCAACGTAGACAAGGGTAAAAATGGAAAGGTGTTACGGTTGGTACAACTACCTGTTATAGTGTACCATACCTAACTCTGACGGCAGGGGACAAGGGCATTGAATGCCCATCTGCATCGCCCAAATAGTGCAAAAGGGACCGTCAGGGATGCCACCGCTCGCCACGATGGCAATCTTGTCAGCACCGCTTGCCACCGCGCACCGCTGGCTGCACAGCCTCCCGCCACGTACGCCTGGAAGGGTCCTAGAGCGACACGTTGGTGGATGTGCTGGAGCGCGGGTATAGAGTGGTAGCTTGCCGCGGCAAGCGCCTTGCCGCGGTCGTTGTCTTGTCGCGTCCGGCAGCTCGTCGCTCACCGGGCCTTGCCGGGACGCGTGGCGCGTCGCGGCAAGTTCCTTGAGATGCCTTGGTTGGCCTTCCCGGCAAGCTCCTCTTGCCGGGGCCTTGTCTCCTTGGCTTGAATACTTTGTTCTTGAATGGCTCCAAAGGAACCACGGAGGACCTTGGCGGTCACCCGGCAAGCCTTGCCGCGGGATGCTGCGACTGCCCGTGCACAAGTTCGGGATACTAGGGTACCCCTACTCTAGTACACCGACAGAGGGGTGAGAGCCCCTCCGAGATTGGATATGTCTCTCTGTCTCTCTCTGTTTCGCGTCCCCCAGATCTGGGCTAAAACCGTTTCTTATATTCCCGGAGATCCATAACTCCGATTAGGCTGAGATTTTAACACGTTTTTTCCAGATATAAGCCTTGCGCCCGAAGTAGAGCTCCAACCGACGTTCGAGGAGGGCACAACCCACCACCGTGCGCCAGGGGCCTCCGGCGTGCCCTGGTGTCTTGTGGGCTGTGTGGGCCTCCATTTCCGGTGATTCCAACTCCCAAAAATCACATATATTCAAAAATAATTCTCCATAAAATTTTATTGCATTTGGGATATGGATTTTCTGTGATACAAAAAACATGCAAAAGAACAGGAACTGTCACTGGGCACTGGATTAGTAAGTTAGTCCAATAAATAATATAAATAGTTGCCAAAATATGTGAAAGTTCTATAATATTGGCATGAAACAATAAAAAATTATAGATACGACGGAGACGTATCAACATCCCCAAGCTTAATTCATGCTCGTCCTCAAGTAGGTAAATGATAAAAAAGATAATTTTTGATGTGGAATGCTACCTAGTATAAACTTGATCATATATCTAGTCATGGCATGAATATTAAGAGATGAGTGATTCAAAGCAATAGTCTATAATTTGACATAAAGACATCAATACTCGAGCATCCCAACAAACAATCATGTCTTTCAGAATATCAAATGCTAAAGAACGTTATCCCTACAAAATCATATAGTCTTGTCATGCCCTGTCTTCCCAGCTCAAAGTATAAATCATGTACTACTCCGGTGTTAGCTAAGCAATTGGTTCATACTTTTTAACGCGCTTCAGCATTTTCAACTCTCACGCAATACATGAGCTGATGTCTACACACGCTTCTATTCTTGTAGACTATGTTGGGCCTCCAAACGCAGAGGTTTGTAGGACAGCATCAATTTCCCTCAAGTGGATGACCTAAGGTTTATCGAACTCAGGGAAGTAGAGGTTGAAGATGGTCTCTCTCAAGAAACCCTGCAACTAAGATACAAGAAGTCTCTTGTGTCCCCAACACACCTAATACAACTAGGAGTTGTATAGGTGCACTAGTTCGGCGAAGAGATGGTAAAATATGGATGATAGGAGTGGCAAAGCAAAGTAATATAAATCTGTAATAAAAAGTGCAGCAAGCAAACAAGTGGTAAACGTGAGCATAAATGGTATTGCAATGGTGGAAACAAGGCCTAGGCTTCATACTTTCACTAGTGGCAACTCCCAACAACATTAACATAGTCTAATCACATGAGATTTCCCATAAAACATGCAATGGAGACGCACTCGGAGGTCATTCCTTTGTGGTCAAGAGAGGACGAGAATTATGTAGGGCTACAAAAGCACACCTCAAAGTTCGTATTTCTCAATCTATGGATTTCCCAATGTCACCGCGGCCATCCAAAGAGAGTACCACAATCACCACAACATATCTCCAGGATAGTCAAAGACAAGCACCAAGAGACTCTCAATCTTCAATCAACACACAAAAGAGGAAATCACTCATGAAAATATTCTTCTAATCCATGTCCAATAGACCGATGTCACCTTGGTCTCGGGGATTATACTAGATAAAGACAAGTGAGTACATCAATTCAATACATAGAGGAAGGGGAAATATCACGGGATCACCCTAGATTAACATAGCCTATGATCACAACGAAGATCACATCATGGGAGAGAGAATTGACCACATAGCTACTGGTAGAAACCTCAGCCCCGAGGAGGAACTACTCCCGCATCATGGAGGGAGGAAGCAACGTCGATGGAGATGAATCCGGGGGGACTTCCCCGTCCCGGCAGGATGCCGGCACAGGAATTCTGGTCCCCCGAAACTTGGTGGCGATGGCGGCGGAGATCGGAATTGCTTCTGGAGAAAAGGGTTCTGGGATCAGGGTTTTCGGGACGAGAGGAATATATATGCGAAGGGGGGTCACCAGAGGCGGAGCCGGGGCCCCAGGCGCCCCCCTGGCGCGGCCAGGGGTGGGGCCGCGCCGGGTGGCCGCCTGGGCCACCCCTGGCTCCCCTCTGGCCCCGTTTTGGTTATTCGCGAAGCTTCCTGTACGCTGATTTTTCCTGTATTTTTCCTGGAATTTTTAGAGCACTTTTAATATGGGGGAAACCTGAAATAGAAAAACAGCAGAAAACAGGAACTGGCACTGTGGTGCACTGAGTTAATAGGTTAGTCCAAATATGATCAAAAGTGTATGGAAGTGCATAAATATCATAGCAATATCACACAAAAGAAGCATGGAGCAAGCAGAAATTATAGATACATTTTGGACGTATCAACATCCCCAAGCTTAATTCCTGCTCGTCCTCGAGTAGGTAAATGATAACAAGCACAATTTCTGTGGTGACATGCTACCAACCATATAAGAACTTTTAAGTAAAGCAATCAAGGCATGTAATTCAATTCAAGTCATAACAAGCAAGAGTCTATATTAGCATTGTAACAAGCAACATAAGAACATAAAGGTGCAAGAGCTCTCGCTGTCCGTGACTCGAATGTCTCCAAATGGTGTTTGCGTGCAAGAAAGGGGATAGGGATATACGAGAGAGTAAAACATAGTTTTTGTATTGTTGAGAACTTAATCTACTAAAGTTTCACACTTGGTCTTCTTTGGAATCTTATCTTGACTCATCCCCAGACCACCAGTCAGGTACAAGTCAAAATGATCCACTCCCTTTCGATATTTTGAGCACTCATGCAATGGATGAGCGTAAGCAAGAAAGTTAACACTTAGGATGGCAAAGAGAGAAAAATGATGAAGGGGGAAGACAAAAAGGTGTGAAAGGCTCACATCAATGAGGACAATCATAGGCGAGAGAAAGCCAAATGATAGATATGATGTGAGGAGTAGGGATTGCCATGCAACGGATGCACATATGAGCTAAGGTAAGCTCTCCAATGGAACTAGTGGGGGTGCATCCAACTTGCTTGCTCAAGAAGACCTAGAGCTCTTTTGAGGAGGCTCATCATTGGAATATACAAGCCAAGTTCTATAGTGTGAAGGTCCCCACATAGCTATATGCATGAATGATAATCTCTATGGAGTACAAGGTATAAGATGGAGTACGAGTGTGGATCTCTCAAAAGGAATAGTAGTGTGCCCCCTTCTCTCTTTTTATTTCTTTTTCTCTTTTTTTCTCTTTTTTTTTTATTTTGTGTGTGGCCTCAATGGCTCTTTCTATTTAACTCTCATTTGTCCTCTTTGGGATCTTTTCCTCACTTTAGGGGCAACACTCTATGTATTACAAGAAGTATAGAAGATCTTTCACACTTTACAAAAGTACTCAACATAAAGAAAATGAAACTATCATGATGTATGCAAATGTATGCCTCTGCAAGTGTAGCAGGATATGCAATGATACTAGCGCGTCATGTAGCAATGATTAGGGCAAGGCCCAACTAGCATGCGGCTCATCGATCAAGCAAAAAGCATGTATGACATGAAGATCAAGTCATGAGAAGATGGATGTTGCATGGCAATGTATCTCGGAAAGGCTATGGAAATGCCTTGATAGGTAGGTATGGTGGCTGTTTTGAGGAAGGATATAATGAGGCTTATGATGACAGAGCGTATCATGCCAAGGATTTGGATGCACCGGCGAAGTATGCGCCAACTCTCGAGGTGAGAAAGGGCAATGCACGGTACCGAAGAGGCTAGAAAAATATGGCTAGGTGGAAGTGTCAACCTTCGAATACTCACATTAGTCCGAAGAACTCATGCACTTCTTATCGGTAACTCTCAATCTAATTAGGAGGTTCACAAAGAGACAAGTACCCCGAGGAGGAGTGTATGGGGGTTTGGTTATCCTTGCGCATCCTCGACTCATGGTACGTGAGTGTACTCTAATATTCGATCCCTCCAAAGATTAGTGATCCATCTAGTAGCTAAAGTTCTCAACTATTTTGTAGGTTTTCGAAAATAAACACGGATTGCCCAAAATACGACATCTATCACTAATAGGCTAAAGCTCTTGACACCAAAAGTTCAGACATTACTCATGGCAATACCTCAAAACTATTGCAAGTTACTACTAAAATTAAATAGCAACCTCAATTACCTACTTTAAGTTAAGACACACAACTCAGTGCAACAGGCAAACTCTCTTAACAAGATAAACATGAAAACTCAAGAGAGTTCAGCAACCAACTAAACAAAATCTCTTTTAAAAAGAAAAGCATGAAAACTAAGAGCTAAACATGACAGCAGCTATGGAAAGACAAAGAACACACACAGCAAAGATAAGCATGAAAATCCTATGTTGTGTTCTAGGTTGTAGTGGAGCATGTTTCTCTCCCACACAAAGAAAGCTGGGTTCTAACTTGTTATGAACAGCAAGCAAAGCTAAAGAAAACTAAAAAGGAAACTAAGAGCAAGACGCTCCAAGCATAGCACATAACACATGAAGTGATTAAAATATAGTGGAACGAAGGATGAACTGATAATTGTTGATGGAGAAGGGGATACACGGGGGCATCCCCAAGCTTAGATGCTTGAGTCTCCTTGGATATTTCTTGGGGGTGCATGGGGGCATCCCCAAGCTTGAGCGTTTGACACTCCTGAATCTTCTTTTATCATCTTCCCTCGCACACTTGAAAACTCCATTCATACATAACTCATCATAATCTGATTAGAGAGGTTAGTACCCACAATAAAATAATTTTTCTCTACTGGAAACAAAGATATTCTTGAAGGTCTACTGTTTCTCAAGATCGCCAAAAAGTTTTTGCAAAGAAAAAGCAAGCTTAAGGTCTGCAAAACGAAGAAAAGGCAAAACATGGCAGAATCTGTGAAAAACAGACCAGCAGGTAGCAAATAATTTTTTTGGGGTACTTCTGCAGCTCAAATCAAAAAACTCAGAACAGACGCCCGAAAACCAATTGTATAGAGCACGCTGTCAAAAAAATTCAGATCAAAAAGATGATCTGTTGATTTTATTCGAATTTTTCTGTCCAAGGACATAATCTGTTTTCTGGACTGCACGTCACAACTTTTGAACTTTCTTGCAATCAGAGGCTAAAATTGGCACAAAGCTGAAAAATAAAGATACAATGATGTTGCTACAGTAGTAACAAACATCAAGACCACTAAAAACTGAAAGAACAGACTGAAAGCAAAGATAACAAGGGTTGTCTCCATAGAGCTCTTTCTTTATAGCCATAAAGATAGGCTTAAGACTTTAATGATGCTCTCGTAGGAATAAGAGTTGAAGAACAAAAGAGAGCATCAAGAAGCAAATACCAAACACATTTAAGCCTAACATGCTTCCTATGCATAGGAATATTGCAATAGAATAATTCATTGAAGCACAAAGCAATAAGCATAGGAAGACAAAACAAGTGCAGCTTCAAAACCTTCAACATAAAGAGAGGGAACTTGATATTATTGAAATATATATAAGCATATGTTCCCTTCTCATAATAATTTTCAGTGGGATCACGAATAAACTCAACAATATAAGAATCACATAAAGCATTGTTACCATGATCCACATGCAAAAAGGTACTCTTACTCTCCACATAAGCATAATCTTTCTCATTGGTAATAGTGGGAGTAGGACTATCATAAACAACTTGAACACTATAGATTAATTGTGTATTAGGAAGATGGTGTTCAACAAGGGAGTAATTCCCTCCATGATTATGACAAGTTTCATAAGGATAATTTCTCCTTATGTCATAGGTACCTTTATAATCACTATAGATTGGAGTTATAACATCATCATAGTAGAGAAGAGCATTATCATTGCTAGCAACTATATTTGTAAACATGTTGTCTTTATTCTTACTAGCCAAATAATTATCAATTATCACATCACTAGTGGGTAAAGGATTTGCAATCCTATCATCCCCAAGCTTAGAGCTTTCCATATCATCACTTTCAGAGTTGGTACCAAAAAGATTTTCAAGATCATAAGTAGCATTATCATCATTTTCCCAATCACAATAAGTAACATGCATATCATAATCAAAATCATCTTCAATAGTACCTACGGACGTATCGTCAAGATGATAATTAAGGCAATAAACTTCACCTTCTTCTTTAAACTTACAACCGTTAGGATAAAAGTTGATGGGAGGAATATGCTCAGGCCAGGTTGATACCCATTCTTCTTCCTTCTTGCTCCTCTTCCTCCTCCTCTTCTTTTTCTTCTTCTTCACCTTAGGAGGGAGTGGTTGGAGATGAAGCTTCTCCACATATCCTGGTTTATCATTAGAAACAATAGGGGAAACTTGGGAGAAACTCTCCTTTTTATTAGCAGAAATATAAGAGACATTTTTATACTTTGGTAAAGTTCCATCCTTTCTAATCTTACTTATGTAATCATTTTTATGGCAATTAACAACACAATAGAGATGGCAATTTTGCAAAGTGTTTTTTATTCCTATGGCATTAACATCTAGCCAAGAAGTCTTTTCTGATAACTCTTCACACTTCAAAAATAACATAAGCTCATCATAAAGATCAGGGGTGATCATGTTATCACACAACTGGTTAACAGTTATGTTTTGAAAGTGCATGCATTGAAAATTAAAGTGACCCTCTATACAGCAAAGTTCACAAGTAAAAGGATAAAGGTCACACAATTCTCTAGCAATTTCATTTAAATCTTTGACCCAAGTGATTGTTCTTTCATGCTTATGTTGCTTACAATACTTCTCTTCTTCAATCATAGGCCTTTCACAAGGTCTATCCACTCCACAAAAATTAACATGCTTATATAAAACTTCATTTTTAGGAATTGGATCATGCATGTTGCAATCATCATGAACAATTTCATTTTCTTTGCAAATCTCTTTAAAAGGTTCATGATGCTTGATCCAATCCTCCTTAGGCATATTAAGATGTGAAGCAAAAGATTTGAGGAAATCAACAAGGAGTTGAGAATCAAGCCCAAACTTAGCACTAAACTTATTAAAACTTGTAGTTTCAACAAAGGACTTAATGCAATCATACTCATAAATTATACTTGACTCTTTACCTTTGTCGATCTCCCAATCTTCAGTGTTGCGTTGAATTATTTCAAGGCGTTCCCATTTAGCATCAATCTTTTCATTTGTGAAAGAACCCATAGAGGAAGCATCGAGCAAATCTTTATCCTGCCGAGAGAGCCTCGCATAGAAATTAGTAATAATCATATCTTTGGGGAGCCCATGGTTAGGACATTTTAGCATTAACGTTTTCAGTCTCCCCCAAGCTTGAGCTATGCTCTCTCCGTCATGAGGATAGAAATTATTAACATAATTCCTATTCTCATGGACTTCATGAAGAGGATAAAACTTGGAGTAAAAGAGAGACTGGATCTCTTCCCAATCCAGCAGGTGAGAGTCATCTAGTAGCCTATACCATTCCAATGCTTTTCCTTTCAGTGACAAGGCAAATAATTTCCTCATGACTCCATCTCTTGTCAAACCTGAAATCTTAAACAACTCACAAAGTTCTGCAAGTTTCAACAAATGAATACTAGGATTGACTGTCCCATCATAACAATCATTCCTAATTATTTCAATTATCCCAAGTGGTATTTGGAACGGGATACATTCAGTAGGTGGAGGAGACTTCTCTACCACGGGTGTGGTAAAGCGGCCTTCCCCAAGCAGCGAACTAAGAGTGCGGTTTTCCATAAACATAACTAGTGAAACTAAAAACAAGAAACGAAAAGATTTAATTGCAAGATCTAAAGATATACCTTCAAACACTTACCTCCCCGGCAACGGCGCCAGAAATAGCTTGATGTCTACACACGCTTCTATTCTTGTAGACTATGTTGGGCCTCCAAGCGCAGAGGTTTGTAGGACGGCAACAATTTCCCTCAAGTGGATGACCTAAGGTTTATCGAACTCAGGGAAGTAGAGGTTGAAGATGGTCTCTCTCAAGCAACCCTGCAACTAAGATACAAGAAGTCTCTTGTGTCCCCAACACACCTAATACAACTAGGAGTTGTATAGGTGCACTAGTTCGGCGAAGAGATGGTAAAATATGGATGATAGGAGTGGCAAAGCAAAGTAATATAAATCTGTAATAAAAAGTGCAGCAAGCAAACAAGTGGTAAACGTGAGCACAAATGGTATTGCAATGGTGGAAACAAGGCCTAGGCTTCATACTTTCACTAGTGGCAACTCCTAACAACATTAACATAGTCTAATCACATGAGATTTCCCATAAAACATGCAATGGAGACGCACTCGGAGGTCATTCCTTTGTGGTCAAGAGAGGACAAGAATTATGTAGGGCTACAAAAGCACACCTCAAAGTTCGTAGTTCTCAATCTATGGATTTCCCAATGTCACCGCGGCCATCCAAAGAGAGTACCACAATCACCACAACATATCTCCAGGATAGTCAAAGACAAGCACCAAGAGACTCTCAATCTTCAATCAACACACAAAAGAGGAAATCACTCATGAAAATATTCTTCTAATCCATGTCCAATAGACCGCTGTCACCTTGGTCTCGGGGATTATACTAGATAAAGACAAGTGAGTACATCAATTCAATACATAGAGGAAGGGGAAATATCACGGGATCACCCTAGATTAACATAGCCTATGATCACAATGAAGATCACATCATGGGAGAGAGAATTGACCACATAGCTACTGGTAGAAACCTCAGCCCCGAGGAGGAACTACTCCCGCATCATGGAGGGAGGAAGCAACATCGATGGAGATGAATCCGGGGGCACTTCCCCGTCCCGGCAGGATGCTGGCACAGGAATTCTGGTCCCCCGAAACTTGGTGGCGATGGCGGCGGAGATCAGAATTGCTTCTGGAGAAAAGGGTTCTGGGATCAGGGTTTTCGGGACGAGAGGAATATATATGCGAAGGGGGGGGTCACCAGAGGCGGAGCCGGGGCCCCAGGCACCCCCCTGGCGCGGCCAGGGGTGGGGCCGCGCCGGGTGGCCGCCTGGGCCACCCATGGCTCCCCTCTGGCCCCGCTTTGGTTATTCGCGAAGCTTCCTGTACGCTGATTTTTCCTGTATTTTTCCCGGAATTTTTAGAGCACTTTTAATATGGGGGAAACCTGAAATAGAAAAACAGCAAAAAACAGGAACTGGCACTGTGGTGCACTGAGTTAATAGGTTAGTCCAAATATGATCAAAAGTGTATGGAAGTGCATAAATATCATAGCAATATCACACAAAAGAAGCATGGAGCAAGCAGAAATTATAGATACGTTTTGGACGTATCATGAGCGCAAGCCATGTATATAGCAATATAGGTGGAATAGAATGTGGTGGTAGTAGACAAAAGAAGGGAAGAAAGTCTCACATCAACTAGGCAAACTAATGACTGTGGAGATGTCCATCAATCGATATCAATGCGAGGAATGGGGATTGCCATGCAACAGATGCAACTAAGAGCTATAAGTGTATGAAAGCTCAATATGAAACTAAATGGGTATGCATCAGACTCTACTACGGAAATTTCCCACTAGTATATGGAAGTGAGAACATAGGACTCTCTATATGGAAAACATGGTGCTACTTTGAAGCACATGTGTGGTATTTGCATGCCCCTTCTCTCTTTTTTTCCTTTTTTTCTTTTTCTTTTTCTCCTCTTTTTTTCTTTTAGTTCGGAGTCTCACCCCGACTTGTGGGGGAATCATGGTCTCCATCATCCTATCATCATGGGGGCAATGCTCTAAAAATGAATAATGATGGTCATCACACTTCTATTTACTTATAACTCAAAAGAAATAAAAATTACAACTCGATACCTATGACATAGTATGACTCTAAATGAATGTCTCTGGCAGTGTAATGATCTAGCATAGCAAAGATTAAAAAATGGACAAGCCATGTAAATATCCTGCTAGTTGTCTTATGATCATGCAAAGCAATGTGAAAATGAATGCTCAAGTCAACTATATGATGGAAGTGCATGGCAATATATCTTGGAATGGCTATGGTAATGCTATAATAGGTAGGTATGGTGGCTGTTTTGAGGAAGGTTAAATAAAGTTTATGCACCGGCGAAAATTGCGCGGCACGAGAGAGGCTAGCAATTATGAAATGGTGAGAGTGTGTATAATCCATGGACTCGCATTAGTCATAAAGAACTGATATACTTATTGCAAAAGTTTATTAGCCCTCGAAGCAAAGTAATACTACACATGCTCCTAGTGGGGAGGTTGGTAGGAGTTAACCATCGCGCGCCCCCAACGTTCACACAAAGATAGGACAATCAAGGATAAATTATGCTCCAACTTCCCGGCATAACGAGAGACTATACATGCAGGCTTTGGGAATCACAAACCTTAACATCAATATCTTACTAAACACAATCATCTACTAGTACCTCCCACATATTATCATCTCTATATCGCAAAACTATTGCAAGGAATCAAACATATCATATTCAATGATCCATAAGTTTTATGTAGGATTTTATGACTAACCGTGCAATTGACCAATTCGTATTGACTCTCTAAATAGATATAAGTGAAGAATGAGATATTCTATGAACATCGGTTTTCTATGTGAAGAGAAACAGGCAATCAAAACTTCAAATGATATAAGTGAAGAACATGAAGCATTCTATAAAGCCATACTCAAAAGATATAAGTGAAATGCAAAGAGCATTCTACAAATTTGCCAAGGACTATCTCATACCAGCATGGTGCATTATTAAAAGAAAAATAAAAGGCACACGACGCTCCAAGAATTTACGCATATCATGTGAATGAAATGAATCCAAAAACATACCTTTACTTGTTGAAGAAAGATGGGATGCCTTCTGGGGCATCCCCAAGCTTAGACACTTGAGTCTCCTTGAATATATATACATGGGGTGCCTTGGGCGTCCCCAATCTTGTGCTCTGGCCTCTCCTCCTTCTTCTCACATCGAGACCTCCTCGATCTTCGAACACTTCATCCACACAAAACTTAATCGAATTTTTAGTGGCGGGGTTAGTGCATATGATCAATGAAATCCCATCATGTACTACTCTAACATTATTGTATAATTATAAACAAACATTACCCACTGTATGCTATCACAATTCTATGGCCCCAAGTCAAGGAGGCTTCAACAAGAATTCAAACATAAGCAAGTAATGAAGCTATAACAGCAATCTGTGAAAACGGGATAGTCTGTAAAGATTTGAACATCCACATACTTCTGTAACTCTAAAAATTCTGAAATAATTAGGAAAAAAAAAGCTAGAGTGTGCAAAAAGTTTCAGAACCGTTTGACTTTCCAGTAAAAAAAAATGAAAAATCATGCACTACAGCTAAGTTTCTGTTTTGTACCGCATAAACCAACAAGCAATCTAATCATGCTAAAGGCAAACCTTGGCACATTATTTTTATAATACAATGGAATTGGACAAGGTGATAATTATTTTTGCGAGAACTTTCATGAAAAATTCTACATTGCTTCCATAAGCATAAACACAAGTGTTCAAGGTCGACCCTTATTTCCGCAATGCATCACCTTTCAATTGTTTCTCCTTTTCAAAAAGTTTTAGGTTCCACTCTATACTTTTTTTAACTTTATAAAAGCACTCAGCATAAGTAAATGACACTTTTTTTTTAACTTCCGGGTTGTCTCCCTGGCAGCGCTTTCTTGAAAGCCATTAAGCTAGGCATAAAGTGCTCAAGTAATGAATCCACCCGGATCCCAAGGTATATGAAAGCCAATTTTAACTAGCAATGATTTGGCATTTATTAGTGAACACAAAGCAATATACATCAAGAAATGACGGAGTCTAACTCTCTCCCTATGCATCGGCATGTAATAAAAGAACAATTCATGCACATCAAGTAAAGACCAATGCATAGTATAAGCAGTTTCTTGCAATTTTATCGTGTTGGAAACATAGAGAGGCGGAGATGTAGTTCCTCTCTCATAATAATTGCAAGTAGGAGCAGCAAGCACATGCATATTATACTCATAAAATACATCATGTGCAATGGTAAAAGGCAACCCACCAATATAATCCTAAATAAGTGCAAATTTCTCCGATATAGTGTAGTTTGGAGAATTTAAAAAGATAATAGGACTATCATGCGTGGGTGCAATAGAAACAATTTCATTCTTAACATAAGGAACTATAGCAAGTTCATCTCCATAAGCATAATTCATATTGGCATCTTGGCCACAAGCATAGCAAGCATCAATTTCATCGAAAAGGGATATTTCAAGTGAATCAATGGGATCATAGAGATTATCATAGCATTCATCCTTTGGTAAGAACGAAGGGAAATTAAACAATGTATGAGTTGAGGGGTTACTCTCATCAAAAGGTGGGCACGGGTAGCTAATCCGTTTTTCCTCCTTTTGTTCTTCGCTCTCCTCCTCATCTTTTTCATCCAATGGGCTCACAATGTCATCAATTCCTTCTTCCATAGACTCCTGCAAAATATTAGTCTCTTCCTGGACATCGGAGACTTTCTCAATAAATATATCAATATCGGAATTGTATTTGTAATTATCATAGCAATATTTAAGGATGGCAAAATTTTTAGGTCTATAAACATCATCATTAAAAGCTTCATAATTTTCAAACAAAGATTCAATTTCACAAGCACCCTTAAAAGCAACAAATTCCTCTATTCTTTCCACATCATAGTAATCATATATACCTCTAGCGTAAGAAGCTGAAGTTTCATTGTCATTAAATTCACATGAAAAGGGTAGGTGTGGAGCATTCATCCTAGAGCAACAAGTATAATCATATCTCAAGCATAAATCATAAGCTTACCAATGCAACATATGAATTTGATCCCATAACAATTTCCCTTTATGAGTCAAGCGATAATCCCTAAAGTATTCATGTTGATCCAACGTTTCTGTAATGCCCCGGATGTAATACTTTCCCTTTTGGGCTTATAATATATCTCCGGCTTCATCTATTTCCATTTCGGGTTCT
Organism: Secale cereale; assembly: GCA_902687465.1. Lineage (NCBI taxonomy): Eukaryota > Viridiplantae > Streptophyta > Magnoliopsida > Poales > Poaceae > Secale > Secale cereale. Next base: position 538,451,712 of record LR738713.1, read on the forward strand.
TTGTCTTTCGGGTTTTCGTCGTTTTGTTGTGTGAGTGTGTGGCATTCATTCATATCATGTAGACATGTGCATTGCATTGCATTTGTGTTGTCGGTTGCTTCCGGTTCCGCGTGTTTCTTCCCGTTGTCCGTTTCGCGTTCCGGAGCTCCCTCACGTGTCCGTGACGTCCCGTAGGCCTACTTTGTTGTTCGGGCGTTTTACGTTACCGGTGTGCCGCGAGGTTGTTGTGTGTGTGTTGTTGTTTTGTTGTGTGCAACCCGCCTCTCAAATCTCGTCTCGTTTGGACTCCGTTGACTTTCCCATCCGTTGTTCGTGTGGGTCCGATGTGCCTTCACTTTGTGTCCCGAAAACACCCCTTCTGCAGTCTTTTGCTTCTCCTAGGCCTTCTAAAACTATCCCCGCGATCGGATCCGTCGGATCGCGATCGGAGGGCTCCTAGCGCCCTAAACTCCCTCCTAACCCTAAAAACTGCTATATAATAGACCCTAGTCTATTTTGGCATGTCCCCTTCTTCTTCCCCCTTCCCCTCTATTTTTTTCCCCTTCCTTTCAGATCTCAGATCCACTAATTCTTCCCTGGATCCCGAGGGGAACCAACTCCCTCGAGAGAGCCGCCGCCGAAATCCCGCTGGATCGAAGCCGTCGCCAGATCCTTCGATCTGGCCAAGTCAACGACCAGCCGATCCCTCGCTCGCGTCGGGCCGAGGACCACATCGCTGGATCCCGCGCGCCAAGTCACCTCTCCATCGCCTCGCTTCTCCGGGCCCGTACGCCACCCCGCGGCCCAGGCATCTCCCGCTGCTTCCTCGCCACCGACAGTCGCCGGGCCGCGCCGGCCCGTACCCTGCCGCGCCTCCGGGTCCCCACATCGCCTTCCCGTCGCCCCGGCCCGTTCTCCGCACCAGCTCGCCACCGTCGGCCTCGCGCCACCTTGGGCCGCCCGCTCCAGCGCCGCGCGCCAGCCCAGCCGGATCGCCAGGCGCCCCGCCTCCCTGGGCTGATTCCGCTCCAGGCCCACCCCGCGTCCACCGCGCCGGGCTGTGCGCCACCGAGCCGCGGGCCTCCCTCCTCGCGTGGGCCGTACGCCGTCGCCCCCAGGCTCGCCAGCCGCCTCCGCCGAGTTGGGCCGAGTCGCCCAGGCCCCAGGCCGGATCCAGCTCCCTCCGCACCGGATCGGCCCATCTTCGTTTTTCTTTCCAGATCTGCTAAGGTTGACCCTAGATCTACTAAGTCCCTGTTTTACTGTTCTGAGATGCTATGTTTGACCTTGCATATCTTTTACTGTGTTGCTCCGTTTTGCGCGTGTAATATGTCCAGACGTTCGTGGAGATGTGCTCTACGTTTCCTCTGTTGTTGTCATGCATGTTAGAGATCATCTAGGTGCTTGTTTTGCTGTTGCAAGAGTGCATCATGAGTTAAAATGCTGTTATGTGTTATTTTCATGCCACCTTTGCCATGTGATATCTTTTAGCCCGTTTGTCCAAATGATGCAAATGACATGTCCACGTGTTCGTCTTGCCACGAACTACGTGTTGCTTGTGATAGGTTGCATGGTAGATTTATTATTGCCTTGTTATCATCGTTGCAAAGTGCCATGTGGCTGTGATGTGTTTTCACTTGTTATGAAATGCCATCTTGATGAGCTCGTTGTAATCGTTGTGTTCACCTCTATGAAGCATGCTTGTGTGTTTCGGGATCACCTTCATGTGTATGTTGATGAGGTGCTTACCCTTTGCCATGTTTAGTTTCGAGGTGACTTGAACATGCTCTTTTAGTTGCTATGATGTTATTGCTGTTTTAGGACTTAGTGGTTTTTCACTAAGTCTGAAATCTGTAACGTTCCGATGCCATGTTCGTGTGATGTTCTAGGGCAAAGCATGATAGTTTTGGAGTGGATTTTGATTGTTCCTTGTAGTATATATTGTTGTCTTTCCATTCATGTCCTCACATGTCCATTTGAGTGGCTGTAGCATGCTTATCTTTTGCTCCAAAGTTTCAATAAAATTCTGCTGCCAGAATTTTATTGTCAAGTTCAATATGTCCAAGATCATTGCTATTGATCCGTGACTCCGTTGGGGGTGCACTTTGGACTTAGTTGCTGTACTATATATCTAGTTTGTGTTCAAGTCCTTTGCCATGCTTTTTGGGTGCTGTAGCTTAATTATTTTGAGCTCCGAAGATGCTATGTTGCTGTAATTTTCAGCTTTCGCTCAAATCTTGTTTCGGGCATAACTTTTAGCCCGTAACTCCGATTTCAGCGAATCTTATATCAAACTTGATTGTTTTTCTGTGTAGATTAATAATATCAGATTGTTTTCATGTTTTGAGGTGATTTGCTTGAGTGATGTATTCCGTGCTCCATGTGCATCCTTAGTGCATCCATCATGCATTCATGTTTTTCGAGTGCGCATTGCATCTTGTTGATTGGTGCTTGGTGTGATTGTTTTGTTTAGAGCCGGAAGCTGAGACCGAGTACGAAGTTGAGCACGAGGTTTCCAACGAGGTTGAGCACGAGGACCCTTCTTACGATCCGAACGACTTCTCTTCAGGCAAGATGACCGAACCCCGATAACATTACTATCTTTGCCTTTTGCTAGTAGTCTCGATCTATAGTTTTGCCTCAATGCCCATGTTCTTCTTGTCAGCCTCCTACTTGTAACCAATTGCCATGTTTAACCACCCTACCTATGCAAACCGTTGCTTGGCTAAGTACGCTTCGCTCAGCCCTTCTTATAGCGTTGCTAGTTGCAGGTGAAGTGAAGATGCTTGCTCCATGTTGAAGCTTGGTTGGGTTATATCACACTATATAAATGCTTTAATTGAAATCATCTATATATTGGCAAGGGTGGAAGGCTAAGCCTTTTGCTTGGTGATTTGTTCCACTCATGCCGTTAGGAACCGTATAAACCGGTGTTATGTTCCTTGATTATGCGTTCCTAACACGGTTGGGGTGTATGGGACCCCCTCGATAAACCGCTAAGTGCTAAGTCTTTTCCAGCAAGTCCCAACCTTGGTACTATTTGCCTAAACAACAAAAAAACTTTCCGAGGGAGTAATTAACCCGAGGCTTAATTAATTCAACCCCCTGGGCCAGTGCTCGACTTGAGTGTTGGTCCAAACTAGAGCCACTTGCGGATACCACCCGGTTCGCTGGGATCTTCGGTATTTGTACGTATTGCTCATCCGGACGTGTCCTGAGACCTAGATACGCGCGGCTACTATCAGGGTGTCGACACGCCGGGAGGATTTGCTGGATTAGCCTTACCTTAGCTCGGTATATCTTGAGCACGGGATTCCGAGGATACTCGGGTCTTCCCACTTTGGAGTTGCGACTCCGCGGATCGTGGGCTTGTAATGGGTCAAGTTGGAACACCCCTGCAGGGTTTGAACTTTCGAAAGCCGTGCCCGCGGTTATGTGGCAGATGGGAGCTTGTTAATTCCGGTTGTAGATAACTTGACACATTGTTACTAATACACTACCAGCGTGTGTTCCGTGACCGTCAATTTCCGAATAGGGATTCGGGAGTTGAACACGGAGGGGTTATGTTTGTGAGCTTGTAGCTAGGATCACTTCGTGATCACTTCTCGCCGATGCCTTCTCTTCTCGCTCTCACTTACGTAAGCTAGATGCTAGTTGCTGCTGCAAACACTGTTACTTTTCTTCAGCCTTTTCCTCACCCAAAGGCTTTGATAGTCTTGTTACCCGGAGACGGGATTGCTGAGTCCTCTGTGGCTCACAGTTACTTCACACACCAGATGCAGGTCCAGCCGTGAGCTATCCAGGTGATGGCACCGAGCTAGAGTGGGAGTACGACGAGGAGCGTAGTCGGTACTACGTGCGCTACCCGGACGATCAGTAGTGGAGTCTCTTACTAGGATTCGATCCGCCTGTGGTTTATTTATCTGAGTTTGGTACTTTGACATTTGGCTTTTGCCCTTAGAGGGTTGTAGTGTTCTTAATGTATGATGTTTGAGACTTGTACTGTAATTCTGTGACGTGGCGAGTGTAAGCCAACTACTTTCAGTTTACTATCCCCTCTTTTACATGAGTTGTGCAAAGATTACCAAACTTGAGATCATTCTAGGATGGACTTATGCCTTTAAGTCGTGCCTCGACACGTAGGAGGTATAACTCCATCCTGGGCATTACAAGTTGGTATTCAGAGCCTTCTCCGATTTAGGAGCCCCCACTGTTTGATCGAACCGTTGACGGTCGAGTCTAGGCACACACTAAAAACTTTTTGAGTCCTATATTATATCGGAGAGTAGGATTTCTTTGCTTCTCATCCCCTTTCTCTCTGGTGAGGACTCCTGACGTCTACTCTTGTCTCTCCTATCTTCAAAATTTGCACAATTTTTTTTTTTAGGAATCCCGCGAGTATTCTGGGATTGTTTCGATGTTCTTGTGACAAGGATATTGTTCCCGATGCCTCCTGTTACCGAGGAGTTGAGCTTCGGGGTATCATTGTAACAAGCATATCGCGGCAGTACTAAATACTTAAGACGGCCGACATCGAAAATCTCCCCTATACGGCCAGTGGCAAGATAACCCCGACATCACCCAGTACTGGGGAGGTAGTTCGGGAGTATTGCCATAGCTTGTTATAGTGGATGCTTTTCGAAGGTCCGAGGTACACAGTTTCCGAGAAAGACTGGTTATGTGTTGAAGGATGGATACACCTTGATGTAGGTTAGAGTTGATTGCGCGGTGCTTCCCGTGTATCCCCAACACCTGATTGCATAACCGGAATCTTTCGGAAAACTATAGGTGGGTTTTATCCAGTAGATCATAGGCATTCTTCCAACGAATGCAGGTTAGTGAGTTCGGGGTTCGACATTGAGTGAAGGGGGTATATGACCGATGTTACTATCAGGAGTTGCATCTTAAAGGGTCCTTGGCTATGCTGATCCGGGGATTGCAAAACCTTTTCGTAACGCGTTCATATGCTTTCAGCACAAAGATGTTAGAACGAAACTCCTCTCTTGTGTTTGTTCCTGTCCGTAACTTGTTGCTTTTCTTAATTTTTCTTTTGATCCCTATGTGGCTTCTCGTGAAGACTGATGTTATCATTTAACTGAGAAATTCATTCGTTCCTCTTGTTCGGATGATTTCATTCGTTCTTATTGTTCGAATGATTATTGTGAAGACTTGTTACAATTCATTCCATTGATTCAGCTTATTCCTTTTGTCAATCAATTGCTGATTCGTGGTCATCTCTTACAGGATGGCTCCGAAAAGGGTTCCCAACGCCAACCCAGAGGGTGAAGAGGTTCCAGAACGTCCTCCTTCTCCTCCTCCTCCGCCTGAGGCTTGGAGAGCAATTATGCAGACTACTGCCCAGAACACTCAGTTGATGATGCAGATGATGCAGCTGATGCAAGCTAATCAAGCTAATCAAGCTAATCAGGGTGTTCCAGGGAATCAAGGCAACTTCTTCCAGCAGCACCATGCTACTCTCAACCAGTTCCTGGCTAACAATCCTAAAGCTTTCAGTTACTGTGTCGACCCTCTTGATGCTGAGGATTGGTTGACCGACATAAAGAAGCATTTTGAGTGCAGTAACGTGAAAGAAGATGACTATGTGAAGTTTGCAGCCTTCCAACTGAAAGATCAAGCAGCTGACTGGTGGCAGCAGTACAAAGACTCAAGGCCGGGTCAAGTGATCTCTTGGGAGAATTTCTGCAAGGATTTCCGCTCGCACCACATTCCTACAAGTGTCATCGAGGGTATGCGTGAGCAATTCCGCAACCTCACGCAGGGCTCCATGACAGTCTATCAGTATAATTTCAAGTTCCAAAACCTCGCTCGCTATGCAAAGCAAGACATTCCTGATGCCAAGAGCAAAATCTATCAGTTCCGTGGAGGTCTCAAAGATGAACTTCAGCTTGCTCTCACTTTGTTCGAGCCCGATGAATTCGACAAGTTCTATAACATGGCTTTGAAACAAGAAGCAGCTCAGCTTAAGATGGAGGCTTCTAAGAAGAGAATTCGAGATGCTGTTCACTCTTCCTCATCGTCTCAGTTGGCTGCGAAACAACAGAAATTCTGGCTTCCTCCTCCTCCAGTGATTCGAGCTCCATACAACAACTCCAACTACTCCAACAACAAGAACTCTAGTGGTCGTGGTTTCTCCCACCCACCCAACCCAAGCAACCAGTCGAAGAAGCAGTTTCAGTCTCAAGGCTCCAAGTCCAGTGGCTCTCATTTCCGTCCTCTCTCAGAAGTGGTGTGCAACAAGTGTGGCCAGAAGGGTCATTATGCCAACAGATGTCCGAATCCGAAGCGTCTTCCACCTCCTCCTCCTATGAGTTCAGCTATTGTCAAGCATGATCCAAAGTCTGCAAGGGTCAATCTGATGAGTGAAGCTGAAGCGGAGAACTCTTCTGATGTCATTTTGGGTAACCTCTCAGTGAACTCTTTTCCAGCTAAAGTATTGTTTGATTCGGGTGCATCTTTGTCCTTCATTTCAAGACCTTTTGTTGCTATGCATGAATTTGTCACTCAAGTGATGCCGAAGCCGTTGAGCATTATTTCTCCTGGTTTGCAAATGACCTCTCGGGTGCATGTTCCGGATATTTCTATTTGCATGGGTGATTATCGATTTTTGGCTTCTCCGGTGGTTCTTGGTAATTCTGACATTGACCTCATCCTCGGAATGGATTGGCTTTCTCAGCATGATGCTCACATTGATTGCGCTCAAAAGGAAGTCAAATTGACTCATTCTGATGAAGATGTGATTATCTTCGCCTCCAGGGATAATACTATTCGGCTTTTCTCTCTTAATGATAAGGGCGAAATTAATGCCATAGAGCAAATTCCTGTGGTGAACGAATATCAAGACGTCTTTCCAGAAGAACTTCCAGACATGCCTCCACACCGTCAGGTGGAGTTTGTCATTGAACTCGAGCCGGGCACTGAACCTGCTTGCCGGCGTCCGTACAAGCTCTCTCCGAATGAACTGAAGGAATTGAAGAAACAGTTGGATGAACAGGAGCGTATGGGTCTCATCAGACCGAGTACATCTCCGTGGGGCTGTGGTGTCTTATTTGTCAAGAAGAAAGATGGCACGGAGCGTCTCTGTGTTGACTACCGGCCATTGAACAAGAAGACGATTAAGAACAAGTATCCGCTCCCCAACATCAACGAACTCTTTGAGCAGCTCAAAGGAGCTAAAGTGTTCTCTAAGCTTGACCTCCGAATGGGCTATCATCAAATTCGCATTCGCGAGGAAGACATTCCCAAGACGGCCTTCAGAACGAGCTACAGTTCATACGAGTATACCGTCATGTCCTTCGGTCTCGCCAATGCTCCTCCTACCTTTTCAAGGATGATGCATTACATCTTCAACCCCTATACTGGCGAGTTTGTGCTTGTGTATCTGGATGATATTCTGGTGTTTTCCAAGAATGAAGAAGATCACGAAAAGCACTTGCGTCTGGTTCTTGATCGACTCCGAGAGCATAAATTCTATGCCAAGTTCTCCAAGTGCGAGTTCTGGCTCGATAAGGTTTTGTACCTGGGCCACATCATCTCAGCTGACGGTATTGCGGTTAATCCCGAGAAAGTTGAAGCAATTGTCAACTGGGAAGCTCCTCAGAACGTCAAGCAGCTCCGCAGTTTTCTGGGTCTTGCCAGCTATTGCAGAAGATTTGTTGAAAACTTCTCCAAGATTGCCAAGCCTCTTTCCAACCTGCTTCAGAAGAATGTCAAATACTTTTGGTCTCCAGAGTGTGAAGTGGCATTCAAAACCCTCAAAGAGAAGCTTGTCTCTGCTCCAGTTCTGACTCCTCCGGATGAAACCAAGCCCTATGAAGTATTCTGCGATGCTTCTCTTCAAGGTCTTGGTGGTGTGCTTATGCAAGATAAGAGAATTGTGGCATATACTTCTCGGCAGCTCAAGCCCAGTGAGAAGAACTATCCCACACATGATCTCGAGCTAGCAGCTGTGGTACATGCTCTGATTACGTGGAGACATCTGTTGTTGGGCAGAAAGGTCGACATCTTCACTGATCACAAGAGCTTGAAGTACATCTTCACACAGCCGCATCTGAACCTCCGCCAGACTCGATGGGTCGAGATGATCCAAGAGTACAACCCCAGCATTGAATACACTCCAGGCAAGGCGAATGTGATTGCAGATGCTTTGAGCAGAAAGGCATATTGCAACAGCCTTCTTATCAAGCCATATCAGCCTGAGCTTTGTGAAGCATTCAGGAAGCTCAACCTCCAAGTTGTTCCCCAGGGTTTTCTTGCAAATCTCCAGATTGCTCCTACCTTGGAAGATCAAGTCCGTGAGGCCCAGCTCAGTGATACCATGGTGAAGAAGGTGAAACATGGGATTGCAAAGGGCACTCCAAAATACAAGTGCTTCCGTGTTGATGAGAGAGATACCTTGTTCTTCGAGGACAGACTCGTTGTTCCCAAAGGTGATCTCAGGAAGCTCATAATGGAAGAAGCTCATGATTCTCTCCTTTCCATTCATCCTGGCAGTTCCAAGATGTACCAAGACCTCAAGCAGTCTTACTGGTGGACACGCATGAAAAGGGAGATTGCCCAATTCGTGAATGAATGTGATGTATGCAGAAGAGTGAAAGCAGAACATCAACGTCCAGCCGGTCTTCTCCAACCTCTTCCTATTCCCGAGTGGAAGTTCGACCACATTGAAATGGACTTCGTCACTGGCTTTCCTAAATCCAAGCGAGGCAATGATGCTATCTTTGTGGTGATTGACAAGCTTACCAAAGTCGCTCACTTTCTTCCAGTCAAAGAATCAATCAATGCAGCTCAACTTGCAGAGCTGTACACTTCCAGAATTGTGTCCCTACATGGCATTCCTCAAGTGATATCCTCAGACCGTGGCAGCTTGTTCACATCAAGGTTCTGGGACTCCTTTCAGGCCGCCATGGGCACTAAGATCAGGTTCAGCACTGCCTTTCACCCTCAGACTAGTGGTCAAGTCGAGCGTGTGAATCAGATTCTAGAAGACATGCTCAGAGCCTGTGTCATCTCCTTCGGCATGAAATGGGAAGACTGCCTTCCATTTGCCGAGTTCTCTTACAACAACAGCTTTCAAGCAAGTGCAGGCAAAGCACCGTTTGAAATTCTCTATGGCAGAAAGTGCCGTACCCCTCTCAACTGGTCTGAAACAGGCGAACGTCAACTCCTTGGCAATGACTTGATCTCAGAAGCCGAAGAAATGTGCAAAGTCATACGTGAGAATCTCAAGGCCGCTCAGTCGCGTCAGAAGAGCTACTATGACGGCAAGCATCGTGATTTGGCTTTCGACATCGGTGATCACGTCTATCTCCGAGTTTCTCCGATGAAAGGAACCCAAAGATTCGGTATCAAAGGAAAACTTGCTCCTAGATACGTCGGGCCTTTCAAGATTCTTGGCAAAAGAGGCGATCTAGCCTATCAGCTCGAGCTCCCTTCCAACTTTGCAAATGTTCATGATGTCTTCCATGTGTCTCAACTTCGCAAATGCTTCAAGGCACCTGAGCGCATGATTCCGTTTGAGGAGATTGATCTCCAACAAGACCTGTCCTACCGAGAGCATCCAGTTGCAATTCTCGAAGAAACCGAACGCAAGACTCGCAACAAGTCCATCAAGTTTCTGAAAGTCAAGTGGTCACATCACACCGACCGAGAAGCTACCTGGGAACGAGAAGATCATCTTCGTTCCGAGTACCCTTCCTTTTTCCAGTCCTAGATCTCGGGACGAGATCTTTTTGTAGTAGAGGAGAGTTTGTAATGCCCCGGATGTAATACTTTCCCTTTTGGGCTTATAATATATCTCCGGCTTCATCTATTTCCATTTCGGGTTCTTTGTCTTTCGGGTTTTCGTCGTTTTGTTGTGTGAGTGTGTGGCATTCATTCATATCATGTAGACATGTGCATTGCATTGCATTTGTGTTGTCGGTTGCTTCCGGTTCCGCGTGTTTCTTCGCGTTGTCCGTTTCGCGTTCTGGAGCTTCCTCACGTGTCCGTGACGTCCCGTAGGCCTACTTTGTTGTTCGGGCGTTTTACGTTACCGGTGTGCCGCGAGGTTGTTGTGTGTGTTGTTGTTTTGTTGTGTGCAACCCGCCTCTCAAATCTCGTCTCGTTTGGACTCCGTTGACTTTCCCATCCGTTGTTCGTGTGGGTCCGATGTGCCTTCACTTTGTGTCCCGAAAACACCCCTTCTGCAGTCTTTTGCTTCTCCTAGGCCTTCTAAAACTATCCCCGCGATCGGATCCGTCGGATCGCGATCGGAGGGCTCCTAGCGCCCTAAACTCCCTCCTAACCCTAAAAACTGCTATATAATAGACCCTAGTCTATTTTGGCATGTCCCCTTCTTCTTCCCCCTTCCCCTCTATTTTTTTTCCCCTTCCTTTCAGATCTCAGATCCACTAATTCTTCCCTGGATCCCGAGGGGAACCAACTCCCTCGAGAGAGCCGCCGCCGAAATCCCGCTGGATCGAAGCCGTCGCCAGATCCTTCGATCTGGCCAAGTCAACGACCAGCCGATCCCTCGCTCGCGTCGGGCCGAGGACCACATCGCTGGATCCCGCGCGCCAAGTCACCTCTCCATCGCCTCGCTTCTCCGGGCCCGTACGCCACCCCGCGGCCCAGGCATCTCCCGCTGCTTCCTCGCCACCGACAGTCGCCGGGCCGCGCCGGCCCGTACCCCGCCGCGCCTCCGGGTCCCCACATCGCCTTCCCGTCGCCCCGGCCCGTTCTCCGCACCAGCTCGCCACCGTCGGCCTCGCGCCACCTTGGGCCGCCCGCTCCAGCGCCGCGCGCCGGCCCAGCCGGATCGCCAGGCGCCCCGCCTCCCTGGGCTGATTCCGCTCCAGGCCCACCCCGCGTCCACCGCGCCGGGCTGTGCGCCACCGAGCCGCGGGCCTCCCTCCTCGCGTGGGCCGTACGCCGTCGCCCCCAGGCTCGCCAGCCGCCTCCGCCGAGGTGGGCCGAGTCGCCCAGGCCCCAGGCCGGATCCAGCTCCCTCCGCACCGGATCGGCCCATCTTCGTTTTTCTTTCTAGATCTGCTAAGGTTGACCCTAGATCTACTAAGTCCCTGTTTTACTGTTCTGAGATGCTATGTTTGACCTTGCATATCTTTTACTGTGTTGCTCCGTTTTGCGCGTGTAATATGTCCAGACGTTCGTGGAGATGTGCTCTACGTTTCCTCTGTTGTTGTCATGCATGTTAGAGATCATCTAGGTGCTTGTTTTGCTGTTGCAAGAGTGCATCATGAGTTAAAATGCTGTTATGTGTTATTTTCATGCCACCTTTGCCATGTGATATCTTTTAGCCCGTTTGTCCAAATGATGCAAATGACATGTCCACGTGTTCGTCTTGCCACGAACTACGTGTTGCTTGTGATAGGTTGCATGGTAGATTTATTATTGCCTTGTTATCATCGTTGCAAAGTGCCATGTGGCTGTGATGTGTTTTCACTTGTTATGAAATGCCATCTTGATGAGCTCGTTGTAATCGTTGTGTTCACCTCTATGAAGCATGCTTGTGTGTTTCGGGATCACCTTCATGTGTATGTTGATGAGGTGCTTACCCTTTGCCATGTTTAGTTTCGAGGTGACTTGAACATGCTCTTTTAGTTGCTATGATGTTATTGCTGTTTTAGGACTTAGTGGTTTTTCACTAAGTCTGAAATCTGTAACGTTCCGATGCCATGTTCGTGTGATGTTCTAGGGCAAAGCATGATAGTTTTGGAGTGGATTTTGATTGTTCCTTGTAGTATATATTGTTGTCTTTCCATTCATGTCCTCACATGTCCATTTGAGTGGCTGTAGCATGCTTATCTTTTGCTCCAAAGTTTCAATAAAATTCTGCTGCCAGAATTTTATTGTCAAGTTCAATATGTCCAAGATCATTGCTATTGATCCGTGACTCCGTTGGGGGTGCACTTTGGACTTAGTTGCTGTACTATATATCTAGTTTGTGTTCAAGTCCTTTGCCATGCTTTTTGGGTGCTGTAGCTTAATTATTTTGAGCTCCGAAGATGCTATGTTGCTGTAATTTTCAGCTTTCGCTCAAATCTTGTTTCGGGCATAACTTTTAGCCCGTAACTCCGATTTCAGCGAATCTTATATCAAACTTGATTGTTTTTTTGTGCAGATTAATAATATCAGATTGTTTTCATGTTTTGAGGTGATTTGCTTGAGTGATGTATTCCGTGCTCCATGTGCATCCTTAGTGCATCCATCATGCATTCATGTTTTTCGAGTGCGCATTGCATCTTGTTGATTGGTGCTTGGTGTGATTGTTTTGTTTAGAGCCGGAAGCTGAGACCGAGTACGAAGTTGAGCACGAGGTTTCCAACGAGGTTGAGCACGAGGACCCTTCTTACGATCCGAACGACTTCTCTTCAGGCAAGATGACCGAACCCCGATAACATTACTATCTTTGCCTTTTGCTAGTAGTCTCGATCTATAGTTTTGCCTCAATGCCCATGTTCTTCTTGTCAGCCTCCTACTTGTAACCAATTGCCATGTTTAACCACCCTACCTATGCAAACCGTTGCTTGGCTAAGTACGCTTCGCTCAGCCCTTCTTATAGCGTTGCTAGTTGCAGGTGAAGTGAAGTCTTTTCCAGCAAGTCCCAACCTTGGTACTATTTGCCTAAACAACAAAAAAACTTTCCGAGGGAGTAATTAACCCGAGGCTTAATTAATTCAACCCCCTGGGCCAGTGCTCGACTTGAGTGTTGGTCCAAACTAGAGCCACTTGCGGATACCACCCGGTTCGCTGGGATCTTCGGTATCTGTACGTACTGCTCATCCGGATGTGTCCTGAGACCTAGATACGCGCGGCTACTATCAGGGTGTTGACACGCCGGGAGGATTTGCTGGATTAGCCTTACCTTAGCTCGGTATATCTTGAGCACGGGATTCCGAGGATACTCGGGTCTTCCCACTTTGGAGTTGCGACTCCGCGGATCGTGGGCTTGTAATGGGTCAAGTTGGAACACCCCTGCAGGGTTTGAACTTTCGAAAGCCGTGCCCGCGGTTATGTGGCAGATGGGAGCTTGTTAATTCCGGTTGTAGATAACTTGACACATTGTTACTAATACACTACCAGCGTGTGTTCCGTGACCGTCAATTTCCGAATAGGGATTCGGGAGTTGAACACGGAGGGGTTATGTTTGTGAGCTTGTAGCTAGGATCACTTCGTGATCACTTCTCGCCGATGCCTTCTCTTCTCGCTCTCACTTACGTAAGCTAGATGCTAGTTGCTGCTGCAAACACTGTTACTTTTCTTCAGCCTTTTCCTCACCCAAAGGCTTTGATAGTCTTGTTACCCGGAGACGGGATTGCTGAGTCCTCTGTGGCTCACAGTTACTTCACACACCAGATGCAGGTCCAGCCGTGAGCTATCCAGGTGATGGCACCGAGCTAGACTGGGAGTATGACGAGGAGCGTAGTCGGTACTACGTGCGCTACCCGGACGATCAGTAGTGGAGTCTCTTACTAGGATTCGATCCGCCTGTGGTTTATTTATCTGAGTTTGGTACTTTGACATTTGGCTTTTGCCCTTAGAGGGTTGTAGTGTTCTTAATGTATGATGTTTGAGACTTGTACTGTAATTCTGTGACGTGGCGAGTGTAAGCCAACTACTTTCAGTTTACTATCCCCTCTTTTACATGAGTTGTGCAAAGATTACCAAACTTGAGATCATTCTAGGATGGACTTATGCCTTTAAGTCGTGCCTCGACACGTAGGAGGTATAACTCCATCCTGGGCATTACAGTTTCTCCCATTATATAGTTGAATGGGGTTTTCTCAGGATTATCAAAGTAGTGCATAATATCCTTCACATAACGAGCATCGAGGGTTTTAGGAGGTTCCCCATCTCCATGAGCAGCAAGTACCACTAATTTTTCCGGTGTTTCGCGTTCCATATCCATAACTAAAGATAGGATCAACGTAGAATAGAAAATAAAAACTACTTAGTGATAAAGCAAACAAGCACACATGAGAATATTCACCCCACGCTATAACTCCCCGGCAACGGCGCCAGAAAAAGGTCTTTATAACCAAAAAGTGTAGGGGGTCGAGTAGGAGTGTCGAACCCAACGAGGAGCTAAAGGTAGAACAAATATTCCCTCAAGTTCTATCGACCACCGATACAACTCTACACACACTTAGCGTTTGCTTTACCGGAACAAGTATGAAACTATTTTGTAGGTGTGATGCTAGAACTACTTTGCAAGAATAAAACTACACTCGTGCACGTCGGTCCTAAACAAACGGTTTAAAAACCCTTTCCATGACGGCATTTGGAACCGTCACCAAGTGAGTGTGGGTGATAGGGGGTCGTTCCCACATGACCCAGAAACCGTCGGGGATAGGGAGCCTTGATGCATACAGTTGTCCCTATATAACCGTTTCTGATATCTCGAATATCCCAAACGCTTCATCTTTGCTACTCGTTTGTGCTCGCATTGCCATCACAGTCAGAGTTTTGTGGTTCTGCCTAAAACCAAGCAGATTCTAGGCACGGGAGCTTTCCAGGCAGATTCTAGGCAGATTCCAGGCACGGGAGATTTACGATGCCTAGCACATCACAAACAGTTCATGATTATAAACCGTGTACGATAGGTAGACAATCACACACATTTAGTTTTCCCGCACCGTATGTGATAGTGTCTGACATCGCACACGATTTGCGAACGGCAACTGTGTGCATACTTGCACACGTTTCCTCTCTGTGAACCGTCTCGGATTATGGTGTATATCGCAAACGTTTGTGTTTTACCAACCGTGTGTGCTGTAATGACCTACACAACATAATTTCGCCCTAATTTAATTGCTGCTATTTATAATTGTACCTAATTTAAACTTGAAAGTAGGCTATAGCTTTATTCATATCCATCAGGTTCAAACAACCAATTTATTATTCGATTCACAGGTACATATGTTTAAGAATTACAGAAGCACCAAATAAAGAATGATGTACCAGGGTTCTATACGTGTACTATTACAGATGGTAAAGAAAGAGGCGACATACATTCTAGTTGCTGAACAAGGTGAAGCGGAATGGCCCTATTGTGCTCTCCTGGATGCAGAAGGCATGCAGGACTCTAGTACAACCCCTTGTGATGGCCGGCCGCCAATCATGTAGTTTGAGAGGTAATCTTGAGTAAACTGCTTCAGGATCCACTACAAAAGGAAAAAGATCCAGATATTGTCATCTAACACAACACATTACGGGCAGTAAAAAGAAGGCTACAGGGTTCTTACTTACCATCCTGCAGTTCTCTATTGTTTTGCATAAAGTGTAAACAAATAGTTCGATTGACATCTTTTGACCCATTTTAGTAACAATCTTTATTAGTTTCCTCACTTGATGCTGGTTCATGAATATCTCATTGCCCCATACGCAGAAAGGGTCGAAGTGTGGATCTTTGGCAATGATATATGTACCTAAAAGCACCAAGTTAATATTAGAAGCTAAACAACCACTACTAGGGAAAACCTTATACACAGAATCTTAGCAGCAGCGCGGCACAAAAAGAGGCGCTACTGATAATTAGCAGTAGCGAGGATGAGGAAACCACGCTACTGATGTAAATTCAGCTGTAGCACGTGTTGTCTAAACCGCGCTGCTACAAAAATCCACCGACAGTGCCCACCAACCTAAGTTTACCAACAGCGCGGTGCCACGATGCGCGCTACTGCTAATGCGGTAGTAGCAGCGCTTTTAGTCACGTCGCTGCTGCTAATTTTGAAATTGTCCACATGGTTGGCCCATTTAGCAGTAGCGTGTGTGACGAAAGGCTGCTGCTGCTACGCTCTTAGCAGTAGCACGTTTCTCCACCCGTGCTACTGCTAAGATGCAGCACCCCACCACCTTTACACCCGTCCTCCCCTCCCCCATCACCTCTCCTCCCTTTCCCCTACCTCCCACATCCTCCCTCTCTCACTCTTCTTCTTCCTCAATACTTCTCCCCCCATTGCTCTCAAAAAAAAAGTGAGAGAAAATAAAGGAAAAGAAAATAGAAGGAAACAAACAGGAAAACTGTTATATATGTACTGGTTATAGTAGCAGTGCTTTTGTGAGAAACGAGCTACTGCTAGTCAAGATAGCAGTAGTGGTTTCTACACGAAACCGCTATAGCTACCTGGAGTAGCTATAGCGCGTTTTTCGTAAACGCGCTACTGCTATGTCCACTTAACCCCCAAAACCCCCACTCATCTCTTCATCCCGC
>LR738713.1:538468093-538531584 GCA_902687465.1 Secale cereale
CCCGGCGCTCGCCCATGGCCCCGACCCCGACCCCGGCTTCGGCCCAGGCGCTCGACCCCGACCCCGACCCCTCCCTCTGTAAGCCCCCCACCACTCCTCCTCTATGGTAGCTAGGTTTTTTGGTTAATTCACTTAGGTTTTAGTTAGGGCAGATGGTTAATTAGGTTATACATTTAGTTATGAATTTAGCCAGGTTTTTTCTTCAAGTTCTATATTTTTCTTCCTTTTATATGCAAATTTGAAGTGGACATGTGATATGTGAACATGTGATGTTTTGGATATGTCGTATTTGGAATTTGGACATGATGATTATGTTTAGGGTAAATGATCCGAGTGGCCTATGTTACACCAGAATGTTTATTCATTTCCATTCCGGTGTATTTCAAGTGCTCGATATGTCCATTTTTTTTAGCAAAGGTCATGCCGAAATTTTCTGTGAATTTTGGCATGATTTGTGCTAGAAAGTAGGCATATCGACTGCTGCGAGTTGCTGGGAAACGACATTCCGGCAAACATAGATTTCTTTTTTATGTCATTTCTCAATTTTTTTCATAGTTTTAGAATTAAACTAGGAGACTTAATCATAGGAAACATGTCGAAGAACGAAGAAACTGGGCCTTCTGACCAAGATGCAGACGAGATGGATTACGAGGGTGAACAAGAGTACCTCGACTATTTGACTGCTAAGAAAATGCAAAGTCAAGGTTTGCATGTCGGCCTTGATAATGGTACTGATGCCGATATCGACACCGAAAGCGCCGGCATCGATGGCGGCGTCGAGATCGATGGCGGCGCCGAGACGGGCGGGGAAGGTACCGACGGGGAAGATACCGGCGGGGAAGGTACCGGTGTCGATGCCGCTACCGAAAGGAAGAAGCAGAAGAAGCGGAGGATACGAAAACCTAACAAACTAGGGATTGGACGACTGGTGATCACAAATATGGCACCTGGCAAGTTTGAGCCATTAGAGCCGGAAGAACCTCGCAAGTGCTATGGGAACCAAGTAGGATGCATCCTACGGGGATGCGCGAGCATCAACGACGATGACTTAAGAAGTAAAGAACATTTGACGCAGTTGCTTCTGACGAAGTTGCACAAGAGATTCAAGTTCCCCGACCAGGATGATAACATAGAACAACCGTGGGATGATCCGAAGATGAAAAAGATTAACAATCACACCATGGGGATGTTCAACAATGATTTGGCCTCCTGGAAAGGGAGGGTGAAACGAGCTATTGAGGCTGAGGAACCCCTGTCCAAGATTCTAGAGCAAAATCCGACACTTACGAATGAGGAGTTCGAAAAGTTCAAGGACACTTGAGCTACCGAGGCAGCCAAGGCTAAGGCTGCGAAATTCAAGATCCTTCAGCAAAGGAACACGGGGAAGCATCATCTCGGAAGCCATGGCTACCTCGGTAAAAGGCTCATATGGGATAAAGAGGACGCAGAACATGAAGTCGCGGGTATCCAAGACCCCTTTGCGAAGTTCACCAACCCCTTGGAGCGTGACTTCATCAGGGCCCGCTATAAGTGGGACAAGCACTACTAGGAAAAGGCCTGTTAGTGGCCCACCTATTTTGGCCATTAATGGCGCACTACAGGTGCGCCACTACTACCACGCCAATAGTAATTAATACTAATGGCGCACCACATGGTGCGCCATTAGTATCCCAGACACTAATGGCGCACCACCTGGTGCGCCATTAGTATGCCTAGAGGTACGCCATTACTATCTGACGAAGTGCGCCATTACTATTTTTTTCAAAAAAAAAATTCAGATTTTTTTTAAAAAAACTAAAACTTTTTTTTTCAGAATTTTTTTCCTTTTCATCCTAATCTCAGGTCACTATGGCTTAATCTCAGGTCAATATGCTTAATCTCAAGTCAAATCGCACTCCGTGGTCAAACTTCCCAGAAGGTCACCCATCCTCACACTACTCCAGCCCGAGCATGCTTAACTTCACAGTTCTATCCAACCCCAGCACCAGCTCACTTCACAGGCACTTGTTGATATATCTATCATATCAATCCTATTAAACCTCCCGGTCATGTTCATGAGTGTGATGAAATTTTGAAAAAATATATCAAACTTCCCGATCATATTACGTATCATAATTTGAAAACAATTTCCAAAAAAAAATCCAAATTTTTTTCCCAAAAAAATAAAAAAATTCTGTTACTAGTGGCGCACCTAGCAAATGGTGCGCCACTAGTAAGTTTGATTTTTTTTTCATATTTCCCCCCCTCTAGATCTTAAAAGCCCCAAAAGTTATGCCCGTTTTACTAAATTCCAGAGAGATTTTGCAAATAAAGTCGAAATTCATATTTGTAAATTTTTCCAATAACTAGACCACATATCACATGGGAAACTTATTTTCTTTTATTTTTTTTGACATTTCCATCATTTTCTTTTTTTTAAACCTGAAAAGGCGGTCCACGGGGGGGGGTGCATTTGGTGAAATTGTTAGTAGTGGTGCACCGTGGTTGTGGTGCGCCATTACTAGTTTGAACTAGTAATGGCGCACTATACCTAGGTGCGCCATTACTAGTTTTGAAAAAAGTAAAAATAAAAAATAAAAAAATTGTTAGTAGTGGCGCACAGAGTGTGTGGTGCGCCATTACTAGGTGCGCCATTAGTAGTTTTGAAAAAAAAATATGTTAGTAATGGCGCACCGTGTGTCTGGTGCGCCATTAGTAATGAGGACACTAATGGAGCATCAGTATCTGGTGCGCCACTTCTATATAGCAGTGGCGCACCACATGCATGCTGCGTCATTAGTGTCAATATCATCTATAGCCCTTTTCCTAGTAGTGAAGGAAAAGAAGGTTTTTTACACAGACCAGATCACGAGGAAATTGATTAGACTACTAGTAATTATTCTTTTACCACCTTACATTTAGCTGTTGGGGAACGTAGCATAATTCAAAATTTTCTACGTCTTCACCAAGATCCAACTATGGATACATCTAGCAACGAGCAAGTTAGAGTGCATCTACATACCGTTATGTAGATCGCGTGCGGAAGCTTTCAACGAAGTGTGGATGAAGTAGTCGAACTCTTCACGTTCTTCGTCACCGATGATCTAGCGCCGAACGGACGGCACCTCCGCGTTCAACACACGTACGGTGCAACAACGTCACCTCCTTCTTGATCCAGCAAGGGGGGAGGAGAAGTCGTCAGAGATCCGGCAGCACGACGGCGTGATGACGGATGCAGTGGAGATCGCAGCAGGGCTTCGCCGGGCGCCCTGCGTTGGGAGTATGGAGGTGTGACGGGAGGGGGAGAGGCGCTAGGGCTTGGGTGCGGGTGCCCTCTCCCTCCCCACATATATATAGGGGGCCAGGGGGGGCGCCAGCCCCCTGCAGATCCAATCTGCAAGGGGGGGCGGCGGCCAGGGGGGACTCCTTGCCCCCCAAGGCAAGTGGTGGCCCCCCTCCCCTTAGGGTTTTAACCCTAGGCGCATGGGGAGGTGGGCCCCCTTGTGGTGGGCCAGCCCAGAGGGCTGGACACTTCCCCTCGCGGCCTAGGGGCCCCACCGGGATGGCTGGCCCCACCCGGTGGACCCCCGGGGCCCCTCCGGTGGTCCCGGGACGCTCCCGGTGACCCCCGGAGATCACCCGCTGGCCGAAACTGGACTTCCCATATATCAATCTTTACCTCCGGACCATTCCGGAACTCCTCGTGACGTCCGGGATCTCATCCAGGACTCCGAACAACTTTCGGGTTTCCACGTGCATTTATCTCTACGACCCTAGCGTTACCGAACCTTAAGTGTGTAGACCCTACGGGTTCGGGAGACACGTAGACATGACCGAGACCACTCTCCGGTCAATAACCAACAGCGGGATCTGGATACCCATGTTGGTTCCCACGTGTTCCTCGATGATCTTCATCGGATGAACCACCGTGTCAAGGATTCACTCAATCCCGTATGTTATTCCTTTTGTCCATCGGTACGGTACTTGCCCGAGATTCGATCGTCGGTATTCCCGATACCTTGTTCAATCTCGTTATGGCAAGTCTCTTTACTCGATCCGTAATCCATCATCCCGTGACTAACTACTTAGTCACATTGAGCTCATTATGATGATGTATTACCGAGTGGGCCCAGAGGTACCTCTCCGTCATACGGAGTGACAACATCCTAGTCTCGGTTCGTACCAACTCAACAGACACTTTCGGAGATACCCGATGCGTACCTTTATAGCCACCCAGTTACGTTGTGACGGTTGCCACACCCAAAGTACCCCTACGGTATCCGGGAGTTGTACAACCTCATGGTCTAAGGAATAATTACTTGACACCGAAAAGCTTATGCATTACGAACTATACGATCTCGTGTTATGCTCAAGTTTGGGTCTTGTCCATCACATCATTCTCCTAATGATGTGATCCCGTTATCACTGACATCCTATGTCCATGGTCAAGAAACCGTGACCATCTGTTGATCAACGAGCTGGCTACTAGAGGCCTACCAGGGACTCATTGTGGTCTATGTATTCACACATGTATCGCTGTTTCCGTACAATACAATTCAAGCATGAATAATAGACAATTATCATGAACAAGGAGATATAATAATAATGCTTTTATTATTGCCTCTAGGGCATATCTCCAACAGTCTCCCACTTGCACTAGAGTCAATAATCTAGTTACATTGTGATGAATCGAACACCCATAGAGTTCTGGTGTTGATCATGTTTTGCTCGTGAAAGAGGTTTAGTCAACGGGTCTGCTACATTCAGATCCGTATGCACTTTACAAATATCTATGTCTCCATCCTGAACATAATTCTGGATGGAGTTGAAACGGCGCTTGATGTGCTTGGTCTTCTTGTGAAACCTGGGCTCCTTGGTAATAGCAATAGCACCAGTGTTGTCACAGAAGAGAGTCATCGGGCTTGACGCGCTTGGAATGACTCCTAGGTCGGTGATGAACTCCTTCATCCAGACTCCTTCCTGCGCTGCTTCAGAAGCAGCTATGTACTCCACTTCACATGTAGATGCTGCCACCACGCTTTGCTTGCAACTGCACCAGCTGACTGCCCCTCCATTCAAAATATACACGTATCCGGTTTGTGACTTAGAGTCATCCAGATCTGTGTCGAAGCTAGCATCGACGTAACCCTTTACGACGAGCTCTTCGTCACCTCCATAAACGAGAAACATATCCTTAGTCCTTTTCAGGTACTTTAGGATGTTCTTGACCGCTGTCCAGTGTTCTGTACCGGGATCACTTTGGTACCTCCCTACCAAACTTATGGCAAGGTTCACATCAGGTCTGGTACATAGCATGGCATATATGATAGAACCTATGGCCGAGGCATAGGGAATGACACTCATCTTTTCTCTATCTTCTGCCGTGGTCGGCGACTGAGCTTTGCTCAATCTCATACCTTGCAAAACAGGCAAGAATCCTTTCTTTGACTGATCCATATTGAACTTCTTCAATATTTTGTCAAGGTATGTACTTTGTGAAAGACCAATGAGGCGTCTCGATCTATCTCTATAGATTTTGATGCCTAATATGTAAGCAGCTTCTCCAAGGTCCTTCATTGACAAACTTTTATTCAAGTAGGCCTTTACATTTTCCAAGAATTCTATATCATTTCCCATCAGCAATATGTCATCCACATATAATATGAGAAATGCTACAGAGCTCCCACTCACTTTCTTGTAAATACAGGCTTCTCCATAAGTCTGTATAAATCCAAACGCTTTGATCACCTCATCAAAGAGAATATTCCAACTCCGAGATGCTTGCACCAGCCCGTAAATCGAGCGCTGGAGCTTGCATACCTTGTTAGCGTTCTCTGGATCGACAAAACCTTCCGGTTGCATCATATACAACTCTTCCTTGAGGAAGCCGTTAAGGAATGCTGTTTTGACGTCCATTTGCCATATCTCATAATCATAGAATGCGGCAATAGCTAACATGATTCTGACTGACTTCAGCATCGCTACGGGAGAGAAAGTCTCGTCGTAGTCAATCCCTTGAACTTGTCGATAACCCTTAGCGACAAGCCGAGCCTTATAGATGGTCACATTACCATCCGCGTCTGTCTTCTTCTTAAATATCCATTTATTTTCTATGGCGTGCCTATCATCAGGCAAGTCCACCAAAGTCCATACTTTGTTTTCATACATGGATTCTATCTCGGATTTCATGGCTCCAAGCCATTTATTGGAATCTGGGCCCGCCATCGCTTCTTCATAGTTCGAAGGTTCACCGTTGTCTAACAACATGATTTCCAGTACAGGGTTGCCGTACCACTCTGGTGCGGAACGTGCCCTTGTGGACCTTCGAAGTTCAGTAGTAACTTGATCTGTTTCTTTATGATCATTATCATTATCTTCCTCCCTTGTCGGTGCAGGCACCTCAGGAACAGTTTCCTGTGTTGCGCTACTTTCCGGTACAGGAGTGGTGACTATCACCTCATCAAGTTCTACTTTCCTCCCACTCACTTCTTTCGAGAGAAACTCTTTCTCCAGAAAGCATCCATTCTTGGCAATAAAGACTTTGCCTTCGGATCTGTGGTAGAAGGTGTACCCAATAGTTTCCTTTGGGTATCCTATGAAGACGCATTTCTCCGATTTGGGTTCGAGCTTTTCAGGTTGAAGTTTCTTGACATAAGCATCGCAACCCCAAACTTTTAGAAACGACAGCTTCGGTTTCTTGCCAAACCAAAGTTCATATGGAGTCGTCTCAACGGATTTCGACGGAGCCCTATTTAAAGTGAATGCGGCAGTCTCTAAAGCATAACCCCAAAAAGATAGCGGTAAATCGGTAAGGGACATCATAGATCGCACCATGTCCAACAGAGTACGATTTCGACGTTCGGACACACCGTTACGTTGAGGTGTTCCGGGCGGTGTCAATTGTGAAACAATTCCACAGCTTCTAAGGTGTGTGCCAAATTCATGACTTAAATATTCACCCCCACGATCTGATCGCAAGAACTTTATTTTTCTGTCACGTTGATTCTCAACCTCATTCTGAAATTCCTTGAACTTTTCAAAGGTCTCAGACTTGTGTTTCATCAAATAGATATACCCGTATCTACTCAAGTCATCTGTGAGGGTGAGAACATAACGGTAGCCTCCGCGAGCCTCAACACTCATTGGACCGCACACATCGGTATGTATGATTTCCAACAAGTTGGTTGCTCGCTCCATTGTTCCGGAGAACGGAGTCTTGGTCATCTTGCCCAAGAGGCATGGTTCGCACGTGTCAAATGATTCATAATCAAGAGACTCCAGAAGTCCATCCGAATGGAGCTTCTTCATAGGTTTGACACCAATATGACCAAGTCGGCAATGCCACAAGTATGTGGGACTATCATTATCAACTTTACATCTTTTGGCATCTACACTATGAATATGTGTATCACTACGTTCGAGATTCATCAAAAATAAACCATTGACCAGCGGGGCATGGCCATAAAACATATCTCTCAAATAAATAGAACAACCATTATTCTCCGATTTGAAAGAATATCCATCTCGCATAAGACGAGATCCAGAAACAATGTTCATGCTCAAAGCTGGTACTAAATAACAATTATTGAGGTTTAAAACTAATCCCGAGGGTAGATGTAGAGGTAGCGTGCCGACGGCGATCACATCGACCTTGGAACCATTCCCGACGCGCATCGTCACCTCATCCTTCGCCAGTCTCCGTTTATTCCGCAGCTCCTGTTTTGAGTTACAAATATGAGCTACTGCACCGGTATCGAATACCCAGGAGCTACTACGGGCGCTGGTAAGGTACACATCAATAACAAGTATATCAAATATACCTTTGACGTTGCCGGCCTTCTTGTCTGCTAAATATTTGGGGCAGTTCCGCTTCCAGTGACCCGTTCCCTTGCAATAAAAGCACTCTGTTTCAGGCTTGGGTCCATACTTTGGCTTCTTCCCGGCAACAGGCTTGCCAGGCGCGGCAACTCCCTTGCCGTCCTTCTTGAAGTTCTTCTTACCCTTGCCTTTCTTGAACTTAGTGGTTTTATTGACCATCAACACTTGATGTTCTTTCTTGATGTCCACCTCCGCTGATTTCAGCATCGAATACACCTCGGGAATGGACTTCTCCATCCCCTGCATATTAAAGTTCAGCACGAAGCTCTTGAAGCTTGGTGGGAGCGACTGGAGGATTCTGTCAACGACCGCTTCATCTGGGAGATTCATTCCCAGCTGAGACAAGCGGTTGTGCAATCCTGAAATCTCGAGGATGTGCTCACTGACAGAACTGTTTTCCTCCATCTTACAGCTGTAGAATGCGTCGGAGACATCATATCTCTCGACTCGGGCATGAGCTTGGAAAACCATTTTCAGCTCTTCGAACATCTCATATGCTCCATGGTGCTCAAAACGCTTTTGGAGCCCCGATTCTAAACTGTAAAGCATGCCGCACTGAACCAGGGAGTAATCATCACTACGCGACTGCCAGACGTTCAAAACGTCTTGGGTCGCTGGGAAAACGGGTGCATCACCTAGCGGTGCTTCTAGGACATAAGTTCTCTTGGCAGCTATGAGGATAATCCTCAGGTTACGGACCCAATCCGTATAGTTGCTACCATCGTCTTTCAGCTTGGTTTTCTCTAGGAACGCGTTGAAGTTGAGGGAAACCTGAGCGTGGGCCATTTGATCTACAAGAGATATTGTAAAGAATTTAGACTAAGTTCATGATAATTAAGTTCATCTTAATCAAATTATAATGAACTCCCACTCAGAATGACATCTCTCTAGTCATCTAAGTAATACACGATCCGAATCGAGTAGTCCGTGTCCGATCATCACGTGAGACAGACTAGTCATCAACGGTGAACATCTTCATGTTGATCGTATCTTCTATACGACTCGTGTTCGACCTTTCGGTCTTCCGTGTTCCGAGGCCATGTCTGTACATGCTAGGCTCGTCAAGTCAACCCTAAGTGTATCGCGTGTGTAAATCTGTCTTACACCCGTTGTATGCGAACGTTAGAACCTATCACACCCGATCATCACGTGGTGCTTCGGAGCAACGAGCTTTAGCAACGGTGCACAGTTAGGGGAAACACAATACTTGAAATTTTAGTGAGAGATCATCTTATTTACTACCGTCGTTCTAAGTAAACAAGATGCATAAACATGATAAACATCACATGCAATCAATTAAAGTGACATGATATGGCCAATATCATCTTGCTCCTTGGATCTCCATCTTCGGGGCACCATGATCATCTTGTCACCGGCTCGACACCATGATCTTCATCATCATGAACTCCATCATCGTGTCTTCAAGAAGTCGTCACGCCAACTATTACTTCTACTACTATAGCTAACGTTTAGCAATGAAGTAAAGTAATTACATGGCGTTATTCAGTGACACGCAGGTCATACAATAATAAAGACAACTCCTATGGCTCCTGCCGGTTGTCAAGTTCATCGACATGCAAGTCGTGATTCCCTATTACAAAAACATGATCAATCTCATACATCACATATATCATTCATCACATCTTCGTTCTTGGCCATACCACGTCACAAAACACATGCTGCAAAAACAAGTTAGACGTCCTCTAATTGTTGTTGCAAGTTTTACGTGGCTTCTATAGGATTTCTAGCAAGAACGTTTCTTACCTACGCCAAAACCACAACGTGATTTGTCAACTTCTATTTACCCTTCATAAGGACCCTTTTCATCGAATCCGATCCGACTAAAGTAGGAGAGACAGACACCCGCCAGCCACCTTATGCATCTAGTGCATGTCTGTCGGTGGAACCAGTCTCACGTAAGCGTACGTGTAAGGTCGGTCCGGGCCGCTTCATCCCACAATACCGCCGAATCAAGATTGACTAGTAACGGTAAGAAAGTTGAACAAGATCATACGCCCACAACTGCTTTGTGTTCTACTCGTGCAAGATGCTACGCATAAAACCTAGGCTCTGATACCACTGTTGGGGAACGTAGCATAATTCAAAATTTTCTACGTCTTCACCAAGATCCAACTATGAATACATCTAGCAACGAGCAAGTAAGAGTGCATCTACATACCGTTATGTATATCGCGTGCGGAAGCTTTCAACGAAGTGTGGATGAAGTAGTCGAACTCTTCACGTTCTTCGTCACCGATGATCTAGCGCCGAACGGACGGCACCTCTGCGTTCAACACACGTACGGTGCAGCAACGCCACCTCCTTCTTGATCCAGCAAGGGGGGAGGAGAAGTCGTCAGAGATCCGGCAGCACGACGGCGTGATGACGGATGCAGTGGAGATCGCAGCAGGGCTTCGCCGGGCGCCCTGCGTTGGGAGTATGGAGGTGTGACGGGAGGGGGAGAGGCGCTAGGGCTTGGGTGCGGCTGCCCTCTCCCTCCCCACATATATATAGGGGGCCAGGGGGGGCGCCAGCCCCCTGCAGATCCAATCTGCAAGGGGGGGCGGCGGCCAGGGGGGACTCCTTGCCCCCCAAGGCAAGTGGTGGCCCCCCTCCCCTTAGGGTTTTAACCCTAGGCGCATGGGGAGGTGGGCCCCCTTGTGGTGCGCCAGCCCAGAGGGCTGGACACTTCCCCTCGCGGCCTAGGGGCCCCACCGGGATGGGTGGCCCCACCCGGTGGACCCCCGGGGCCCCTCCGGTGGTCCCGGGACGCTCCCGGTGACCCCCGGAGATCACCCGTTGGCCGAAACTGGACTTCCCATATATCAATCTTTACCTCCGGACCATTCCGAAACTCCTCGTGACGTCCGGGATCTCATCCGGGACTCCGAACAACTTTCGGGTTTCCACGTGCATTTATCTCTACGACCCTAGCGTTACCGAACCTTAAGTGTGTAGACCCTACGGGTTCGGGAGACACGTAGACATGACCGAGACCACTCTCCGGTCAATAACCAACAACGGGATCTGGATACCCATGTTGGTTCCCACGTGTTCCTCGATGATCTTCATCGGATGAACCACCATGTCAAGGATTCACTCAATCCCGTATGTTATTCCTTTTGTCCATCGGTACGGTACTTGCCCGAGATTCGATCGTCGGTATTCCCGATACCTTGTTCAATCTCGTTATGGCAAGTATCTTTACTCGATCCGTAATCCATCATCCTGTGACTAACTACTTAGTCACATTGAGCTCATTATGATGATGTATTACCGAGTGGGCCCAGAGGTACCTCTCCGTCATACGGAGTGACAACATCCCAGTCTCGGTTCGTACCAACTCAACAGACACTTTCGGAGATACCCGATGCGTACCTTTATAGCCACCCAGTTACGTTGTGACGGTTGGCACACCCAAAGTACTCCTACGGTATCCGGGAGTTGTACAACCTCATGGTCTAAGGAATAATTACTTGACACCGAAAAGCTTATGCATTACGAACTATACGATCTCGTGTTATGCTCAAGTTTGGGTCTTGTCCATCACATCATTCTCCTAATGATGTGATCCCGTTATCATTGACATCCTATGTCCATGGTCAGGAAACCGTGACCATCTGTTGATCAACGAGCTGGCTACTAGAGGCCTACCAGGGACTCATTGTGGTCTATGTATTCACACATGTATAGCTGTTTCCGTACAATACAATTCAAGCATGAATAATAGACAATTATCATGAACAAGGAGATATAATAATAATGCTTTTATTATTGCCTCTAGGGCATATCTCCAACATTAGCTCCATATCTAGTCGACTCCACATTCCTAAACGCACGCTCCTTCTGCAGGAGAAGCAACACCAGCTAGCAGCCGAAAGCTACTTCTCTGATGAGGCCCAAGTGGGACACCCCTCTCAACCGGGCCTTGAACAAACTTAAGGGACTCCCTTTGGGCCAGCGGCCACGTGGAAGGTGCTTTACAACGAGGGCCCGGAGGCCAAGAAGCAGAAAAAGAAGTTTAGTCAAGCGGACAACGACGCGAAGGTGAAGCTTGCGGTCGAGAAAAAAGCAGCTGAGGACGCAAAAAAACAGCCGAGGAGAAAAATGAGTTGCTACAGCAGGCAGTCAATGCAGCTGTAACTGCATGCAGAAATGATTTCGCTACTAACTTGGTTCCAGCTATCATCAGCTGGACGAAGGAAAATCCAGACAGGACGATACATGATTTCCCGTTGCCCAGTTTCGTCGGGAGCAACTCCATGAACAATAACACCACCGCACCAGCACTTGCTCACGCAACCAGGCCTCCTCTCGCAGTCGCTCCCGCTCATAGCAGCCCGTCCTCAGTCACTGGCACGCTAGGTGGGCCTTCGTCTTTGGCTGAGCTCGACGCCGTCACGGTAATATTCCATTTTCATTGCCTTTCGGATGTTTTACGCCACAGACATATGTGTTTGCAGGCCGAAGAAACCCCATGCACCATACTCTACTTGATTAAAGGCCAGAAGGTGGACGTGGGAAAGGGGATGATAATGAACCCCTTGTAACCCATGTTCCACAACCAACCAATCCCCACTGGGCACTTCAGGGTTAGCTTGTCCAGTGTGAAATCGGGGCACGAGGATTTGCCTCCTCCAGTATAGCATGTGGGAGAGGACAACGAGACCCCGCCGCGGATTGGAAGCTGCAAGGGTTGGGTGCTGCTAGGGCCGAAGAATCTTATTCGTATGGACCCGCCCGAGAGCACACCAATAACCACACATCAACAAGCATGTGCGGAGACCACCACCCCGCCTGCGCAATTACCATCTCCTGTAGTGTCGGGTGAGAGCGGCGGACGACGTGATGAAGGGGGTCCCCTAGAACAGAGAATGGATGATGAGATGGAGGTCGACCCTATGGGTTTCCTCAATACAAACGCGTATGACTGTGACATAGATATGATGAGTCAACCATATGATGATTCCGGCTATCAGCATGCTAATGAGGATATGGATGGCCTGTCTGGGCAGGAAGGTCGTAGGAGGGATTGCAAAAAGTCTCTCTTCATGAAATCCTCACAAGACACGCCTGAAGATGACGCCTCAACACAGGCTCAACTAGCCGGGGGTCATACAGTGCTTAGCCCGGGAACACTGGGGCATGGGTTAAGGAAGGGTCTGGAAGGTGTGCCCAAGAAAAAGGAGAGGAAGAGATCGGGGAAGATAGCTGCCTCCAAACAAGCCAGAGCACATAGCAGCTAGATGATGGATTCTGAAGAGCGTGTACTCGTGAAAGGTGTGGCCATTTTCCATCTCACGGGCGAGCCGATGCTACTGCCGAAACCGCTTGAGGCACTATCAGGGGATCTCAGGAAACTGCACGACCATGTGTTGTCGACTGAGAAAATCCTACTAGCCTCGAAGGATCCAGGATATCCGACATACGCGGCTCGTGTGCCTGAGGGGAAGTGCTACGTCGACACACGGCCCGCGGAGGTGTTCTTCCTGCGGTTTGACCATATGTTTGAGATGTTTCTGACAAGGCGGCTTGATTTTACAATCATCCGCCTTTTTGCGCTACATATGAGCTCCGTCACGAAGAGAGAAGAAGTCTCGCAAATCTGTGTGGCGGAGCCGTACTACATGCACGAGTCTTTCTTGAGTCTCGGCGACTTTGAGCGTGAAACTGCTAGGGACTACCTCCAAAACTTCATGGTACAGAATAAGGACCAGGAAATTGTCCTCCTGCCTTATCATCCAAAGTAAGTCAGTTCCAGACAACCCTTTCATACATTTCAATCATTCCTTCTCACTCATATGGAGAATAATTTGAGGTGTCTTTTCCCCATAGCAACAGGCGCGCCGTCCTTATCATTCCTTACCCGCGAGTCTCCCACGCTGTGTATTTCGACCCTTCCAGAGACTACGAGAAAAAGGACTACACCCACATAATGAATATTCTAGATGATGCTCTCCAAGGCTTCAACATTAGAGGTGGCCACGTGCAGATAAGGAAACAAAGGAACAAGAAGATGGGTTTCGCGCATAAAACTAACTTATGCTGCATCCATGTCCCAAAACCAACCAAGAAGGATGGATTCTACATCGTCCATCTCATGATTGAGTTCAGCACAGATCACCAAAAGCTTCGCATGACAAGTAGAAATGATGATCATATCCACAAGTGGCTAGAATCTCATGGAGAAGTGGATTATAAACTTAGAGATGACTTCTTTCGCATCCAAAGGGACATTGCGATGATCATCATGAAAGAAGTCGTCGATGAGAAGGGGATGTTCCACCACGGCCCTACATCGCGAGCTGACGTCCGAACTCGCATAGGCATGCAATGTCTAGACCTCACACCATTCAAGAAGCTAGGGTCCATCCTTGATGATATGGAAGGATGGAACTTCTAGTGATTTACGATGCCGATGATGATGATATGTGTCAGTTGAACTTGTATACTTTCTGTAGCGATGACACTTTGTGATGTCCAGGGTCCCTGCCGAACTTGCGTAATGCTACTTTGTTAGTTTGCGTACGATGACCTGCGTGCCTCTAGTTATTTAGTTTGCGTACTGTATGTTGCATCTAGTTGTTAACCCTTTCTTTTTCGTGTTGCTCTAGTATATTTTGTTGCATATGATTGTACATGCTCTTGATGAAGATGCATCTCTAACAGGTACCTAGTTTCTTGATGGCGAGATGGCAGTGCTATGTCGTGTACAAAGGGAAGGTTCCGGGGGTGTACAACGAGTGGCCTGAGCGTCAGACGTTGTAGTTGAAAGTATTCGAGACTTGCATGTATCGCTATTTTCGAGATGATGATGAGATACCACTTTGTGTTGGATGATGATTATGATGAGACTATTTGTATGTATATGCTATGATTACATTTGTGGCCTCGTAGCCATTTGTATGTATATCATGATGACATGTGTATATGCTAAAGATTCTTGTATAAAGTCTGTTCAAATACAAAACAAATATACAGAAAGAAGACAAAAACTACAAAAATTAGTAGTATTGAGTGGGGAAAAGTTAGCAGCAGCGTGACAGTAGCTGTAGCGTGTCCAGCCAAAGCGCGCTAGAGCTATTAGCAGTAGCGAGCTTGCGCGAAGCACGCTGCTGCTACACTTGTATAGCAGTAGCGCGGTCGCGCACGCGTTGCTGTTAAGGGTTAGCTGTAGCGCCTTATTAGTAGCACTGGTCCCCACACTACTAATATACCTAGAACCCACGCTGCTGCTAGGCTTTTTCCTAGTAGTGAACAATTGAAAAATGATGTAGTACAACACTCCATCCATCCCATTATATAAGATTTTAATACATGTATATCTAGATATCATCAGAACCTTAAGGTAACACTCTTCCTTGTTGCTATGTAGTCTGGGATTGCATATTTAGTCATTCAGTACAATGCATGTTGCTAAACAACAATTAAAAAACGAAAAGGCATGTTGACTGCAATATCCTTAACAACAACCAAATATCGTAATTCATAGTGGTATTGTTGAAACTGTTATTGATGAAATTGAACTGCACAGCAAATAGTTGCACATATAGAGCATCACATTGTGAAGAACTGGGATAAACAAGTCATTAGGACATCTCTAGGCGATCCTTAAGAAGTTAAAGGACTAAAACCCTTAGTGGATATATATTACGATACCCCAAACTCAAGGTTGTAAACTTCAATTTGATCAAGTTCAAAGCAGGTTCAACCGAAAGTAGCATGCATTCAAACATAAACATTGATAGTTTTGCATAACCGAACATAAAACATAAATTTAAACTAAGCTAAACTACTTTCGGTCGAAGTAGAGGTCGAGCCAATCCTTCCTCGTCATGTACGGTGTGCCGCGAGCCGGGTCCGGGCCAGTACCGTCGTCGAGGTCGTTGGGGAAGGCACTCCTCCACTCGTCGACGTCGATCTCCTCGTCCCCGGGGCCCACCTTGACGCCCTCCGCACCACCGTCGCCGCTGCCTTCGACCTCGTCATCAGAGGAGAGCGTGATAACCTCTCCGACCTCCGCGCCGTCGTCCTTGCCGCCTTCGACCTCGTCATCGGAGGAGAGCACGATAACCTCGCCACCCTCCGCATCGGCAAAGATCGCCCGCTCCACCTCCATGAGCTCCGGGTGCTGGTGGCGGAGCTCTTGCATGTAGGCCTCATTGGAGGCCTCGGCCTCGAGGCGCTCCCACACCTCGCGGTCCTCCCGCGCCATAGCCAAGCTCACCACCCCTGGCTCCGGTGGAACAAGGTGGACCGGACGTGTGCCGAAGGGGAAATTGAGCCTAGCCGCCGCGCCGTGGTAGCGGACCTGCCAGCGGTCATACTCCATAGCCGCGAGCTCGGCCATGTGGAAGCTACCGAGCCACCGGCGGGTGTGGGTCTCTCGATCTGTAATCTCGGTGATCCATGTCCCATACCTCCGCTGCCAGACCCCGAGGTAGGACTTCGTTGGCTGCCGGGTCCGAGGGAGGACGGGGAAGTCCTCGAACCGGCGTAGGGGCGCGGCGGTGGGCGGATCGGGGACCGGTGACGGCGGATCGGGCCCGCAGAGGACGACGGGGACACCTCGCCGGCCACCTCGCCGGCGTCGGGCAAAAAGGCCACGATAAACCTCTTTTTTGCCATTGGCTCCTCGAGCTCCCCGGCACACACGTAGAGGTTCTGGATGGAGGCGCCGGCGATGGCGGCGACCTACCAACGGTTTCGAGGGTTGTGTGTGTCTGTGTGAGCGGAGGTTTTGGGGTGTGTTTGTGGAGGGGGGGCAAGGTTGTGTTTGAGGAAATACTGCGGCAACTGGAAATTTTACTAGGTGGGAGTAACAAGGCGGGGCTACTGAAAATTTGGATTAAGGGCGGGCAGATGTTTTTGAGATTGCGAGGGATGCAGAGGCGGGAGTAAAATGCTGGGGCTACTGAAAATTTGAATCAAGGGACTGAAGCAAGGCGATAGTAACAGACATCGCACACGGTCTGCACATACTAATCATGTTCTATCAAACATTAAAACCTTCCAGGCGGTAGATATTTTCGAGATTGCGAGGGATGCAGAGGCGGGAGTTTTTGGGGAGTGAGCTAGTGTGCTTGACACGCCGGCTGTGGACTGTAGCCAGTGCACCTTCTCGCGTACTATACACCGACGGTGCTCCAAGATATTTTGTACTACATCTCACACGGTTCCTGATAATAAACTATGTGGGATCTACTTGATTTGAATTACAAAATGGGTCACAGCGGCAATGGATGCTGTTTGAATTGCTAGACCATTTATCTACAGTGAATATGCAACTATATGTGTGTCGTAAAAGAATTGGAATTATTCAGGGTTCGTTTGGACATTTTATACATTAAACTGGTTTTCTAGCCATTTCACGTGCACAATTCAAAATTAAACTACATGCACATGCTTCGGTGCATACAAATTGGTTGAAAAATCAAATATGTGTCCTTCAGTGCATGCTTAGGTCCCATGCAATAAATGGGAATGAATTTTTCGGTCTTTGTTTGGCCTTTTTTATATATTAACTAGGTTTTCTAGGCATTTTATGTGCATAATTCAAATTTGAACTACAAGCACATGCTCCAATGCAACAAAGTTGGTTGAAAAATCACATGTCTGTCCTTGGGTGAATTTATAGGTCCCATGCAAGAAATGGGAATGAAATTCAAACACCAGGGCACTGTTGATTGCCGGCAAAACGTTGAGATGCCTGGGTTTTAAATTCTAGTAAATCCAAAACTCGTCTGAATTCATGAAACTTGGCATGCTATTGATACGTCTCCAACGTATCTATATTTTTTTATTGTTCCATGCTATTATATTATCCTTCTAGGATGTTTTATGGGCTTTTATATACAACTAGATCATGGATGGCACGCGTTGCCGTGCCCGTTCATCTTGATAATAAAATCATAGGAATTTACACATATATTTGTATATGTCTATTTCTTAAGTAATGGAAGTGTTGAATATTCATTGGTAATAGCATCTAGTTGAGAAAGCTCATATGCATTCATTTGATGTCCTTAATTCAAATTTGCAAGTTCCTCGGACACAATTTAGTAATCGATGAACTTTTTAGTGAAGAATTCAAAAGAACTAAAACATGGTCAAGATAATTAATTCCTCATGATTTAGCAACATGCTTGATTCTTCACCATCACTTTCCTTGAGATCATCCAACAGTTGCACGGAACATTGGTTCTGGATCTCAGGAAGCCCTGAACGCTGCAATAGAACAAAGGAGGAAAGAAAGGTGATTTAATACAGCCATCAGAATACAGTATAACACCAATGCAAAATTTACTCTGAACAATCATTGTAGCATTTCCAAGCTTATTGAAATTGATGGTTGACTGGGGTAAGCCTGCACAATACTTTTAGCATTCAAATTGGGATATCTAATATATTTTCCATTTTCCACATGAATATTTAGTAGGGATAAACCTCCCATTGACTGTTGAGGCTCACCTTGAAGTTATCACATAGATCACCTATATTACAACGATCTGAATTCCCTGGCCAACACTGAGATGAAAATGTTTTGGACATCTAGCAACACGTAAGAGCATGCGGGTACAGAAAATAAAGATGTGCATTGCTGCGGCCATCCATCTTGATGAAAGAATGGTAGAAATATTACCGGAAAAGTGACATGGGTGCGCGTCTTGCCCATAACAAATAGAACCAGGCAAGAAATCTTGAGATTCAGAACTAAGAAAGCAAGTTCTCAACATGGCATGCAAGCAATTAATATATAACGTAGTGCATGTTTAGTACTCCCTCTGTTCACTTTTGTAAGGTGATGTAGAGATATAAGGCAGCATGCAAAACTGTTTAATTTCGGTTGTCTAAAACGACTTATAAAAGTGAACGGAGGGAGTAGTATTCTCTAATTAGCATCTTCGTACACCAGCTATGATAGGAGGTGTAGAGCTGCCAAAAAGAAGTTGCACAACATCTTACATATCATATATAAAACTTGCATAAAGTGTTCGAACCGAGTCTAACCAATAGGGAGCTATCACAAAGAAGGTGGGCACACAATTAGTCAATGGCGTGCGTTGACCCAATAAACAAAAGGAATTTCTCCACGGAGCATACACTATCTGCTTTCATCTAGCCAAAATAACATCGATGTTGGAATGGAAGCATTAAACAGTCAATTAAATGCACACATGGGTGGGTACCTAAACAATAATTGTAAAAATGTAGATCATTTCAAGCATTAAACTTGCATGATCTCAAGAAATGTAACAACTGTTTATTCTAAAATATAATGTAACAAAAAGACCATTCTAGAAATGAAGGCCCATAAAATATTGAACAACCACTCATCTAAAGATCTTACGAATCAAGGGGATGGACTATCATCAAGGGACCTTCATTCCAAATAATAATGCATGTTTTGTTACCTTGGCGTTCAACTTATTATTGTTTCCTACAAATATGGAAATAACTATAAAAGAAATAAAAATGCTCACACCATACATAAGAGCAAGTAAAACTTCAACTTTGTTGTAAGTTATGGAATGGTCAAGTGATACAACACCATATTGATATTTCAAAGATAAATAGGCTTATGTACAGTATAAATTCTTTCGATTCAGTTGGGCGAATGAATCAAAAAGAGCATATCCAAGGTAATAATTATTTCTGGTATCTCTTATGTGCAAGAGAATGGAAACGTTACGGGCAAACTGCAGGGCAGGAGCAGAAAATTTACTGCAAAATGATCAACGTGTTAATATATCTTAACCAGTCCCGGGACTTTTACTCTCTGATTATTCCTTTTATTTATTGATGTATTCTGAACACCTTGCAACATGCACTTCTAGATGCTCTAAATATGATGCATGTGTAGGCAGCATGAACCTAAGAGGAAAGAGAATGCCGAATGTAAGGATTCCGATAAGAAGAAATTTTTATTAGCACTAAGTAAAGACAATAATATTTTTTTGACAACTAAGGGCAGCTCTCTCAGCTAGAATGTTTTCTGGTCTACGTGTTGCCAATATTGATTTGTTTGCTAATCGCTATCATTTGTGATGATACTTCCACAAACTCAACCTTCCATGTCTTAGAGAGTATCATATTATCCAGGGTGTGTTGTCCTTGCCGATTGGCAAGAGATCAGATCACCAATGGCGACTGATTAATTATTACTTTTATTTCTTGGAGATGTCAGGATTCAGAGACCATCCCATCACACATGATGTCCAGCTAAATCGCTGGCTACAGCAACAGAGACAAAGCCATATGCTCAGATCTCTTCCGTCTGAAGCCTTGGTGCATTGTTCCCTGAATAATTCGCTGTGTATCTCCACTGAGTTCGCAATCGACCATCTGCATTCATTTTGTCCCTTTTGTGTCACCACAGCTGTACTAAAGTGCAGCCCCAGGATGCATTTTCCAGGCCTTGTTTTGCTGGTGCCAGTACAACATCAGTAGGCGATACGTATGAGGATGAACATTTTTTTAAATCCCAATAGGATGTTTATTGTACCTGGTGAACCCATATCTTTAGAATAAGTATACTTGATAGATTAAGCACAGGGTGTATGAGAGGACATACTCTGCATACATCAAAGAAGCTGCAGTGTAGTTGCACTTTCATTCTTGTTGCACATTTTGATGACATGAACAACCTCCTGATGCTAGCGTTAACAGTGCAACAATGAATTGTATATTTTCTTCTCCCTGAACAGAATCACAACCAGTCAGGACGCCTGTATAGAGTTGGGTGGGTTCAGAAATCATAGGAAGTTTGTACAGATTACAATATTATCATTTGGTTCAGATTTATTGTGATGTACAAAATTGGTCGGTGCAGGTTAACGAACCTGTCCAGCAAAAGCGATGCACAACATGGCCAAAACTTCCCTGACGTCCGCGGAGGGTCCTCGATCTGGCGGTGTGGCGTGCTCGAGGACGATAAATATGGCATGGGATCGGGTGCTCGATCTGGCGGTGGTGAGCCCAAGGACTTGTATAAAAAATAAGGTCCGGGATGCAGTGGTGTAGTGCCTCCACCGGTCAAAGAGTAGAGCTCGTCGCCGCCACGAGGCGGAGCGCCTCCCTACTGCATCTTCAGGAGAATACCGGAGGAGGACAATGGTGACATGGCGAAGACGGAGGTTATGTTCCACCATGAAGGATGGGAGTGGCCGAGGATTGAACCGCGAGGAGCTGGAAGCTGAATGGTACGCATCGATGGTTGTGCAACATGTTTGGCCGGCGAGGGAGGGGAGAGATCCAGGATGGGAATTAAACAAAAGAGGACATGGAGGGAATGGGAGGAGCCGGTCAGTGCGTTAGGCGAACGAGGGGGCTACATGCCCATTAGGCCCAGTTTAACCATTGATGCCCAAAAAAGTGACCAGAGCAGCGGCCCAGAACGATTAGCGTTCCTTATTAGTGATCTGAGTCAGAGTACGCGCAATTCATAGCTAATCTAATGGTCAAAAAGGCTCAAAAGTGACGATCGGACGGCCGGGAACGCTGATGGCCTGAGAGGGCTGGAAAAGTGCTTACTTATAATATATCTAAATTTTATATGATTTTTGGGACTAACCTATTAACCCAGAGCCCAGTGCCAGTTTCTGTTTTTTCCTTGTTTTGAGTTTTACAGAAAAGGAATACACAACGGAGTCCAATTGACGAGCCAATTTTTGATGATTTTTTCTAGACCAAAAGAAGCCCCCGAAGTAAAAGAGTTGGGCCAGTAGAGTCACGGGCTGCCCACGAGGGTGGGGGCGCTCCCACTCCCCCTGGGCGCGCCCCCTATCTCGTGGACAGCCCGGAGACCCCCCCTGACTTGAGACCTACGCCAAAAATTCCTATAAATGCTGAAACCTTCGGAAAATAACCTAGATCGGGAGTTCCGCCGCCGCAAGCCTCTGTTGCCACAAAAAACCAATCTAGACCCCATTCCGGCACCCTGCCGGAGGGGGAATCCCTCTCCGGTGGCCATCTTCATCATCCCGACGCTCTCCATGACGAGGGAGGAGTAGTTCACCCTCGGGGCTGAGAGTATGTATCAGTAGCTATGTGTTTGATCTCTCTCTCTCTCTCTCTCTCTCTCTCTCTCTCTCTCTCTCTTGTGTTCTTGAGATGGCACGATCTTGATGTATTGCGAGCTTTGCTATTATACTTGGATCTTATGATGTTTCTCCCCCTCTACTCTCTTGCAACGGATTGAGTTTTCCCTTTGAAGTTATCTTATCGGATTGAGTCTTTAAGGATTTGAGAACACTTGATGTATGTCTTGCGTGGGATACCCGTGGTGACAATGGGGTATTCTATTGATTCACTTGATATATGATTTGGTGATCAACTTGCGGGTTCCGTGACCTTGGGAATCTATGCATAGGGGTTGTCACACATTTTCGTCTTGACTCTTCGGTAGAAACTTTGGGGCACTCTTTGAAGTACTTTGTGTTAGTTGAATAGATGAATCTGAGATTGTGTGATGCATATCGTATAATCATGCCCACGGATACTTGAGGTGACAATGGAGTATCTATGTGACATTAGGGTTTTGGTTGATTTGTATCTTAAGGTGTTATTCTAGTACGAACTCTAAGATAGATCGAACGGAAATAATAGCTTCGTGTTATTTTACTACGGACTCATGAATAGATCGATCAGAAAGAATAACTTTGAGGTGGTTTCGTACCCTACCATAATATCTTCGTTTGTTCTCCGCTATTAGTTACTTTGGAGTGACTCTTGGTTGCATGTTGAGGGATAGTTATACGATCCAGTTATGTTATTATTGTTGAGAGAACTTGCACTAGTGAAAGTATGAACCCTAGGCCTTGTTTCCTATCATTGCAACACCGTTTATGCTCACGTTTACCACTTGCTACCTTGCTGTTTTTATATTTTCAGATTACAAAAACCTATATCTACCATCCATATTGCACTTGTATCACCATCTCTTCGCCGAACTAGTGCACCTATACAATTTACCATTGTATTGGGTGTGTTGGGGACACAAGAGACTCTTTGTTATTTGGTTGCAGGGTTGTTTGAGAGAGACCATCTTCATGCTACGCCTCCCACGGATTGATAAACCTTAGGTCATCCACTTGAGGGAAATTTGCTACTGTCCCACAAACCTCTGCACTTGGAGGCCCAACAACGTCTACAAGAAGAAGGTTGCGTAGTAGACATCAAGCTCTTTTCTGGCGCCGTTGCCGGGGAGGTTAGTGCTTGAAGGTATATCTTTAGATCTTGCAATCGAATCTTTTAGTTTCTTGTTTTATCACTAGTTCAGTTTATAAAAGAAAACTACAAAAAATAGAATTAAGGTTGCCTCATATGCTTCATCGTTTTAATATCTTTCGTGAAAATGATGGGAAGGAAAATTGTGCTCAAGTACTAGAAGAAGAATTACATAGAATGCTTGGCATAAAATATGTGAATGATGAGTATGATTGCAATGTTGTTAGTATGAATTCTTTGAATACCCATGATGTTAATGATATGCAAAGCCACAAGCTTGGGGAAGCTATGTTTGATGAAGATGATATTTTTAGTCCCCCAAGTTTTGATGTGCAGAATTATTATGATGAAAGCATGCCTCCTATTTATGATGATTATTGTGATGACATGTATGCTATAAAAAATAAAGATAACCATGACACTTGTCAT
Source organism: Secale cereale (assembly GCA_902687465.1). Taxonomy (NCBI): domain Eukaryota; kingdom Viridiplantae; phylum Streptophyta; class Magnoliopsida; order Poales; family Poaceae; genus Secale; species Secale cereale. The sequence continues at coordinate 538,491,608 of LR738713.1, forward strand.
CATGATTTTAATTTTCAATTGGATTATGCTTCACATGACAGTTATTTTGTTGAGTTCGCTCCCACTACTATGAATGAGAAGAATTTTGCTTATGTGGAGAGTAGTAAAATTTCTATGCAAGTAGATCATGAAAAGAATGCTTTATGTGCTGGTTATATGGTTGAAATCATTCATGATGCTACTGAAAATTATTATGAGAGAGGATCATATGCTTCTACATATTGCAATAATATCAAGTTTCCTCTCTATGTGCTTGAAATCTTGAAGCTATGCTCGTTTTCCCTTCCTGTGCTAGTTGATTATCGTTCCCATAAGTTGTTTGCTCACAAAATACCTATGCATAGGAAGTGGGTTAGACTTAATTGTGCTAAGCATATTCTTCATGATGCTCTCCTTGTGTTTCAATTCTTATCTTTTACGCAAGCATCATTAAAATCATCATGCCTAGCTAGGGGCGTTAAACGATAGCGCTTGTTGGGAGGCAACCCAATTTTATTTTATTTGCTTTTGCTTCTGTTTAGGAATAAATATTGCATCTAGGTTCTATTTAGATGTGGCTTTGTGTTTTAATTAGTGTTTGTGCCAAGTAGAACCTTTGGGACGACTTGTGTGAAGTTTATGCGATCATGCTGTAAAAAACAGAAACTTTAGCGCTCACGAGATTACCTACCTTTTTTACTGGAGAGTGCTTTCTATTTGATTCTTTTTGCAGATGATTAATAGACAAATTCCTCACGTCCACCAATTTATTTTAGAATTTTTAGAGTTACAGATTGCTACAGACTATTCTGTTTTTGACAGATTCTGTTTTCTATGTGTTGTTTGCTTATTTTGATGAATCTATGAGTAGTATCGGAGGGCATGAACCATAGAAAAGTTGGAATACAGTAGATATTACACCAATATGAATTTAGAATGAGTTCACAACAGTGCCTAAGTGGTGGTTTTATTTTCTTATACTAACGGAGCTTACGAGTTTTCTGTTGAGTTTTGTGTTGTGAAGTTTTCAAGTTTTGGGTAAAGATTCGATGGACTATGGAATAAGGAGTGGCAAGAGCCTAAGCTTGGGGATGCCCAAGGGACCCCAAGGTTATATTCAAGGACAACCAAAAGCCTAAGCTTGGGGATGCCCCGGGAAGGCATCCCTTCTTTCGTCTTCGTCTATCGGTAACTTTACTTGAGGCTATATTTTTATTCACCTCATGATATGTGTTTCGCTTGGAGCGTCATTTTGTTTTATTTTGTTTTGCTTGCTGTTTGAATAATATCCCAAGATCTGAAATTCTTAAATGTTAGAGAGCCTTCACATAGTTACATAATTATTCAACTACTCATTGATCTTCACTTATATCTTTTGGAGTAGTTTGTCATTTGTTGTAGTGCTTCACTTATATCTTTTAGAGCACGGCGGTGGTTTTATTTTGAAGAAATAGATGAACTCTCATGCTTCACTTATATTATTTTGAGAGTCTTTTAGAACATCATGGTAATGTGCTCTGGTTATAAAATTAGTCCTAATATCATAGGCATCCAAAATGGGTAGAGTAAAAACTTTCACATAAAGTGCATTGAATATTATGAGAAGTTTGATACTTGTTGATTGTTTTGAGATATGAGGATGGTGATATTAGTAGTAGAGTAGTTGTGAATTTGAGAAATACTTGTGTTAAGGTTTGCAAGTCCCGTAGCATGCACTATGGTAACTGTTGTGTGACAAATTTGAAGCATGAGGTATTTCATTGAGTGTCATCCTTTGTGCGGAGGTCGGGGGTGCGCGATGGTTAACTCCTACCAACCTCCCCCCCTAGGAGCATGCGTGTAGTACTTTGTTTTGATGACTTGTATATTTTTGCAATAAGTATGTGAGTTCTTTATGACTAATGTTGATTCCATGGATTATACACACTCTCACCCTTCCACCATTGCTAGCCTCTCTCGTATTGCGCAACTTTCGCCGGTACCATACACCCACCATATACCTTCCTCAAAACAGCCACCATACCTACCTATCATAGCATTTTCATAGCCATTACGAGATATATTGCCATGCAACTTTCCGCCGTTCCGTCCATATGACACGCTTCATCATTGTCATATTGCCATGCATGATCATGTAGTTGACATCGTATTTGTGACAAGGCCACCATGCATAAATTTTCATACATGTCACTCTTGATTCATTGCACATCCTGGTACACCGCCGGAGGCATTCATATAGAGTCATACTTTGTTCTAGTATCGAGTTGTAATATCGAGTTGTAAATCAATAAAAGTGTGATGATCATCATTATTAGAGCATTGTCCCAAAAAAAGAAAAAAGAAAAAAAGGGAAAAAAGAAAGAAAAAAAGAAAAAGAAAAGAAAAGAAAAGAAAAAAGGGACAATGCTACTATCTTTTTCCACACTTGTGCTTCAAAGTAGCACCATGATCTTCATGATAGAGAGTCTATTGTTTAGTCACTTTCATATACTAGTGGGAATTTTCATTATAGAACTTGGCTTGTATATTCCAACGATGGGCTTCCTCAAATGCCCTAGGTCTTCGTGAGCAAGCAAGTTGGATGCACACCCACTTAGTTTCTTTTGTTGAGTTTTCATACATTTATAGCTCTAGTGCATCCGTTGCATGGCAATCCCTACTCACTCACATTGATATCTATTGATGGACATCTCCATAGCCCATTGATACACCTAGTCAATGTGAGACCATCCTCCTCCTCTTTTTGTCTTCTCCACAACCACCACTCTATTCCACCTATAGTGCTATATCCATGGCTCACGCTCATGTATTGTGTGAAAGTTGAAAAGTTTGAAAACATTAAGGCATGAAACAATTGCTTGGCTGAAACCGGGGTTGTGCATGATTTGAGTATTTTTTGTGACGAAGATGAAGCATAGCCAAACTATATGATTTTGTAGGGATGAACTTTCTTTGGCCATGTTATTTTGAGAAGACATAATTGCTTTGTTAGTATGCTTGAAGTATTATTATTCTTATGTCAATATAGACTTATGTCTTGAATCTTTCGGATCTGAACATTCATGCCACCATAAAGAAAGTTGCTTTGAGAATTATGTTAGGTAGCATTCCACATCAAAAATTCTGTTTTTATCATTTACCTACTCGAGGACGAGCAGGAATTAAGCTTGGGGATGCTTGATACGTCTCCAACGTATCTATAATTTTTTATTGTTCCATGCTATTATATTATCCTTCTAGGATGTTTTATGGGCTTTTATATACACTTTTGTATGATTTTTGGGACTAACCTATTAACCCAGAGCCTAGTGCCAGTTTCTATTTTTCCTTGTTTTTGAGTTTTACAGAAAAGGAATACCAAACGGAGTCCAATTGATGAGCCAATTTTTGATGATTTTTTCTGGACCAAAAGAAGCCCCCGAAGTAAAAGAGTTGGGCCAGGAGAGTCACGGGCTGCCCACGAGGGTGCGGGCGCTCCCACTCCCCCTGGGCGCGCCCCCCTATCTCGTGGACAGCCCGGAGACCCCCCTGACTTGAGACCTACGCCAAAAATTCCTATAAATACTGAAACCTCCGGAAAATAACCTAGATCGAGAGTTCCGCCGCCTCAAGCCTCTGTTGCCACCAAAAAAACAATCTAGACCCCGTTCCGGCACCCTGCCGGAGGGGGAATCCCTCTCCGGTGGCCATCTTCATCATCCCGGCACTCTCCATGACGAGGGAGGAGTAGTTCACCCGCGGGGCTGAAGGTATGTATCAGTAGTTATGTGTTTGATCTCTCTCTCTCTCTCTCTCTCTCTCTCTCTCTCTCTCCCTCTCTCGTGTTCTTGAGATGGCACGATCTTGCTATATCGCGAGCTTTGCTATTATAGTTGGATCTTGTGATGTTTCTCTCCCTCTACTCTCTTGCAATGGATTGAGTTTTCCCTTTGAACTTATCTTATCGGATTGAGTCTTTAAGGATTTGAGAACACTTGATGTATGTCTTGCGTGGGATACCCGTGGTGACAATGGGGTATTCTATTGATTCACTTGATGTATGTTTCGGTGATCAACTTGCGGGTTCCGTGACCTTGGGAATCTATGCATAGGGGTTGGCACACGTTTTCGTCTTGACTCTCCGGTAGAAACTTTGGGGCAATCTTTGAAGTACTTTGTGTTGGTTGAATAGATGAATCTGAGATTGTGTGATGCATATCATATAATCATGCCCACGGATACTTGAGGTGACAATGGAGTATCTAGGTGACATTAGGGTTTTGGTTGATTTGTATCTTAAGGTGTTATTCTAGTACGAACTCTAAGATAGATCAGACGGAAAGAATAGCTTCGTGTTATTTTACTACGGACTCTTGAATAGATCGATCAGAAAGAATAACTTTGAGGTGGTTTCGTACCCAACCATAATCTCTTCGTTTGTTCTCTGCTATTAGTTACTTTGGAGTGACTCTTTGTTACATGTTGAGGGATAGTTATACGATCCAATTATGTTATTATTGTTGAGAGAACTTGCACTAGTGAAAGTATGAACCCTAGGCCTTGTTTCCTATCATTCCAACACCGTTTGTTCTCACTTTTACCACTTGCTCCCTTGCTGTTTTATATTTTTAGATTACAAAAACCTATATCTACCATCCATATTGAACTTGTATCACCATCTCTTCGCCGAACTGGTGCACCTATACAATTTACCATTGTATTGGGTGTGTTGGGGACACAAGACACTCTTTGTTATTTGGTTGCAGGGTTGTTTGAGAGAGACCATCTTCATCCTATGCCTCCCACGGATTGATAAACCTTAGGTCATCCACTTGAGGGAAATTTGGTATTGTCCTACAAACCTCTGCACTTGGAGGCCCAACAACGTCTACAAGAAGAAGGTTGCGTAGTAGACATCAGCTATCATGGAGCGGCATCAACAGAGTTTTCCAATTTTAGGGTCATTTAGCTCTAAAAAAAATTAGTAAATGCATGAAAAATACCAAATGAACTCAGAAAGGGTTGATATTTTATGATGTGGACTTGAATGGTGCATTTTGAACACACAAAAAGTCCGGACTTCAAATAAGTTCAAAAAATGAAATGCCTTTGTAACAGATTAGTTTTCGTCCGAAACCGTGATACTTCGAAAGAGATTGTCCATTTTGTAGACGAAGTGCATCCAGTTTTTGCCGTAACCCTCTCTACTTTTATGCACATTCTATGTGGGTGAAATGGTGATACCATGCCAACTTTCAACCTTTTCAGAGTTCATTCGAAGTGTTTTTCAATTTCAGGGTCATTTAGCTCTAAAAAATCAGTAAATGCATGAAAAATACCAAATGAATTCATAAAGGGTTGATAATTGATGATGTGGATTTGAATGATGCATTTTGAACACACCAAAAGTCTGGACTTCAAATAAGTTAAAAAAATGAAATGCCTTTGTAACAGATGAGTTTTCGTCCGAAACTCTGATACTTCGAAAGAGATTGTCCATTTTGTACACGAAGTGCATCCATTTTTTTCCGCCACCCTCTCTACTTTTTTGCACATGCTATGTGGGTGAAATGATGATACCATGCCAACTTTCAACCTTTTCAAAGTTCATTCGAAGTGTTTTTCAATTTCAGGGTCATTTAGCTCTAAAAAAATCAGTAAATGCATGAAAAATACCAAATGAACTCACAAAGGGTTGATAATTGATGACGTGGATTTGAATGGTGCATTTTGAACACAAAAAATTTTTGGACTTCAAATAAGTTCAAAAAATGAAATGCCTTTGTAACAGATGAGTTTTCGTCCGAAACTCTCATACTTCGAAAGAGATTGTCCATTTTGTACACGAAGTGCATCCAGTTTTTGCTGTAACCCTCTCTACTTTTATGCACATTCTATGTGGGTGAAATGATGATACCATGCCAACTTTCAACCTTTTCAGAGTTCATTCGAAGTGTTTTTCAATTTCAGGGTCATTTAGCTCTAAAGCAATTCAGTAAATGCTTGAAAAATACCAAATGAATTCAGAAAGGGTTGATAATTAATTATGTGGATTTGAATGGTGCATTTTGAACACACCAAAAGTCTGGACTTCAAATAAGTTAAAAAAATGAAATGCCTTTGTAACAGATGAGTTTTCGTCCGAAACTTTGATACTTCGAAAGAGATTGTCCATTTTGTACACGAAGTGCATCCATTTTTTGCCGTAACCCTTTCTACTTTTTTGCACATGCTATGTGGGTGAAATGATGATACCATGCCAACTTTCAACCTTTTCAGACTTCATTCGAAGTGTTTTTCAATTTCAGGGTCATTTAGATCTAAAACAATTCAGTAAATTCATGAAAAATACCAAATGAATTCAGAAAGGGTTGATAAATGATGATGTGGATTTGAATGGTGCGTTTTGAACACACAAAAGGTCTGGACTTCAAATAAGTACAAAAAAATGAAATGCCTTTGTAATAGATGAGTTTTCGTCCCAAACCCCGATACTTCAAAAGAGATTGTCCATTTTGTACACGAAGTGCATCCAGTTTTTGTCGTAACCCTCTCTACTGTTTTGCGCATGCTATGTGGGTGAAATGATGATACCATGCCAACTTTCAACCTTTTAAGAGTTCATTTGAAGTGTTTGGACATTTTTATGCATTAATTGAGTTTTCAATGCATTTATGTGCATAATTCAAATTTGAACTACATGCACATGCTTCAGTGCATATAAATTGGTTGAAAAATCAAATATGTGTCCTTGGGTGCATGCTTAGGCCCCATGCAAGAAATGGGAATGAATTTCAAACACCAGGGCACCGTTGATTGCCGGCAAAACATTAAGAATGCCTGGTTTTTAAATTCTAGTAAATCCAAAACTTGTCTGAAATTCATGAAACATGGCATGCTATCATGGAATGGCACCCGACATGCTATGGCATTTTTCGTGTCAATTTTGAGAGAAGGCGCACTCGAATAATGACAGTCAACGGAGGCATTTTGAAAAAATAGCTGCCAGTTTAATATCTCAAACGTTTGTAGAATTTTGTGTATTCTGTTAACCATTCATGTGACACCACGTGTCTTTGTTTTAATGGATGTAGGAGGTGCCGTGTGGATAGCTGCTTGACCTTGACTAAACGGAAGGCGTGCGAGCGCAGTCCGATGCGCAGGCTGACCGAGAGGTGTGCAAGCTGTCCTCCAATGCGCAGGCTCACCGGGAAGCGTGCGAGCTGTACGCTGCGCAGGCTCACTGGGATGCAAGCCCTTTGACTTCCATGGTCGTCCGCCTTCCTCTCCATTAATGGCGCCCAAGCCACTATTTAATACGGGTGGCCTTACTGTTCGCCTCCCATTTCCCTCCCTCCCGCAGACCTCCACCAACGCCATAGCGCAGAACGATTATCTGCCACTAGTCTTCAAGTTTGGTGAAGTGGACTCCGAGCCGAAGGAGATAGAAAATAAGGAGGAATGGGGCCTCATGGACATGGCCCAGAATGAGCTGACCGCGGCGGTTGCTGCCCCCGCTCCTGTCCTAGCTCCCATCCCCACGCCCGCGCCAGCGACCATCCCCGTAGCATTGACGGGCTGGTCGCCGAGCACTATCGCAGAGCTGGAAGCCGCAAGCATCGGCGAGGTCTCCGCGGACCCGCGCGAGCTCGTGTACATGCCAGCACCAGCGCCCGTGCCCGTGCCCGTGCGTGCCCCTCCACCCACCGTGGCGCCGGCCCCCGTGCATTTGGCTGCACCAGCCGCGCCCGTGCCCGCGCCCGTGCGCGCGGCCCCCTCAACAGCATGGGACGCTGCCGTCGACCGCTACCTCTCAGCGGCGCCAGTTGCCGTCCTCCCGCGCCTTGCCCGTCGATCGCGTGATGACATGATGTTTGATTTACAAATGAAGAACATTTTGTGCTGCCTTGAAGACTTCAACAATGGCGTCCCAGAGGACGACAACGACGGCGCGGCACGCCGCCTCCGCCGCATCCGGAAATAGTCTTTTTGGGGTTTAATACTGTATCTCGAATTCTCGATCATATGAATATAAATTTGCAGTGTGACTGAATGAAAGATATGGTTTGACCGAACTTGCGTTTTTCTCTCTTAATGTATAGACTTACCAAACGATTTTCTTTTGAAAAAAATGTCAATGGTTTTCAAGTATAAAACACTCATCGCAAACGTTTTAGTTAGAACACCCGGATGCAAACCGACAGCTTACCTGGGAAGCCAATGGAAAATGTGCCGAGAAGGATTTCTTCACCCCTACAACGCAAACGGTTGTTTTGCATGACCCGTGTGCAACCATGTAAAACAATTGGGTAAGATTTGCATATCTGCCATTTTTGGGTATCTTACCATTTGTCAAACTGGAAAGATTGACATTTTTTTATCTAGTAACATTGCCATTTGTCAACCTTGTAACACTGCGATCTGTCAAAATATGCAGCTAAATATCACTAGCACTATCTAATTTTTGCAACTAAAATCACTAGTACGGTTCATATGGACACCAATACAAAGTGGCATTGTACTTTTTTTGTCATCCAAACAGAAAAATAATATACATGCCGCCACGCGACCCGGGTGACGTGCGAGCATGCGCGAGTTAATGGGACGCATATGCAAATGTACCATTCATTACATACAACAAGTCATCAACACACAACAACAACGAGGATACATGTTGGATTATAGATTATTTCCAAAAAAACATTCTAGTAAAGTAAAGTTTTTCTCACACAACAAATAACAAAGCGGTGAAACGAACTTCAGCTCAACCAATCCTCGGCCTTGGAAACGCTTGCTTTGAACCATAACTGATTCTCTGGGGAGGGCCAACTATTGTCAATCTCGAGACCAACGCAGGACTGATCATCCAGGCTGAAGCGGCTTATATCAGGACGTATATTCTGATAGCCAGGGTAGGGAACCATAGCAATGTCCAAGGTATAGATACAGTTGCTTCTCATAAATGGTAGTAGTGTTGTGTCAACAGTAGCTGGATCGTCTTTCACCATCATTGGATAGTTTTGTCCAAGGAAGAGCGAGTTTTCTCCAAGACTATCAATATTGAACCAGGGAGAAGTAGGTGTTGGCGCTAGTACACTAGTATCCATCCGGAATATCCTGCAACGGATGTTGGAATAGGTCCGGATAGTGCGACCATGGGAGACAACACCTGCTTCGTTAGTAAAATCAGCAGTGCCCTGTATACATACAAGAAGAGGTGATCCATCGGAATAAGTTGCCAAGCGCCATTGAGTATATGGGTCATGCTCGTCCTCATGCTCGTGATCATCACCATCGTCATCTCCCCCTTGGTTATAAATTTTTTCAAGTATAGGTGGTGGAATGTTCACAGGACCTTGGAAACACAAGAAGGTTAATTAGTACGGTGATACTAACTAGCATGCATGTGGATGAAACAATTCTAATTACGGTGGAAGACAAACGTACCGAAACAATAAGGATTCCATGGAAAAAAGAGTGCCACGAGTGGTGACAACAAACACAAGACGCTCGTATTGAATTGCATCATAGTACTCATTCGTGTCCAGAAATTGATTTTTGAGTAACATCCATCCATCCGTGGAAGCAGAGACGGCAACAAGCTTGTCGAAGATAGAAACAACAACATAGTTCTTGTAATCCCAAGAGCGGTAGGGAACTCGAGAAATTACTATCTTCCATAGAAGACAGTCATGATGATCGTATCTGAACGTACGTAGACTATCTGTGTGCTGAACCTCATGGCAGTCTGATGTTTTTGAAAGTGGAACCCGGTGACGAGTGTACACATTCACAAGTTCCCACTCGTAGTTGTTCCCAATATAAACAACCCAATCTCCATTTGCGCATGCCTAGGCCTTGCCCTTAGGCGATGGCATCTTAACATCACACATATCATTATCAAGCGGCATCAACTTGCAGAAGGCAAGGCTTCCGTCATCCTCGCAACGACGAGCAGGGTCATGGCGAAGAAGATAGGGGGGATCAAACTGCTCCTGAACCCTTGGGTTCTTTGTATTGATCCTATTTGTTGAGTCGAGAATGGTCTTGTACGAACCTGCCATGCTAGCCGAGGTGATGACGTCGCACCGATCAATGAATTCCTCCACCACGTCATCTTTCAGATCGGGGCAACAATAACGGGGTCGTTTCCGGCCTGTTCCCTCCATGGAGATTATGATCGATCGAACAATGGAAGAAGGAAGGGTGAAGACAAATGGAGGGAGGAAGAGCGTGCGATAGCAGTTCCAAATGAGAGGGAAAGGCGAAGAGGCGGTGGATGGTTGCCACGGTACAAGAAGAGGCTAGTGGGGAGTGAACAGTTGCCACAGAGGTCACACACTGACGACAAGGCCGAGTGAACTGCATGCTGTATATCGCACACACCATGATCTAGCTGACCATTTCTTTTGTGTTGCCTAATCACAAACAGTTCATCCGAGTGAACCGTATGTTGTATATCGCACACACCTTCATATGTCTTCCCATTTCTTTTGTGTTGCCTAATCACAAACAGTTCATCCAAGTGAACCGTACGATGTGTATCGCACACGCCTTCATCTGGCTACCCATTTCTTTTGTTCCTCCTCATCACAAACAGTTAATTGAACTTAATCGTATGACCTTCATCGCACACGCAACTAAAATCTGAACCGTGTTTGATGCATCCGTCTTCGCAAATGTTTTATACATTTTTTACGGTTTTCATGCACCACCGTTTGCGATGATTGCATCGCACACAGTTTCTCGAAGGGCCTCTGATCATAGTGTCGCATTAGCAGCATCCTGCAGTAGTGCTAGAAGTACTTTTCAAGATAATAAAAGTGGATAGCTTTTGTCAACAAGAAAGTTATTTGTCCCTAGGCAATCGATAATAAGTACCGATAATCATTCTTGTAATTTTATATGAGGGAGAGGCATGAGCTAAAATACTTTCTCTACTTGGATCATATGCACTTACGATTGGACCCCTAGCAAGCATCCTCATCTACCACTTACTCAGGTTTAAGTTTCTCTCACTCTCGCAACCCACCATAAGCGAACCATGAACATATTGCAACACCCTACAGCGGGGGCCCCTCACGTTTGCGCGAGAATGAAGGGCACCATAGGACAACACCATAAATAAAATATACAATTGATGGCTTCTCGCCCCTCGTTGGTTACCCCAAGTGGAAGGTTTGAGATGCAGTGTAGCGGTAGTTTTCCCTTGGCAAAGATACCAAGGATCGAATCCCCTGAGACTCCGAGGTTCAACAAGAAGGTGTCAACTGCTAGCGGCGCAACTAGCGATTGACCGGACCTGCACACAAATACAAATAACTTTGCTCCCAACGAGTACAGAGAGGTTGTCAATCCCTCCGGCCTTGTCGTTTACAAAGGATCAAACGCAAGAGATAATAGTGATAGGTATTACTGCAACTAGTAAGTAAGAACAGAAAGTAAATAACGGTTGTGATCAGAGATGGTAATATGGACCGGGGTCCCATGATGTTCACTAGTGATGTCTCTCTCCCAAAAGACGATAAAATAGCTAAGCGAGGTAAACGAATTACAGCTGGGCAATTGACAGAATTATGTGCGCAAACCAATGCTAACTATGCTACAAAGAAAGGTAGAGGCTCAAAAGCATGGGCGGTACGCCAAGGCATGTAGACCGAAATCCATCTGCATCTACTACTAATCATCCACCTTGAGATATCTATCAAGAACATCTCGCTGGTATTAAGTTGCGAGTCCCACCCATAGTGTAAACTCAAAGCAACAGACAACTGCATTAAAAGAACTTTGCGTAAAGTAAACAATCCTTGCACCCGCAAGTACAAGCACCGTTGTTTTCCCCCTTGTGGCAACAGCACATCCCCTAGACTCATGTTTCTGTCACTCAAGCTAGTCATCGAGGGGCATGAACCCACAATCAAGCATAACGTTCCCTCTTGGAGTTACTATCTACTACTTGGCCAAAGCAATAAACAGCAACGGAGAACATGCAAGAATTACTCAATAACATAAATATAAAAGAGGTGAATCAAATATATTACTCACACACAATCTGAACATAATCTCATAATCCATTGGATCCCAGCAAACTCAGCATAGCAACAGCATAAGGATTACATATGTGGCTCGATCATGTTGGGCAGCTCACGAGGTCTAATCGGTGAAGAACAAAGAGGGGAGGAGAACATCACATAGCTACTGGTCATGGACCCATGGTCCAAGGGAGACTACTCACAACTCATCCGAGAGGCGTCCATGGTGGTGGAGAGGCTCCCGGTGGTGATCCTCCCCTCCGACAGGGTGCCGGGAAGAGTTCTCCTGGTGCTCCCGATCTTGGAAGCGCGGCGGCGGCGGAACAGAGATGAGATCACGAAAAAGGGTTTCGTCCTTGAGGGTTTCGGGACGCGGTGTAAATATATGCCAAAGGGGGGCGTCAGAGGAGGCCAGGGGGGCCCAGGCGCCCTGGCGGCGCGGCCAGGAGGGGGGCGCGCCCTCTGGCCGCTTGGAGCCCTGGTGGCCCCCCTCCGGCCCTACTTTGGCCGCATGGAAGCTTCCGGAACGCTGATTTTTTATATATTTTTCCCGGAATTTTTCTGGCAGTTTACGTAATGGGAAAACCTGAAATACAAAAACAGCAGAAAACAGAAACTGGCACTAGGGTGCACTGAGTTAATAGGTTAGTCCAAATATGATCAAAAGTGTATGGAAGTGCATACATATCATAGCAATATCACAAAAAAGAGGCATGGAGCAAGCAGAAATTATAGATACGTTTTGGACGTATCAACATCCCCAAGCTTAATTCATGCTCGTCCTCGAGTAGGTAAATGATAACAAGCATAATTTCTGTGGTGACATGCTATTAACCATATAAGAACTTTTCACAGTCACATGACAAGTGCTTACTGAGACAATGAGTCTGTAGTAATTAAGTTGCTTCATGAGAATATCACAAAGAACTGAAAGTTTTACAATATGATACTGAAACACTCAATAGATTTGTAGTGAGCATGGTGTGCAAACATGACAAAGTGATATCTCGCTTGCCCCCTTTAGTGAAGCAAAACATAAATGCAGGGGCACCTCCAAAGTTTAAGTGACGACTAGATACAATGATTTCAGAATAAACGATATCATAATCATGCAGAAGACAATGGTACTTTGGGACAATGCACATTACACTCACAATGACAATCATGCTCTCAATAGTTGGTGCTTTAAAGAAGGTGGAGACTCTCGAACCGTGGCTTTTGTTGGCAAAGTTGAAAACCCGTGGTCGGAAACAAAAACTAAACATGTACCAGAGCTCTTGGTTTTTAAAAACAGAGGTAATAATTATTTTTTTAGAATATGCATATTTCGTCAACGAATGCTAGTAGATAACTCAATTACTTCTTGAGCTGGACAAGTTTCGAGGAATGGCTCCCGCACGAGGACGATCACATCCTGTTAATCTCCTTTGTTTATCACTGCCAAAGTTTTCTGATTTCTCATGAACAAAGCGTGAAGGAGGGTTTGTTTGTTGTATTGTTTTTTTAATGAGCCGGGCGCACTCTATGCCAGTTCCTTCTCGTATTAGGGGTTTGCACATTAGACATGCAATCCCGGGGTGAAGCTTGTCCAACTTAAAAAGATCATGAATTAACTACTACTTCCTCATGAGCTAAAACAGAGGCACAAAAGAGAAATGCTTTTTTTGAATAATTTCGAGATGGTACATGAAAGTCTTCGTTAGGAATGGCAGGTAAATACCATGTATAGGAAGGTATGGTGGACTCATATGGCATAACTGGTTTAAAGGATTTTGGATGTACAAGCAGTCAGTCCGCTTAGTACAGGCGAAGGTTAGCAAAAGACTGGGAGCGACCAACTAAAAGAGCAATGACGGTCATAATCATGCAAAGCGACAAAGCAACATTGAATCGGGCATGGAAGTTATATCGCTACTCAGAAATTAAAGATCATCAAGGCTTGATAGACTTTCTTTACAGTCTTAAATATGCGTGAGCATATGCCAAGTCAATCAAAATAAATTCTTGGAGGAAGATACCACTAAACCATACCACATCATAGGCAAACAAATCATGTTGGTACTTCAATAACACATTAAGAACCCCCCAGCTATTTGAGACTAACCATAAGAAAACATGAATTACTAAGCACCATTATGCACATAGCTTTTTTATCATAGACATATCAACCAGTGCAACAGAAGCCAACTCTCTTAACAAGATAAGCATGATAACTCTAGAGAGTTCCAGCGACCAACTAAACAAAAGCTCTTCAAAAAGTAAAGCATGAAAACTAAGAGCTGAACATGATAGTAGCTATTGAAAGACAAAGAACATACACAGCAAAGATAAACATGAAAATCCCATGTTATGTTCTAGGTTGAAGTGGAGCGTATTTCTCTCCCACACAAAGAAAGCTAAGTTCCAACTCGTTATGAACAGCAAGCAAAGCTAAAGAAAACTAAAAAGGAAACTAAAGGCAAGACGCTCCAAGCGTAGCACATAACACATGAAGTGATAAAAATATAGTGGAATGAAAGACGAACTGATAATTGTTGATGGAGAAGAGGATGCACGGGGGCATCCCCAAGCTTAGACGCTTGAGTCTTCTTGAATATTTCTTGGGGTGCACGGGGGCATCCCCAAGCTTGAGCGTTTGACACTCCTGAATCTTTTTATCATCTTCCCTCGCACACTTGAAAACTCCCTTCATACATAACTCATCATAATCTGATTAGCGAGGTTAGTACCCTTAATAAAATAATTTTTCCTTGCTGTAAATAAAGATATTCTTGAAGGTATACTGTTTCTCAAGATTGCCAAAAGGTTTTTGCAAAGAAAAAGCAAGCTCAAGGTTTGCAAAACGAAGAAAAGGCAAAACAGGACAGAATCTGTGAAAAACAGACCAGCAGGTAGTAAATAATTTTTTCGGGGCACTTCTGCAACTCAAATCAAAAAACTCAGAACAGACGCCCGAAAGCCAATTGTATAGAGCACTCTGTCAAAAAAATTCAGACCAAAAAGATGATCTGGTGATTTTATACGAATTTTTCTGTCCAAGGACAGAATCTGTTTCCTGGACAGCACGTCACAACTTTTGAACTTTCTTGCAATCAGAGGCTACACTTGGCACAAAGCTGAAAAGTAAAGATACAATGATGATGCTACTGTAGTAACAACATCAAGACACAACAAAAGCAAAATAAAATTTTATTCATTGTGGGCTGCCTCCCAAAAGCGCTTTCTTTTATGCCTTTAAGCTAGGCATAATGCAAAGAGATCAAGTTTTATCAAGAGTAAAAGAATAGCTAGCCCGTATAACGGACTCAAAAGGTAACTTAATCTTCTTTCTAGGGAAGTGTTCCATCCCTTTCTTGAGAGGAAATTGGAATTTTATATTCCCCTCTTTCATGTCAATGATGGCACCAATGGTGCGAAGAAAAGGACGTCCCAAAATAATTGGACAAGAAGGTTCACATTCAATATCCATAATAGTAAAATCAACGGGAACATAATTGTCATTGACAATGATAAGAACATCGTCGATCCTCCCCAAGGGTTTCTTTATGGAAGAATCAACAAGACGAACACCAAAAGAACAAGAATCAAAAGGTTTCAATTTAAGCATATCATATATTCTTTTGGGCATAACGGAGGTACTATCTCCAACATCACATAAATCATAGCAAGAGAAGTTATTCAACTTAATTTTAATCATAGGATCCCAACCATCTTCTAGCTTTCTAGGTATGGAGGCTTCTACCCTAAGTTTCTCCTCCCTAGCTTTGATGAGAGCATTAGTGATATGCTCTGTGAAGGCAAGGTTAAGTGTGCTAGTGCGGGGATCTCTAGACATCTTGTGAAGGAAATCAATAACTTCGATAAGGGTGCAATTATCAAAATCAAGGTCACTATTATCAAGTAAAGTGGTAGTGGTGTCCTTTAGGCTCACTTGTTTGGTAGTTTCTATAGTCATAGCATCACCATTAATAGGTCCAATGGGACCAGGAGTGCATTGGGTGCTAAGAGTTTGGATATCCTCAACAACTTGGATAGTAGCAACAGTGTGGTGGGTAGGAAGGTTCTTAATTCTATCTTCTTCCTCCTTTAGGGGTGCAACCACTTCGGGTTTAGCTGCCATTTGGTTTATCAAAGTGGCTTGTGTGTGGGACATATTGGAAACTTGGGTCTCAGTGATAGTGAGCCTAGTCTGGAGGTTAGAAATCTCAATATTTAGGCTCTCTAGTTGTCTACCAATGTCTTGCAAGATAGCAGTATGCTCATTTAATTGCCTCGAGAAGGTTTTGTTTTGTTCATATTGGGTGTGCATGTAGTTCTTAGTGGCCTTCTCCATTTCTAGAAGTTTCTCATAACCAGGCATGTCTCTATCTCTTTGGGTGAAGTTCTTGGTGCTAGGATAAGCATGGTTGTTCCCATAGGAATCAGAGGGGAACGGTCTAGGATTGCTACCAAAATTACTCCTATAAGCATTATTATTGAAATTGTTTCTAGAGATAAAGTTCACATCTACTTGATCTTGAGCAATCAAAGAATTTAAAGGAACATCACGAGGATCAACAGAAGATTGCTTGGAAAGTAGAGACATGATCAAGTCAACTTTTTCATTTAGGGAGGAAATCTCCTCGACAGAGTTTACCTTCCTACCTGTTGGAGCGCGTTCGGTGTGCCATTGGGAATAATTAGTCATCATCTCATCGAGAAGCTTCGTGGCAGCACCAAGTGTAGTTGACATAAAGGTTCCTCCCGCGGCCGAATCTAGCAAGTTCCGCGAGGTAAAGTTCAAGCCTGCATAAAAAGTTTGGATAACCATCCAAGTAGTCAAACCATGAGTAGGGCAGTTCTTGACAAGAGATTTCATGATATCCCAAGCTTGGGCAACGTGTTCATTATCCAATTGTTTGAAATTCATTATGTTACTCCTTAGTTGGATAATTTTAGCAGGTGGATAGTACTTTCCAATAAAAGCATCCTTGCACTTGTCCCAAGAATCTATGCTATTTCTAGGCAAAGATTGAAACCAAATTTTAGCTCCTCCTCTCAAGGAGAAAGGAAAAAGCTTAAGCTTAACAATATTACCATCTATTTCTTGGTACTTTTGCATATCACGGAGTTCAACAAAATTGTTTAAGTGTAAAGCAGCATCATCTCCAGCACCGGAGAATTGATCTTTCATAACTAAGTTCAGTAAAGCAGGTTTAATTTCATAAGAAGGTGCTGAAGTGGCAGGTGTAGTAATGGGCGTGCCGATAAAGTCATCGTTGTTATGACTAGTGAAGTCACACAACTTGGTGTTCTCGGTGGAACCCATAGCAGCAAGCAAGCAAGATAACTATTTTTGTGATTTTTGATAGAAGACACTAAAGCAAAAACTGAAAGGTAAACTAACAAGACTAAAAAGCAAAGGTAAAAGATAGCGTGCAACTCCCCTATCTTGAAGAGTGGAGTCCCCGGCAACGGCGCCAGAAAACTTTGCTTGATGGCTTCTCGCCCCTCGTTGGTTACCCCAAGTGGAAGGTTTGAGATGCAGTGTAGCGGTAGTTTTCCCTTGGCAAAGATACCAAGGATCGAATCCCCTGAGACTCCGAGGTTCAACAAGAAGGTGTCAACTGCTAGCGGCGCAACTAGCGATTGACCGGACCTGCACACAAATACAAATAACTTTGCTCCCAACGAGTACAGAGAGGTTGTCAATCCCTCCGGCCTTGTCGTTTACAAAGGATCAAACGCAAGAGATAATAGTGATAGGTATTACTGCAACTAGTAAGTAAGAACAGAAAGTAAATAACGGATGTGATCAGTGATGGTAATATGGACCGGGGTCCCATGATGTTCACTAGTGATCTCTCTCTCCCAAAAGACGATAAAACAGCTAAGCGAGGTAAACGAATTACAGCTGGGCAATTGACAGGATTATGTGCGCAAACCAATGCTAACTATGCTGCAAAGAAAGGTAGAGGCTCAAAAGCATGGGCGGTACGCCAAGGCAAGTAGACCGAAATCCATCTGCATCTACTACTAATCATCCACCTTGAGATATCTATCCAGAACATCTCGCTGGTATTAAGTTGCGAGTCCCACCCATAGTGTAAACTCAAAGCAACAGACAACTGCATTAAAAGAACTTTGCGTAAAGTAAACAATCCTTGCACCCGCAAGTACAAGCACCGTTGTTTTCCCCCTTGTGGCAACAGCACATCCCCTAGACTCATGTTTCTGTCACTCAAGCTAGTCATCGAGGGGCATGAACCGACAATCAAGCATAACGTTCCATCTTGGAGTTACTATCTACTACTTGGCCAAAGCAATAAACATCAACGGAGAACATGCAAGAATTACTCAAGAACATAAATATAAAAGAGGTGAATCAAATATATTACTCACACACAATCTGAACATAATCTCATAATCCATCGGATCCCAGCAAACTCAGCATAGCAATAGCATAAGGATTACATATGTGCCTCGATCATGTAGGGCAGCTCACGAGGTCTAATCGGTGAAGAACAAAGAGGGGAGGAGAACATCACATAGCTACTGGTCATGGACCCATGGTCCAAGGGAGACTACTCACAACTCATCCGGGAGGCGTCCATGGTGGTGGAGAGGCTCCCGGTGGTGATCCTCCCCTCCGGCAGGGTGCCGGGAAGAGTTCTCCTGGTGCTCCCGATCTTGGAAGCACGGCGGCGGCGGAACAGAGATGAGATCGCGAAAAAGGGTTTCGTCCTCGAGGGTTTCGGGACGCGGTGTAAATATATGCCAAAGGGGGGCGTCAGAGGAGGCCAGGGGGGCCCAGGCGCCCTGGCGGCGCGGCCAGGAGGGGGCGCGCCCTCTGGCCGCCTGGAGCCCTAGTGGCCCCCCTCCGGCCCTACTTTGGCCGCATGGAAGCTTCCGGAACGCTGATTTTTTATATATTTTTCCCGGAATTTTTCTGGCAGTTTACGTAATGGGAAAACCTGAAATACAAAAACAGCAGAAAACAGAAACTGGCACTGGGGTGCACTGAGTTAATAGGTTAGTCCAAATATGATCAAAAGTGTATGGAAGTGCATGAATATCATAGCAATATCACACAAAAGAGGCATGGAGCAAGCAGAAATTATAGATACGTTTTGGACGTATCAACAATCATACCAACCAAGATCATGATTAACCCACATGACAAAACGGATCTACTCAAACATCATAGGATAACCATAGATCATTGGAAAATAATATATGGAGTTGAGCACCATGTTTAAGTAGAGATTACAGCGGGGGGAAAGAGGTGTTACACCACTGCAATGAGGGGGAGAGAGACGGTGTTGACGGCAACAAGATTGTTGATGTAGATCATCGTCCCGATCGTTGCCCCGGTGGCACTCCGGCGCCACTGGAAGCGAGGGGGAGAGAGCCCTCTCCTTCTTCATCTTCCTTGGCCTGCTCCCTAGGTGGTAGAAGGTTTTGCCCTCTGGTCCTTGGTCTCCATGGCATGGGAGGGGCGAGAGCCCCTCTGAGATTGGATATGTCTCTCTATCTCTCTGGTTCGCATCCCCCAGATATGGCCAAAAACCGTTTCTTATATTCCCGGAGATCCGTAACTCCGATTGCGCTAAGATTTTAACATAATTTTTTTGCCAGATATAAGCTTCCTTGCACGCAAAGTAGATATCCAACCGATGTTCGAGGAGGGCACAACCCACCACCACGCGCCAGGGGCCTCTGGCACCCCCTGGTGTCTTGTGGGCTGTGTGTGCCTCCGTTTCCGGTGATTCCAACTCCCCAAAAATCACATATATTTGAAAATAATTCTTCATAAAATTTGATTGCATTTGGACTTCGTTTGATATGGATTTTCTGCGATACAAAAAGCATGCAAAAAACAGGAACTGGCACTGGGTACTGGATCAGTAAGTTAGTCCAATAAATCATATAAATAGTTGCCAAAAATATGTGAGAGTTGTATAATATTGGCATGAAACAATCAAAAATTATAGATACGGCAGAGACGTATCATGAAACATGTCCAGTTGAGGTTCCAACTCCTCCAAACAGTGGCAGCGATTTATCCGGTCGCAAGGCCACTTTTGTTGATATCCTGGAGAGCTCGGTGGGCAATAAAAGAAGGCTCGCAAAGGTCAGAACCTCGTGTTTAGCTTCAATAGTTCTAGTTTTGAGAGCATAAAGTTTAGGGGGGCGGGCAGTGTGGTTCTTCCTGTTTGTAAAAAAGTATGTGGGGAGAGAGTTCAAACCTTGGTTGGCATAGATGGGAACATGGTGCATGTAACAAAAGAGGTAGATGGGGGAGGGGAGGAGGTAGAGGATAGGAGGAGAGAGTTTGTGGGGGAAGGAAAAGAGGATGAGGTGTCTTCTAAGGAAGCTACCGATCATGCGGTTGTCGGTCAACTGACGGGCACGTGTGATGACGCCCGCCAGGAGCCATGAAAATGCTTAGATGGAATTGTCGAGGGCTGGGTCCGCCTCGAACAGTTCAAGAATTAGTGTATCTTAATAAGTCCTGCCGACCCAACATTATTTTTTTGTCCCAAACTATTCAAAATAAAGAATATGTTGAGAGTTTACAGTATCGTTTGGGCGTGAAAAATGTGTTTACAGTCTCGGTTAAAGGCAAAGGTGGTGGTCTAGCGGTGTTCTGGGATGAATGTTTCTCCTTGGAGTTAAACAAATTTGACGACCACTTCATTGACATGTATATTTGTAATACGGATGGATCAAAATGGAGATGCACTTTTGTTTATGGGGAACCGACGGCCAGCCAAAGGTATGTCATGTGGGAGCTATTGAGACGGGTAAAATCTCTTGGTTTTGGCCCTTGGTTTTTGGTGGGCGATTTTAATGAAACCATGTGGTAGCATGAGAAATTGTCTCGCAATAATAGATCGCCTAAGCTCATGGCTAATTTTCAGGAGTGTCTTTTGGATTGCAATTTATTTCATCTGGGCTTTCAAGGAGTGCCTGCGACGTATGATAATAAACAAGAAGGCAACCGAAATGTGAATGTCTGCTTGGACCGTGCGGTGGCGTGTCCTCAATGGTCTTCTATGTATCTGCATTGCAAGGTTTCACATATTATTTCCTCAATGTAATAGGCCTAATGTCTCCTTCAACAAGCATTTGAGATATGAATCATATTGGGAGAGGGAAAGTCTGGCTTTGGATAATCAAGTTAAAGCTTGTTGGAACAAAAGAACGCAGGTTAGGGATTTGAAGGATGTGGCGTGCAATTTGGATAAATTAATGAAAACTTTGCATTCCTGGAGTTAGGCTCATATTGGTTATCTTCCAAAAAAACTTGAAGCTGCTCGTAAGAGATTAAATGTTCTTTTCAAAAGAAGCGATAAGGCGGCTATTTTGAAGAGAAAGAAAATTCTTGAGGAGATGGATGAGCTTCTTATGAAGGAAGAAATCATGTGGAAACAAAGGTCCTGCATAGATAAAATGATTTTGGGGGATCGTAATACAATTTTCTTTCAGAGAAAAGGCTTCTTGGAGGGGAAAGAAAAATAATATTTCTTCTCCCAAAAGGAGTGATGGGTCTCTAACGGAGAATTTGGAAGAAATCAAAGGTATCACAAATTTATTTTTCCAGCAACTTTATACATGTGACACTAATGTTGATGCCTCTCGTATTATCCCATTGGTGAAACCTCTCGTTAATGATCATATGAATGCGGAGCTGTGCAAACCTTTTTCCGAGGAAGAGATAAGTGATGCTCTTTTCCAAATTGGTCCTTTAAAGGCACCAGGTCCGGATGGTTTTCTGGCTAGATTTTTTCAAAGGAATTGGGGTTTAATTAAGGAGGATATTATAAGGGCAGTTCAGCGGTTCTTTATCTCAGGAGTGATGCCCGAGGGTGTCAACGATACGACCGTTGTCCTTATCCCCAAGGTGAAGAATCCCCCGTCCATCAAAGATTTCAGACCAATCAACCTCTGTAACATCATCTATAAAATTATCTCGAAGTGTCTGGTGAATAGACTGAGACCCCTCTTGGATGATATGATTTCTCCCACACAGAGTGCTTTTATTCCAGGAAGGCTAATTTCTAATAATGCGCTTATTGCTTTTGAATGTATTCACTCGCTGAGTATGCTAAAAGATCAACGGGAGGATTTTTGTGCCTACAAGTTGGACCTAGCAAAAGCGTATGATAGAATGGATTGGCAATTTTTAAAGAGTATGCTTGGGGCCTTGGGTTTTGCACCACCTTGGATTAATTGGATTATGGCATGTGTTACATTAGTGAAATTTTCAGTTTGTTTCAATGGTCAATTGATGGATCCTTTCTATCCGTCTCATGGCCTCAGGCAAGGGGACCCTTTATCCCCGTATTTATTCCTTTTTGTGGCCGAGGCCCTCTCTTTGATGTTAAAGGACGTTTGTGTTAGAGGAGATCTAAAAGAGATTCGCTTGAATAGACAAGCTCCAGGTATCTCTCATCTTCTATTTGCGGATGATAGCCTCCTGTTTTTCAAGGGCTCCATAGACCAAGCCTTAATCATTAAAAAATAATCATCGGTCTATGAGGATAGAACTGGTCAGCTCTTGATGCCGGACAAGTCTTCAATTAAGTTTGGCAAAAAGTGTAGTGTGGAAAATCAGGTGGCCACGATGGTCATTCTTAAAATTACTGCAGGAGGTTTTGAGGATAAATACCTTGGTCTACCAGTGCCAGAGGGTAGAATGAAGGTGGGTAAATTCAAATAGACCAAAGAGAAGACTTTAAAAAGATTGGTAGATTGGGTTGAAAAGTATGCCTCTAGTGGTACAAAAGAAACTCAAATCAAGGCAGTGTTGCAAGCGCTCCCAGTTTACGCCATGGGGATTTTTAAGTTTCCAGCCTCTTTATGTGAGGAGCTAGCACAAATTATAAGGAATTTTTGGTACGGAGACAAGGAAGATAGGAGGAAACCCCATTGGTTAGCCTGGGATAAGCTCACCAAACCAAAAGGAGAAGGCGGTATGGGTTTCCGTGATCTCGGGTTATTCAACCAAGCACTATTGGCTAAACAGGCTTGGCGTTTATTGGTGTATCCGGACTCTTTATGTGCTAAAGTATTGAAGGCAAAGTATTACCCCAATGGTCACATCCTAGATACAATCTTCTAATACGTCCATTTTGCATCATGCTTTTATATCATTATTTATTGCATTATGGGCTGTTATTACACATTATGGCATACTATTTATGCCTTTTCTCTCTTATTTTACAAGGTTTACATGAAGAGGGAGAATGACGGCAGCTGGAATTCTGGACTAGAAAAGGAGCAAATCTGAGAGACCTATTCTGCACAACTCCAAAACTCCTGAAACTTCACAGGGAATTATTTAGGAAAATATAAAAAAATTGGCGAAGAAAGCACCAGAGGGCGGCCACCTGCCATCCACAAGGGTGGGGGCGCGACCCCCTACCTTGTGGGCAGCCTGGCAGGCCCCCGAAGCCCATCTCATGCTATATCATGCGTTTTGACCTAGAAAAAAAACATAAGGAGGTTTTCGGGATGAAGTGCCGCCGTCTCGAGGCAGAACCTGGGCAAAACTAATATAGGGCTCCGGCAGGGCTGTTCTGCGGAGGACACTTCCCTCCGGGAGGGGGAAATCGAAGCCATCATCATCACCAACGATCCTCTCAAATCCTAGTTCATCTCTTGTATCCGATCTTTGTCTCAAAACCTCAGATTGGTGCCTGTGGGTTCCTAGTAGTGTTGATTACTTCTTGTAGTTGATGCTAGTTGGTTTATTCGGTGGAAGATCATAAGTTAAGATCCTTAATGCTATTCAATACCCCTCTGATCATGAACATGAATATGCTTTGTGAGTAGTTACGTTTGTTCCGGAGGAGATGGGAGAAGTCTTGTTATAAGTAATCATGTGAATTTGGTATTCGTTCGATATTTTGATGAGATGTATGTTGTCTTTCCTCTAGTGGTATTATGTGAACGTCGACTACATGACACTTCACCATTATTTGGGCCTAGGGGAAGGCATTAGGAAGTAATACGTATATTATGAGTTGCTAGAGTGACAGAAGCTTAAACCCTAGTTTATGCGTTGCTTCGTAAGGAGCTGATTTGGATCAATATGTTTCATCCTATGGTTAGATTTATCTTAATTCTTTTTTCGTAGTTGCGGATGCTTGCGAGAGAGGTTAATCATAAGTGGGAGGCTTGTCCAAGGAAGGGCGGCACCCAAGCACCGATCCACCAACATCAAATTATCAAAGTAACGAACGTGAATCATATGTGCATGAGGAAAACTAACTTGACAATAATTCCCATGTGTCCTGAGGAGCACTTTGCTTTATATAAGAGTTCATTCAGGCTTGTCCTTTGCTACAAAAAGGATTGGTCCACCTTGCTGCACCTTAGTTACTTTTGTTACTTGTTACCCGTTACAAATTATCTTATCACACAACTATCTGTTACCGATAGCTTCAGTGCTTGCAGAGAATACCTTGCTGAAAACCGCTTGTCATTTCCTTCTGCTCCTCGCTGGGTTCGACACTCTTACTTATCGAAAGGACCGCGGTTGATCCCCTATACTTGTGGGCCATCAAGACTCTTTTCTGGCACCGTTGCCTGGGAGTGAAGCGCCTTTGGTAAGTGGAATTTGGCAAGGAAACATTTATATAGTGTGCTGAAATTTTCTGTCACTTGTTACTATGGAAAATAATCCTTTGAGGGGTTTGTTCGGGGTATCTTCACTCCGATCGGAAGAGCAAAGAGTTTCCCCTCAACCTACCACACCTACTGAAAATATTTATTATGAAATTCCTTTGGGTATGATATAGAAACTGCTAGCTAATCCTTATGCAGGAGATGGAACATTACATCCCGATATGCACCTAATCTATGTGGATGAAGTTAGTCGATTATTTAAGTTCGCAGGTTTGCCAGAGAATGATGTCAACAAGAAGGTCTTCTCTTTATCTTTGAAGGGAAAGACATTGACATGGTATAGGCTATGTGATGATATTGGATCATGGAACTACAACTGATTGAAATTGGAATTCCATCAGAAGTTTTATCATATGCATCTAATTCATCGTGATCGGAATTA
The DNA here is from genome assembly GCA_902687465.1 of Secale cereale. Taxonomy (NCBI): domain Eukaryota; kingdom Viridiplantae; phylum Streptophyta; class Magnoliopsida; order Poales; family Poaceae; genus Secale; species Secale cereale. The sequence continues at coordinate 538,516,655 of LR738713.1, forward strand.
CATATATAATTTTTGGCCTCGTGAAGGAGAAAGTATCGCTCAAGCTTGGGGTAGGCTTAAGTCAATGTTATATATTCATGCCCCAATCATGAGCTCTCAAGAGAAATTATTATTCAAAAAGTGTATGCTCGGCTTTATCGTAATGATCAATCCATGCTTGATACTTCTTGTACCGGTTCTTTTATGATGAAGACTATCAAATTCAAATGGGATTTATTGGAAAGAATTAAACGCAACTCTGAAGATTGGGAACTCGATGAAGGTAATGGGCAGGTATAAACCTTAAGCTTGATTGTGTTAAATCTTTTATGGATACCGATGCTTTTCATGAATTTAGCATTAAATATGGACTTGACTCTGAGATAGTAGCTTCTTTCTGTGAATCATTTGCTACTCATGTCGATCTCCCTAAAGAGAAGTTGTTTAAATATCATCCTCCCATTGAAGTGAAAGTAGTAGAACCTATTAAAGTTGAAGAAGAAACTATTACTTATAATGTTGATCCTATTATTCCTACTGCTTATATTGACAAACCACCTTTTCCTATTAGAATAAAGGATCATGATAAAGCTTCAACTATGGTTAATTAACAAATGTAATATTAGAGCACCTAGACCACCTGAACAAATTAAAATTGAACCTAGTATTGCTATGGTTAAATATCTCTTGGCTGATAATATAGATGAGCATGTTATTTATTTCCGTGATGAAGCTGCTAGATTTGTCAAACCTTATATTAAAGATAAACATAGACCTATTGTTGGCATGCCTATTGTTTCTGCTAAAATAGGAGATCATTGTTATCATGGCTTATGTGATGTGTGTGCTAGTGTGAGTGCAATTCCTTTTACTTTATATGAAGAAATTATGAATGAAATTGCACCTGCTGAGATAGAAGAAATTGATGTTACTATCAAGCTTGCTAATAGAGAAACTATATCACCAATTGGAATTGTTAGAGATGTTGAAGTCTTGTGTGGGAAAATAAAATATCCTACTGATTTTCTTGTTCTTGGTTCTCCACAAGATGACTTTTGTCCCATTATATTTGGTGACCTTTCTTGAATACTGTTAATGCTAAGACAGATTGCAAGAAAGATATTGGTACTGTCGGTTTAGGGGATATGTCTCATGATTTTAATTTCTCTAAGTTTCGTAGACAACCCCGTGGTAAAGAATTGCCTAGTAAGGATGAAATTATAGGTCTTGCTTCTATTGACGTGCCTCCTACTGATCCTTTAGAACAATATTTACTAGACCATGAGAATGATATGTCTATGAATGAAAGAAAGGAAGTAGATGAAATATTCTTTAAACAAGGGTCTATTCTGAAACAAAATCTGGCTATTGAAATTCTTGGGGATCCTCTCCTGTTATTATTAGTGCTAACCTTTCAGAGTATGAAGAAAAGAAATTATTGAAAACTCTGAAGCAGCACCGTGCTGCTATTGGATATACTCTTGATGATCTTAAGGGCATTAGTCCCACTCTATGTCAGCACAAAATTAAGTTGGAGTGTGATACTAAACCAGTTGTTGATCACCAATGATGATTAAATCCTAAGATGAAGGAGGTGGTAAGAAATGAAATACTGAAGCTTCTAGAGGCAGGTATAATTTATCATATTGTTGATAGTCAATGGGTAAGCGATGTTCATTTTGTCCCTAAGAAGGGGGGCATTACTGTTGTTCCTAATGATAAGAATGAATTGATCCCGCAAAGAAATGTTACGGGTTATAAAATGGTAATTGATTTTCGCAAATTAAATAAAGCTACTAGGAAAGATCATTATCCTATACCTTTTATGATCAAACGCTAGAAAGACTATCCAAACATACACACTTTTGCTTTCTAGATGGTTATTCTGGTTTCTCTCAAATACATGTGTCAAAAGAGGATCAAGAAAAGACCACTTTTACTTGCCATTTCAGTACTTTTGCTTATAGATGTATGCCTTTTGGTTTATGCAATGCACCTACTACCTTTCAAAGATGTATGACTGCTATATTCTTTGAATTTCATGAAAATATTGTTGAGGTTTTCATGGATGATTTCTCCGCTTATGGAACTTATTTTGATGATTGCTTAACCAATCTTGATCGAGTTTTGCAGAGATGTGAAGAAACTAATCTTGTCTTGAATTGGGAGAAGTGCCACTTTATGGTTAATTAAGGTATTGTCTTGGTGACATAAGATTTCTGAAAGAGGTATTGAAGTTGATAAAGCGAAAGTAGATGCTACTGAAAACATGTTGTGTCCTAAAGATATCAAAGGTATAAGAAGTTTTCTTTGTCATGCTGGTTTCTATAGGAGATTTATTGAAGACTTCTCTAAAATTTCTAGGCCTCTCACTAATCTCTAGCCAAAAGATGTTCCTTTTGTTTTTGATGATGATTGTGTAGAAGCATTTGAAATACTTAAGAAAGCCTTGACTTCTGCACCTATTGTTCAACCACCTGATTTGAATATACCCTTTGAAATTATGTGTGATGCTAGTGATTATGTTCTTGGTGTTGTTCTAGGACAAATAGTTGATAAGAAACTGAATGTTATTCATTATGCTAGTAAAACTCTAGACAGTGCCCAGAGAAATTATGCTACTACTGAAAAAGAATTTTTAGCAGTTGTATTTGCTTGTGATAAGTTCAGATCTTATATTGTTGATTCTAAAGTAACTGTTCACACTGATCATGCTGCTATCAAATACCTTATGGAAAAGAAAGATGCTAAACCTAGACTTATTAGATGGGTTTTCTTGCTACAAGAATTTGATTTGCGCATTATAGGTAGAAAGGGAGATAAGAACCCCGTTGCAGATAACTTGTCTAGGTTAGAAAATGTTCTTGATGACCCACTGCCTATGGATGCTAGCTTTCCTGATGAACAACTAGCTGTCATAAATGCTTCCGGTAATGCTCCATGGTATGCTGATTATGCTAATTACATTGTTGCTAAATTTATACCACCTAGCTTCACATACCAACAAAAGAAAAGGTTTTTCTATGATTTAAGACATTACTTTTGGGATGACCCACACCTTTATAAAGAAGGAGTAGATGGTGTTATTACACGTTGTGTACCTGAGCATGAACAGGAACAAATCCTACACAAGTGTCACTCGAGATCTACACAGGACACCATGCTGGAGATAGAACTTCACACAAGGTATTGCAATCCGGTTTCTATTGGCCTACTCTCTTCAAGGATGCTCGTAAGTTTGTTTTTTCTTGTGATGAATGTAAAAGAGTTGGTAATATTAGTAGACGTCAGGAAATGTCTATGAACTATTCACTTGTTATTGAACAGTTTGATGTTTGGGGCTTTGATTATATGGGACCTTTTCCTTCCTCTAATGGGTATACTGTAGGATCGAAAGTATGTCTAGAGGGGGGTGATTAGACTACTTGACCAAATAAAAATCTATCCTTTTCCCAATTTTAATTCTTGGCAGATTTTAGCAACTTAGCACAAGTCAAGCAGTCAACCTACACATGCAATTCTAAGAGTATAGCAGCGGAAAGTAAACAATTGCATATGAAGGTAAAGGGAGGAGTTTAGAGGGATCAAACACAAGTTAAGACAACGATGTTTTTGTCTTGGTTCCAATAGGTGGTGCTATCATACATCCAAGTTGATGGAGACTTCAACCCACGAAGGGTAACGGCTGCGTGAGTCCACGAAGGGTCCACGAAGAAGCAACCTTGTCTATCCCACCATGGCCATCGCCCACGAAGGACTTGCCTCACTAGCGGTAGATCTTCACGAAGTAGGTGATCTCCTTGCCCTTACAAACTCCTTGGTTCAACTCCACAATCTTGTCGGAGGCTCCCAAGTGACACCTAACCAATCTAGGAGACACCACTCTCCAAAAGGTAATAAACATTGTGTTGATGATGAACTCCTTTCTCAAATGCTTCAAGTGATAGTCTCCCCAACACTCAAACAGCTCCTCACAGATTTGGATATGGTGGAAGAAGGATTTGAGTGGAAAGCAACTTGGGAAAGGCTAGAGAACAAGATTCATATGGTAGGAATAGAATATCTTGATCTCAACACTCGAGTAGGTGGTTCTTTCTCAGGACATAAATGATGAAAGTGTAGATATGTTTTGATGGATCTCTCCACGAGTGAAGAGTGGGTGTAGGGGTATATATAGCCTCCACACTAAATCTAACTGTTACACACAATTTACCAAACTCGGTGGGACTGATTCAAAGAACTCGTTCAGACCGATTTAGTTCATAATGTGACCGTTGGGTATTTCGGTGGGACCGATTTCATTAGGGTTAGGGCATAACGTAATCTCGGTGGGACCAATTACACAAACTCGGTGAGACCGCCTTTGGTAATAAGAACACACAGAGTTGGTCAGGCAAACTCGGTGGGACCGATTCGCTCATTTCGGTGAGACTGAAATGTTATGAAGAGGCAACAGAGAGTTTGCATTACAGACTCGGTGGGACCGATTGGACATCTCGGTTAGACCGAAAATATTGCAATGGGCAACAGAGAGTTTGTAATCCCATCTCGGTGAGACCGAGATCCCTTTCGGTGAGACCGAAATGATTAGGTTTTCTGGCAGTGGCTATGTCAAATGAACTCGGTGGCACCGGATAGATATTTTCGGTGGGGCCGAGTTTGACTTTTGGTTTGGGACATATGTGGATGTGAGAAAGTGGTGGAGGGTTTTGGAGCATATCACTAAGCATCATGAGCAAGCAAGCCATTAAGCAACACCGCATCCCCTTTTAATAGTATTGGCTTTCCTATGGACTCAATGCGATCTTGGATCACTAAAATGGAAAATGTAGAGTCCTTAGCTTTGAGCTTGAGCCAATCCTTTAACTTTTGCATTTTGAGGGGTCCACAATCCTAAAACACGCCATGCCAATTATTGAACTTTCCTGAAATATTAACTTGAGATAGCATTAGTTCAATGAGCTATATGTTGTAGTAATTACCAAAACCACTCGGGGATAGTTGCACTTTCAATCTCCCCCTTTTTGGTAATTGATGAAAACATATAGATCAAAGCTTCGACAAATGATAACAAGATTTAAATACATCGTCGCTTTGAGAAGTATGTGATAAGCAAGAGCTCCCCCTAAATTTGTGCATTATTTAGAATTTGAGTTTGAATGCAAATGCACAATCGATTAGGATCATGGGTTACTCTTCCATGTCACATACATCTTGGTGGAGCACTCAAAATGATATACACTAAAGCATGCACTCATCACCAAGCAAAGTGAATGATCATGTGGAATATAGAGATAGTATCATCCAAGCAAACATTAAGGTAGCATATAATCAAACACATGATCACACAAGTATCTCACACACGGACATAGAGTATCAAGCAAACACACAAATGAAGTTCAACCAAAAGCAAGAGGGACCAAAGAGGCAAAACACTCTCTCTCGAAGCCTATGATCTATACATAGTTCTCCCCCTATGGCAACAAGTTACCAAAAAGTTCAAAAATGCATAGTGCTATGCGTCTCTCGGGCTCGATCTTCGGGAGGCGGTGTAGAGAGAACTCCAAGGACGAAGGCTTCAGACGAAGTAGCTGGAGCTAGTGGAGTGGCTGCTGGAGGTGGCACTGAAGCTGTAATTGCTAGTGCAGATGTAGTAGCTCTGGTGTCTGGAACTGGCACTGCAGTAGATCTCTGACCTCGAGGCACTCACTGAAATGCATCTGTGGTAGCCTGTCCTCCTCTCTCCTCTGCTTCCTCCTGAAGCTTCACAACTGCAGATTGGATCTCTGTCACCTTCAGATCAAGATCATAGAACTTAGTCTCAATGATCCTCTCCAAGCTCTCCTGATTCTGAGTCAGGGTGGTCAAGCCCTTCTCAATCCTCATGGTAGCTTGAATCATATATGACATTTGATCTTGCTTGGATTTGAGAGTCATTTGAGATGTTTCTTCTGCATTTGGCATCTTGGCATCTTTCTCTGCTTTGGCCTTCTCTCTCCTTTCATTAGCTTTTACTGAAGATGGTTCATTCTCATCCATGAAAACTGTGTTGTCCTCAAAGTCAGGCACCAAGGGTAGATATTCCTTGTCCAACAAGTAAGTGCCTATGCCCATTTTAGAGTTGATAAGCATCTGGATGTGTGGAGCATACCCACATGATCTCTTCTGATCTGCAGCAGTCCTCTTGATTGTCTCTACAATCAGGCTCATAACTTTGAATTTCTGTGGCACATCAAATATATGCAGCATGTTGATGGAATGTCCTCTGATCATCTTTGCATCTCCAGACTTAGGCAGCAGTGTATGCCTCAAGATTGTGTTGATAGTGGCTAGACCAGTCTGCAAATGATGTACAGATCCAAACTTGTGAGTTTCTAGATCATCATCAGGGATCACCTTGTACATATTTGACATGGAGTTGTGGTCTTGCTTCTTATTGGCATAGACATCTAGATCATTCTCATGCTCTTCAGGGGCATTGATTAGCTTGGCCCACTCAGCAACAGTCGACTGGTACCTTGTACCTTCAGACATACATACAATCCTTCCATCAGGATAGCAGTGGGCTATGGAATAGAATTGCATGATGAGTTCATCATTCCACTTAGTCAACTTTTGAGCCACAAACTTGTCCACTCCACATGCTTTGAAGCTCTCATGCACATTTGGGAAATAATCTGCATTATCATCAATGAAGTCCCAGTCTACTCTTCTCATATCACAAACAATGGGCTTCTTATCAAGAAGGACTGTTTCATAGAAGTCTTCTTGTTCCTTTGTGTGAGACATGTAGTCCACAACATTCCTTATCCTTATGGCATATGGATCAGACTTTCTCCATAACCTGAGACATGCATCCTTTCTTAGCTTCATGTCCTCAGCAACTAAATGAGCATCATTGTGACCAGGGATCTTGGGCTTCAGCTTTCTGAGCACTTGAGCCTCAGCTTCCTCAGCAACTTCAGGCACTTGGACCTTGTTCTTTTCTGAAGCTGGAATGTTCCTTGTACTCCTCTTGGGTGCAGTCTTGGTGACTTGAGCAGCTTTGGGAGCAGTCTTGGGCTTAGAAGGGGCAGCCCTAGACTTGATAGCATCTCCCATAAGCTTCTGAGCTTTGGGTGCTGATGTAGCAACCTCTTCCTCTTCAGCTTCAGCTTCATCATCATCCCTCAGGGATGGCTTTCCAATCACTCTGGATGTTATCTTCCTAGGTCTATTCTTTGTACCTTCAGGCTCATCATCCGTGGATTCAAGTGTGAACACCATAGTCTCTTGAGTAGAGGCTCTGGTCTTAGACATGGGAGTCCTTTTAGCAGGGATTTTCCTTTTCTACCCTGGCTTAAATGCCTTAGTTGTGTCATACTCTTTCCTGAGCACTTTCTTCTTGAAAGTGACCTCATCTGCCACAAAGTCCTCATCATCAGTATCTGAAGTTTTCTTCTTTCTGGTCATGGTGGCAGCCTTTGGAAGATTATTGGGTGTGCTCCTGCTACTCTCATAAAAGCTACTGGAGGGACTAGTGCCCTCACTCAGTTGTACCTGCTCCTCAGACTCATTCTAGCTGTCACTATGATCTGACATCTTGGCACTGAAAGCAGACCCTGTGAATAGATGTAGATGAGGTAGAGTGGATGAGCATCACAAGCACTTTTTTTGCAAGACAAATGATAAGAAAAACTTAGTTTTAGTTCTCTGCAGAAAGCATTTCGGAGCTACCGATTTGTTAAACCCGGTGACACCGAAGCAATTTTGGAGCCTGAACTAGTAAACTCGATCAAACTGAGTCACTGTTCGGTGGAACCGATATCGCTAGGGTTTCACAGAGAATCGAACTCGGTCACACCGATTTGCAACTTTTGCTCAGACCGAAAATCACTTGTGCACTGGCCTAAGCCAAATCGGTGGGACCGATTTCTATAACTCGGTCGGTCCGAGATGAGCTCGGCGGAGACCTAACCCTAATTTTTTCGAATCAAAACTACTTTCTATGGAGTTTTTGCTGGATAGGAAGATCTCATACGTGGAAAAGAAACATGTCAATGCATTGTGCTACAAATCGGAGTTAAGGAATAGCACAAAGAGTCAAGTCCATACCCTAACTCGGCGGTGTACTTGCTACGGCGGCAACGACGGTGAGGATTTCCGTTGACGGTGGCGTGAGGTCGCTGGCGGCGAGGAGATGATCCGGAGACCCGAAGAGGCAGAGCAGGTCACGCGCGGGCTGGTAAGTTTTTCGAAATTTGGCCCGTGAGTATATATAACCTGACACTATCGGTGTGACCGAGTGGAACAACTCGGTGACACCGAGATGCAAAACTGCTAGCAGTTGCTGCAACTCGGTGGGACCGAAAAGTTCAAATCGGTTGCACCGAGATTGAAAACCTAGATCAACTTAGTGAACTCGGTGTGACCGAAGTGGATGACTCGGTCATACCGAAATGCACAAAGAGGTTTTGGATATTTAAGCCTATGACAAATCGGGAACTCCGAGTGCTCCTCACACAGAGTGGTTTGAATCTGACTTGATCAAGCTTTGTGATGTAGCATGAATAGAGTTTGAGACGAGAAAAGCATATATAGCTAGAGGGGGTACTTAGGCATTCTTGTCCATCCATTTGGCAAAAGAAAAAGAGCCAAACAATCAAAGCAACAAATGGATGTCCTCGAATGAGAAAATATGCATTCAACATGCTCATGCAATAAGATAGCAAATAAAACATGTGGCAAAGCATGCACGACCATTCAAGCATCTATCAAGAAATTGGCGATGACTAGGTCATCTATATATGAGTATATTGACTTAGGAGTCAAATGGGAACATTTGATCATAGGTCATACTCACCGATTAAGCGCAAGTGGGGTTACCACTTTTACATAAAGCATTGTTGTGTTCACATCATTAGAGTTGCTTTAGCTCAATTGTTAGAGTAAAGCTCCCCCTAGATGTGATATCCCCCCTAAGAGGGATGAACTAACCTTGGGTTTTGTCGATGATGACTACATGTAGGTGTTGAAGATGTAGATGCTCAATGTTGATGTAGATCATTTGGAGCAATCCATTGGAGTGAGTTGCACTTTCAATACCAACACAGGTTAGTCCCACAAGGAACAAACAAGGATATCCATAGACATAGAGTGAATTGCACACAAGATGATGTCCATGAAAGTATTAGGTTACCTTGTCCCTTGTCTTACCAACAAGAGGGTTTGTGACTCCTTGAACTAGTGCAAGATGTGAAAGTTGTTTGCACTTGTCCTTTGCCAAAATGATATGAGTGAAGTGTGTTGGCGGAGTCACCCTCAAGAACTTCCTAGTTCTTCTTCTTCGTGATCCACACCATCTGAATGGGGATCCTTGGAGTTGTAGTCGTACTTGATGAGGTATAACTTGATATAGTCTTGGGGACCCACTTGACCAAGGCCTTAGGAGCTTCTTCAAATGCATCAATCTCTTCTTGAAGCTTATCCTTGCCCTTTAGCTTCTGGTCTTGTGGTGGAAGATCATCTGTGCTTGTGTCCCTTGAAAAGAAGTAGGATCATACTTCTCTTGTTGAGGAACAACTTCGTCTTGGGGTATTGATCTTCCTCCCATTCAACTCCATTGGCATTGAACTTTTGTTCAAAACTAACACCTTGATTCTTTCGGTGTCTTCCTTGCTTGCGTACAATCTCCTCAAATTGCTTACTCCTGGCAAGCCTCTTGTAAACACCTTTCTCTATAATTCCCTTCAATAAGCTATTTTCTTGATCAAGTGTAACTTGGCTAAGAGAGTCATTAGTGGAATCAAGAGAACTACTAGAAGTAACATCATTGGATTTAGCATGATTATTGTTACTACTAGAGGAAGAATCTTTCTTGTTCTTGTTGCTAGATTTTACTTGTGGCATGTAGGTAGACAAGAGTAAACGCTTGGCAATGCAAGAAGAACTTTTCTTGCGAAGATCATCATTGATTGCCTTTAAGAACTCATGCTCTTGCTCAAGGTTGAGCTTTTCAAAGCATAACTTCTCATGAGTCTTTAAAAGTTCTTGATGATCTTCCAAGGTAGTTTCATGAGCTAACTTAAGAGTGTTTAGTTCTTTAGTTAGACGCTCAATCTTCTCCTTATCATTGTCATTCGTTTTATCTTGATTAGCATGATTAATAGCAATTTCATCATAGTTTTCATTAAAAGTTTCATCACTATTGCTACCAACAAGTAAATCATCATCTCCTAGCAGGTCATCTTCATCACTTATTGAAATCAAGATACTCGGGGTGTGATACCTTAGGGCCTTTAGCCATAAAGCATCTTCCAATTCATTCATTTGGTTATTCAAATATGTCGTAAGAGTTGGTTGACATAAGATCAATTCCGGCAACACCTTCATCTGGAGTACCTTCGGAGTCGGAGTAGTAGCTTCTCTCGGAGTGGTTATCGGAGTCGGAACCGGATGCCCATTCACCAACATGAGCTTGATGTCTTCGTCTTGTATAGCTCCTTGATGATTTGTCCTTCCTTTCCGAATCTTTGCTTCTCCGAGAAGGTCTTCGTTCATAAGGATCATCTCTACTCCTTCTCTCTCTTGGTGGTGAATCTTCTCTTCTACTTCTCCTTTTAGGTGAGTCTTCTCTTCTCTTGTGGGGAGCCGTACACTCGTTGGAGTAGTGTCTGGGTCTTCCACAATTGTAGCAATTCCGATCATGACTTGAAGATCTCTTATCATTGTAGGACCTTGACTTGGAACTTCTCTCTTTGCTTCTACTCTTGTAGAACTTGTTGAAGTTCTGCACCATTAAGCTCAATTCTTTATTGAAGTCTTGTTTCTCACTTGATGATGTACGAGCGTCACATGAAGCTTTGTAAGCACCACTAGACTTGTTGTGAAGCTCTTCTTTGTCTTTGAGTGACAACTCATGAGCAACAATTCTTCCAATGACTTCCGTTGGCTTGAGATCTTTGTAATTTGGCATCATTTGGACCAATGTACACACGGTATCATATTTTCCATCCAAGGCTCTTAGGATCTTCTTGATGATGAATCTGTCGGTCATCTCTTCACTTCCTAAGCCGGCAATCTCATTTGTGATGAGAGCAAGCCTATAGTACATTTCAGTGACACCTTCACCATCCTTCATCTTGAACTTGTCAAGTTGACTTTGGAGCACATCCAACTTCGATTCCTTAACGGAGTCGGTACCTTCGTGCATATCAACCAAAGTATCCCAAATTTCCTTTGCATTCTCAAGACGGCTGATTTTGTTGAATTCTTCGGGGCACAATCCGTTGAAGAGGTGTAATGCCCAGGATGGAACTATACCTCCTACGTGTCGAGGCACGACTTAAAGGCATAAGTCCATCCTAGAATGATCTCAAGTTTGGTAATCTTTGCACATCTCATGTAAAAGAGGGGAATTGTAAACATAAATAGTTGGCTTACACTCGCCACGTCCCACAAATACAATACATGTCTCAAACATCATACATTAAGAATATCACAACCCTCTAAGGGCAAAATCCAAATGTCAAGATACCAAACTTAAATAAAATCCACAGGTCGGATCGAATCCTAGTCGAAGTCTCCACTACTGATCATAAGGATAACGAACATAGTAACGGCTACGCTCCTCGTCGTACTCCCAGTCAAGCTCGGTGCCATCACCTGGATAGCTCACAACTGGACCTGCATCTGGTGTGGTGAAGTAACTGTGAGCCACAGAGGACTCAGCAATCCCGTTCCCGGGTAACAAGACTATTTAAGCCTTGGGAGAGGATAAGGCTGAAGAAGAGAATAAGTGTCTGCAGCAGCAACTAGCAACTAGCTTACGTGAGTGAGAGCGAGAAGAGAAAGCCTCGGACGAGAAGTGATCACGAAGTGATCCTAGCTAAAACTCAACAAACATAACCCCTCCGTGTTCAACTCCCGAATCCCTATTCGGAAATTGACAGTCACGGAACACACGCTGGTAGTGTATTAGAAACATTGTGTCAAGTTATCTACAACCGGATATTAACAAGCTCCCATCTGCCACATAACCGCGGGCACGGCTTTCGAAAGTTCATAACCCTGCAGGGGTGTTCCAACTTGACCCATTACAAGCCCACGATCCGCGGAGTCGCAACTCCAAAGTGGGAAGACCCGAGTATTCTCGGAATCCCGTGCTCAAGATACTCCGAACTAAGGTAAGGCTAATCCAGCAAATCCTCCCGGCGTGTCGACACCCTGATAGTAGCCGCGCGTATCTAAGTCTCAGGACACGACCGGATGGGCGATTCTACGGGTGTATACCAGATACCTCGGGTTGCCCCAAGGCGGCCCCGCAGACTCCCCGTTTCGGACCAACACTCATGTGGAGCACTGGCCCGGGGTTGTTGATTAAGAAAGAGGGTTAATTACTCCCTATGCAAGTTTAGTTTGTTATTAGGCAATAGTACCAATGTTGGGACTTGCTGGAAAAGACTTAACACTTAGCGGTTTATCAAGGGGGTCCCATACACCCCAACCGTGTTAGGAACGCATAATCAAGGAACATAACACCGGTTTATACGGTTCCTAACGGCATGAGTGGAACAAAACACCAAGCAAAAGGCTTAGCCTTCCACCCTTGCAAATATATAGATGATTTCATTTAGCAATTATATAGTGTGATATAACCCAACCAAACTTCAACATGAAGCAAGCATCTTCGATCTTCACCTGCAACTAGCAATGCTATAAGAAGGGCTGAGCGAAGCGTACTTAGCCAAGCAACGGTTTGCATAGGTAGGGTGGTTAAACAAGTGCATGGTTACAAGTAGGAGGCTGACAAGAAAGACATGGGCATCGAGGCAAAACTATAGAGCGATATTCTAGCAATAGGCAAAGATAGTAATGTTCTCGGGGTTCGGTCATCTTGCCTGAAGAGAAGTCGTTCGGATCGTAAGAAGGGTCCTCGTGCTCAACCTCGTTGGAAACCTCGTGCTCGTACTCGTACTCGGTCTCAGCTTCCGTCTCTAAACAATACAATCACACAAGGCACAAATCAACAAGATGCAATGCGCACTCGAAAATGATGGATGCATGATGGATGCACTAAGGATGCACACGGAGCACGGAAAATAGCACTCAAGCAAAACACCTCAAAACATGATAACAATAAAAGATTATGAATCTTCACAGAAAATCAATCAAGTTTCATATAAGACTCGCTGGAATCGGAGCTACGGGCTAAAAGTTATGCCCGAAACAAGAAATGAGCGAAAGCTGAAAATTACAGCAACATAGCAACTTCGGAGCACAAAATAATTAAGCTACAGCACTCAAACAACATGGCAAAGAGCATGAACATAAACTAGACATATCCTACAACAATTAAGTCCAAAGGTGCACCCCCAAAGGAGCCACGGATCAATAGCAATAAGCTTGGACATATTGAACTTGACAATAAAATTCTGGCAGCAGAATTTTATTGAAACTTTGGAGCAAAAGATAAACATGCTACAACCACTTAAATAAGCATGTGAGAACATGAATGGAAAGCCAACAATATCTACTACAAGGAACAATCAAGATCCACCCCAAAACTATCATGGTTTGTCCTAGAGCAGCAAGCAAACATGGCATCGGAACGTTACAGATTTCAGACTTAGTGAAAATCCACTAAGTGTTGAAACAGCAGTTTCATCATGGCATCTAAAAGAGCAAGTTTAAGTCACCTCGAAACTAAACATGGCAAGTGGTAAGCACCACATCAAAGTACACATGATGGTGATTCCGAAACATACAAGCATGCATCATGGAGATAAACACAACGATAGCAACGAGCTCAACAAGATGGCATTTCATAACAAGTGAAATAACATCACAGCCACATAGCACTTTGCAACGAGGATAAACATGGCAAGAATAAATCTATCATGCAACCTAACACAAGCAACATGTAGAGCATGGCAAGACGAACACGTGGACATGTCATTTGCATCATTCGGACAAACGAGCTAAAAATTATCACATGGCAAAGATGGCATAAAAACATCACATAGCAGCAATTATATCAAGATGCACTATTGCAACAGAAAAATAAGCACCTAGATGATCTCTAACATGCATGACACAAAAAGATAAAACGTAGTGCTATTCACCACGAACGTCTGGACATGCTATTTGCGCGAAACGGACAAACACACTAAAAGTTACCAGCAGTTGAACATAGCATCACAGAACAAAAGAACAGGGACTTAGATGAAATTAGGGTCAACCTCCTCAGATCTGAAGGAAAAGGGCCGGAGAAGGCAGATCGGGCCCGGGACTGTGCGGATCCGGCCCACGCGGCGGCTTCGGTGGAGGGGCGCGGCCCGGCGGCGCGGCCCGGAGGGAGGCGAAGGCCCGCGCGGTGCGGAGGCCCTGGAGGCGGCGGTCGCCTGGCGGCCTGGCGGTCTGGGCCTCACGGAGGCGAGGGAGGCCCGGGGCGGAGCGCTCGGCCCACGGGAGGCGGTGGCGATTGGGTGGCGAGGAGGCCCAATCGGGGCTGACTGGCCCAGCGGGAGGCGGAGGTGGAGCTGGGCCCTCGGTGGCGCGGTGCGGTCGGTCAACGCGGGGCGTACGGGCCGCGGGGAAGTGGTCCACGGACCTGGCGATCGAAGTGGCCGAGCGGAGGAGTGGCGATGGTGATGTGGTCCCGGATCTGGGCCTGACCGAAGCGAGGGGCGACGAGGGATTCGGTCGAGGGGGGAGGCGATGGCGCGTTGACCTGGCTGCCTGGATCGAGGATCCGGTCGGTCGAGGGGATCTGATTCCTGCGGGAGGAAGGAGACAAGTGGCTGGTGGAGATTTGTGGATCTGAGGAAAAAATGAGGGGGAGGAAGAAGCTAGATGCCCAAAATAGACCTAGGGTCTATTATATAGCAGATTTTAGGGTTAGGGGGATTTAGGGGTGTTAGGAGCCCTCCGATCGCGATCCGACGGATCCGATCGCGGGGGGGGGGGGGGGG
>LR738713.1:538531667-538770037 GCA_902687465.1 Secale cereale
GATGGGCCTAGAAGAGGGTAGTGGGCTGCTGTAGGGGTGTTTCGGGCCACAAAGTGAAGGCACTTTGGACCCACACGAATAACTGTTGGGATAGCAAACGGAGTCCAAACGCGACGAGATTTGACAGGCGGGTTACACACAACAAAACAACAACACACGACAAGTCTCGCGCCACACCGGTAACGTTACACAGCCAAACAACAAAGTAGGTCTACGGGACGCCACGGACATGTGAGGGAGCTCCGGAACGCGAAACGGACAACGGGAAGGAACACGCGGAACCGGATGCAACCGACAACACAAATGCAATGCGATGCACATGTCTACATGATATGAATGAATGCCACACACTCACACAACAAAACGACGAAAACCCGAAAGACAAAGAACCCGGAATGGAAATAGATGAAGCCGGAGATATATTATATGCCCAAAAGGGAAAGTATTACATCCGGGGCATTACAAGAGGATATCGCAAGCTTGAGCATTGTATTGCAGCATCTTCAATTCTTCCGAGGTAGCTTCACGGTTCGGTTCCTTCCCATCGAAGAATTCACCTTGCAAACCAACACACACAATAGCCCAAACACCGGGGTTATGTCCAAGAATATGCATTTTCATCTTATGCTTCCAACTAGCAAAATTAGTACCATCAAAATAAGGACCTCTACAGTGGTAACTTCCCTCGCTAGACGCCATACTCTCCTAGGTTGTGAAACCAAGGCTATGATCACCAAAGCTATGGAAATCATGGCAAATGGAGACCAAAGCTCTGATACCACTTGTAGGATCGAAAGTATGTCTAGAGGGGGGTGATTAGACTACTTGACCAAATAAAAATCTATCATTTTCCCTATTTTAATTCTTGGCAGATTTTAGCAACTTAGCACAAGTCAAGCAGTCAACCTACACATGCAATTCTAAGAGTATAGCAGCGGAAAGTAAACAATTGCATATGAAGGTAAAGGGAGGAGTTTAGAGGGATCAAACACAAGTGAAGACAACGATGTTTTTTGTCTTGGTTCCTATAGGTGGTGCTATCGTACATCCAAGTTGATGGAGACTTCAACCCACGAAGGGTAACGGTTGCGCGAGTCCACGAAGGGCTCCACCCACGAAGGGTCCACGAAGAAGCAACCTTGTCTATCCCACCATGGCCATCGCCCACGAAGGACTTGCCTCACTAGCGGTAGATCTTCACGAAGTAGGCGATCTCCTTGCCCTTACAAACTCCTAGGTTCAACTCCACAATCTTTTCGGAGGCTCCCAAGTGACACCTAACCAATCTAGGAGACACCACTCTCCAAAAGGTAATAAACGGTGTGTTGATGATGAACTCCTTGCTCAAATGCTTCAAGCGATAGTCTCTCCAACACTCAAACAGCTCCTCACATATTTGGATATGGTGGAGGAAGGATTTTAGTGGAAAGCAACTTGGGAAAGGCTAGAGAACAAGATTCATATGGTAGGAATGGAATATCTTGATCTCAACACTTGAGTAGGTGGTTCTTTCTCAGAACATGAATGATGGAAGTGTATATATGTTTTGATGGCTCTCTCCACGAGTGAAGAGTAGGTGGAGGGGTATATATAGCCTCCACACAAAATCTAACCGTTACACACAATTTACCAAACTCGGTGGGACCGATTCAAAGAACTCGGTAAGGCCAATTTAGTTCATAATGTGACCGTTAGGTATTTCAGTGGGACCGATATGATCAACTCGGTGGGACCGATTTCATTAGGGTTAGGGCATAATGTAATCTCGGTGGGACCGATTACACAAACTCGGTGAGACCGATTTTGGTAATAAGCACACGGAGAGTTGGTCGGGAAAATTCGGTGGGACCAATTCGCTCATTTCGGTGAGACCGAAATGTTACGAAGAGGCAACAAAGAGTTTGCATTACAGACTCGGTGGGACCGGTTGCACATCTCGGTTAGACCGAAAATATTGCAACAGGCAATAGAGAGTTTGCAATCCCATCTCGGTGAGACCGAGATCCCTTTCGGTGAGACCGAAATGATTTGGTTTTTTGGCAGTGGCTATGTCAAATGAACTCGGTGGCGTCGGATAGATATTTTTGGTGGGGCCGAGTTTGACTTTTGGTTTGGGACATATGTGGATGTGAGAAAGTGGTTGAGGGTTTTGGAGCATATCATTAAGCATCATGAGCAAGCAAGCCATTAAGTAACACCTCATCCCCTTTTAATAGTATTGGCTTTCCTATGGACTCGATGTGATCTTGGATCACTAAAATGGAAAATGTAGAGTCCTTAGCTTTGAGCTTGAGCCAATCCTTTAACTTTTGCATTTTGATGGGTCCACAATCCTAATCCATGCCATGCCAATCATTGAACTTTCCTGAAATATTATCTTGAGATAGCATTAGTTCAATGAGCTATATGTTGTTAGTAATTACCAAAACCACCCGGCGATAGTTGCACTTACATATACACATATTTTAGTTGTTGTTGATTATGTTACTAAGTGGGTAGAAGCTATTCCAACTAGTAGTGCTGATCATAACACTTCTATTAAGATGCTTAAAGAAGTTATTTTTCCGAGGTTTGGAGTCCCTAGATATTTAATGACTGATGGTGGTTCATATTTTATTCATGGTGCTTTCCGTAAGATGCTTGTTAAATATGATGTTAACCATGTAATTGCATCTCCGTATCATCCTCAGTCTAGTGGTCAAGTAGAATTGAGAAATAGAGAGATTAAATTGATTTTGCAAAAGACTGTTAATAGATCTAGAAAGAATTGGTCTAAGAAACTTGATGATGCATTATGGGCATATGTAACTACTTATAAAAACCCTATGGGTATGTCTCCGTATAAAATGGTTTATGGAAAAGCAGGTCACTTACCTCTTGAATTAGAACATAAAGCTTATTGGGCAATTAAAGAGCTCAACTATGATTTCAAACTTGCCAGTGAAAAGACGTTATTTGACATTATCTCACTTGATGAATGGAGAATCCAAGCCTATAAGAGTGCCAAGTTGTTTAAAGAAAAAGTTAAAAGATGGCATGACAAAAGGATACAAAAGCGCGAGTTTAATGTAGATGATCATGTTTTGCTATACAACTCTCGTTTAAGATTTTTTGCCAGAAAAATTATCTTTAAATGGGAAGGCCCTTACATTATCAAGGAGATCTATTGCTCCGGTGCCATCAAAATCAACAACGCCGAAGGCACAAATCCGAAGGTGGTAAACGGTCAAATAATCAAACATTACATCTGAGGTACTCCCATAAATGTCGAGACAAATATAATTAATACAGTGACACCGGAGGAATACATAAGGGATACTTTCTAGAACGTTTCAGACTCCGAAAAGGAACATGTATGTGGTACGGTAAGCAAACCGACTCCAAAACGTTTCCAACAACAATGTTTCTCTATTTTGGAATATTTAGAAAAATAGGAAAATTAAAAAGTAGTCTGAAGAGCGCATGAGGCAACCACAAGGGTGGATGGCGTGCCCTACCCCCTGGGCACGCCCCTGCCTTGTGGCCACCCGTGTGCCCTCCGGACTCCATTTTCTTGCACGATACTTCTTTTGCTCGGTAAAAATGCATTATATAATCTCTCGAAGGTTTTGACCACCGTACCACGACAAAACCCTTTGTTTTTGTTTTGAGTTGTTTTCTGCCAGAGTTTTCAAGGCCAGGCATCATGTCTTTTTCCTTCTCCAAAAATGTAGACGGTGATGCTTGGTTGATGCAGATGGAAATCAGGAGGGCGGAGACCAAGGAAGCCACGATAGAAGAAGATCAAAGGGATTCACTAGAAGTTCACCCTCCGGCTTCGGAAAGAGGCACCCTAGCTGGCATCTCCACAACTCCCAATCCTCATCAAGATGTAAGGACTACAAGCAACCATGAAGGCCAACAGATACAAAGAGGGCTTCCTCCTAAGAGGCCCTTACACGGGTTACATCGGAACAACTTTCATAATCTAGTTCATAATTATGGAGTGGAGAATACATGTGCGGTACAGAACAAATTCTAAATATGTGCAACAAATTAAAAATCTTTTTTAGTCTTCCTGTGGGCAAATCATTAGTGTTTTGCCTTTTTAATTTGACCTCGTAGAGTTTCTTCAGCATGTAAGGCCTGGCAACATTCAATAAGAGAAGCAGAATAAGTGCTATGTTGTTTCTTATCTCGGTGGTAGGGACTTCTTCCATGATATTTGTGTATTTTTTATCTGGCCTACCATTTCTTCATCGCACTGTCTAGGGTTTTTAGTAGGCGAACAATGTTAGAATCAGTGGCATCAAAAACGTTTTTTGTAGGTGTGAGTATAGCCGATGGAGTGCGATTTTTCTTATCTTGCATGGTGAGCGAAGGATAGTGGGTTTAGCGATGATAATAATTGTTGTAGAGCTTTAATAGGTCGTAACTCAACAGTAGGTATTACAAAAAATCAAACAAAAAGAGGAAACAATCCTTAATCATTTTTTATAAAAAAACTTAGGGGTTTTGTCCTTTTGTATTTTCCTTGTATTATTCTTCACGCGCATGCACTGTGTTGGTACTATTCCGGTTTACATTCCATTTATTGTTTGAACAAAAAAAATCTTATTTTTTGGTGGATATGAGTATATTTCAGATTATTCGTTGCGTATGGAAACACTGGTACATGAAAGCAGTGTTGCGTACGAAGTTACTCTTTTGAAAACAGTGTATCGGTTTATTCGGGTTAGCTGTTCCGGTTTCCTTGGTTTACTGTTCTCCTAAAAATCAGATTTCACTCGAACCGTTAGGGGAAAATAAAATCATGGGGCAATAGACCGTAAGAATGAATCTAAGAAAAATAACATGAGCATACCCTTTTAAACAATGAAAAAAGCTTGGAACCGAAGATGCGATCGAAAAAGCTAAATGGAGGCCGAGCTCCATGGAGCTCTTTATTTTGGAAATTTTGAAAATCACATTTTGAAGCTTAAAAAAATTCTGAAAAAATTGTACGTGTTCATACGGATGTGTAATACATGTGTGTGAAATTTGAAGATGATATACATTACAATGAGAGCTATACAAAAAAAGACAAAATCCTGATTTTGAAATGATGAACAGTACACACATAGTTCACTATAAAAAATGCATGAATTTGTCTTTTATATATATGTGGGGACCCCGACTCATAAGTCGTGATCACCGAATGCACGTGTACAGTGATCCCAGAGATCAATGCTCACTGAACACACAGAAGTTGAATAACAAGAGTCTTACATCCATACATACTGTATTACATAAATAGGACCATTATGGTCAAGCCTTGAGTATATCGTCGTAGCGGAAATCTTCAATGACAACTTGGACCCATGCCATCTGCCTTTAACCCTACAGACATTCTGACTGGGAAGCGTCCTAGCTCGCATGCTCATCACCAGGAAATCTTCATCATAACCTGTTCTCTCATGCCTGGCCAAAAAAATAACCAGTGGCAAGCCAATGAGTACATTGAATGTACTCGCAAGCAACCCAAGTGTGATGACAGAATAATTATGCAAGGCTCTACTTCTAAGTTGGCGGTTTTGCGGAAAGCTAGTTTTTCATATGCAAGTATGATCAACATATAACATGGATATGCATGTGTCTGTAACAAGTATCAGGAGGTCACAGACATCAATATCGAGAAAGAGTTGTAGTCAACTCATGCTCAAGCTCATTGTGACTTTCTCACAATCACATCAACAATACCATCATACCGTGTTGTTTCCCAGAAACTTATGGACATAGTCTAAGTAGCACCACCCAACTGTCCTTGACAGCGGACACGGCTATTCGAATAGTTTGACACTCTGCAGAGGTTGCACACTTTACCCACAAGATCCGGGGAACTTCCGTGTCATCCACGACCCGCGATACCTCAAGTACCCGGGGTAAGCACCCGATCACTACCTTTCCCTAGACGACACTAACATAGAGTCCACTCGATTGGTAGTAACCCCCGTGCCCACATTTCACATCTTAAAATTGCGGAGACTCGCTCCATATTCATCACATACCACAAGCACGGGGTACCAACGGTGTGTCCGGTGCCCTGTAAAGACAGTCATGGCCGCCTATCCAAGCACGACCCCGTCCCGAGAGTGACCTCATGTCACCCCCGTCACTAGTAATGCGGGCACCATGCTAGTATCGACCTAGGTAATCAATAATGCCCATTCCCATATAAGGGTAGAGTGGTAGCGCATGTTTGGTTGGGACGGTAGTCACACATAAATCTAATCCATCTCTGTAAACAACACTTCCGTCAAGCCTGGCACACTACTTCTCCACCAAGTAGTGCCCTAGCTCCTCATCAACTCCCAGGGGCATTAGTGGCACCCACTGGGTCATTTGCAAGTATGTCAGACCACACTTGTTTCACTCAATGCATAACCCCGACCCATTTTGCGTAGCCAACTACTATAGCATACATCTATCAATTCCCACCCACATAACCCTCATAGGAAGGTAGGATCATGTTTGATGCAAGTTTCAATAGTAAAGTAACAGGGGTAGCAACCAAAGTGGTTTCCACCTCAACATGATTCCGATGCATTGAATAATAAGGTGCTATGAGACATGCATAAAAAGGTTTCTTGAACATGGTCAAAGGGCTGCTTGCCTTATTCTTCCGAGTCTTCAAACCTTCTGGTCCATCTTTGAGTATCTCGTTTATTTCGTCAACTAACGATGGAAACAATCATAATAAGCAACACAATCAAAGCAAAAATAAAAGTGCTCTAAAAATAGGAGTTGGACTTTCTAGGATACCTCTGGTCATATGAAAAATAACCAAGGTGGTTTCATAGGTGTTGGATCAATAGGTAGTTTGGAACATTTCATTGTGATGGAACCAAAGGGTTTATGGATTTGGAAGAAGTATACAGAAATATTTCCTTGAATGATGAGCAAAGGTACCCATCACCAAGTCATGATTTTAGAAGCATCTAGGAGTTGGTTTCACTGGATTTGGAATTGAAATGAATTTCCTAGGATTTTGCAAAGCTGATAAATATGAAGAAATGGCTCAATATTTGGTGGGGTACAGAAACTATTAATAAAAATGTTCCAAAACTAAGTTTGGATGTGACAAGCATCTAGGAATTTGAATCACTGCATTTGGATCAAGATTGAGCTCTCTGTGATTTTCTAAAGTTCATCACAGAAAATGGAATATTGGTATTTGATAAATATTTGTGAAGAAAAAGTCTCTGGAATAATGTGCATGTTGCACCATGTGATAGAGCATGATTTATGGAGCCATAGGAAATTTGAATCATGCAATTTGGAGTTCATTTGAATTATCTAGGCATTTTTGAAGTTGACAGAATAAAGAAAAAGAAAAGGAATAAGGGTTCAACCTTATACGTTGCTCTGGGCGAAGCCCAGCTAACCATCGCCTACTGGGCTCAGCCTAGTGGCTCAGCGGCGTGATGGAGGTGGTGACGCCGAAGGCGTAATTGCGGCGGGCGCCACCACCACAGGAAGGCGCAGCCACGCGAGTGCGCTTCCACTTAGCGGGGGGGCCACCCGTCAGCTGCTCGCACCGGCCCTGTGGCGCTTACAGGCGGGGCCCGCCTGGCGGGTTCGTCGTCCTCCCCCCGCCCGACGCAGAGGAGGAGGCAGGGTGATGCCGGCGCCGTTCCCCGGCGGCTCCGGCCGTCCCGGTGGTGCCCGGCGCACCGAAGGCCCCAGCGGAGCAAGCCGCGCCCATCCTTGGCCTTCAAGCTGGCCGGGAGGAGCAGGAGCGACGGCGGCCGAGGCGGCGGCGGCGGCTTCGGGTCGAGACGGGGGCGGTGCCAGAGACGCTAGGGGGAAGGAAGGGTGGACTGGGGGTAGCTCCGTGGTCCTGGGGTGCTCCTCCTGGCGGCCAATAGAGAAGGGGGAGGAGAGAGCGGCCGTGGTGCCCGATGCCGAGCGGCGGCTGGCGGCGGCACTTCGGCCATGGAGGGATGAAGTGCGCATGAGAGGGAGAGGGGGCGTGTCTAGGAGGTGCACGGGAGAGAGGAGGGTCCAGAAGAGGCAAGGGGCGCTCGGGGGGGAGGCTTTTTATAGGGCAGCCGCGGTGCACCGTGAGCGACGCCCATGGACACGCTCGGGCGAGCTCGTGGAGAGAGGAGGAGGGCCGGGGAGGATAAGGCCGACCGTCCTGCAGGTCGCGGACGTCGAGGCGACCTCGGGGGACACGAGGAGGAGGCCCGAGGTGGTCGGGGGCTCCTGGTTGGGCGAGGCTACAGTGCGCCAGAGCACTGTAGCGTGCTCCAGAGCACCTGTTTGGCTGGCATGGCCACGTCCTCGTCGCTCTGGTCGTGTCCAACCTGCCCAAAGTTGTCTAGAAGGTCAGGGGGAGTAAAGAAATGCTCTGTGGTCTTGGATGCCCTGGGGAGTCACTGGGATGAGGAGGGAGGTGATGGAGAAGGTAAAAACTGCTGTCCAGCAGTAGGAATTGGGGTTTTACCCCCTCCAATAATTGAGCTGAGGCCATAGAGAGTTACTGGGGGTAGAGGATGATCAGGGGAAGCTGTGGTAAGAATTTGGGGTAAAGGGAAATGGTAAAAGAGGTCCAAACACTTGTTTTGGCAAACTTGTAGAAGGTGTTTGATCAGGTTTTGGAAAACCAAATAACCTCCAATTGGCATGGGACTTAACAGGACCAAATGTCACATATAATTAGGCCCCTACACCAAATTTGAGCTCATTTGGGCAAAGTGGCCAATGTAACTTTGGTGAACCCTAGAAATCAACAGAAATGGTTTCACCATGTTTGAGTTAAGCAAATCATCTCCCCTTGATGCACCACTTGGTGTAGCATCATCATTTGGGGTATTGATCATGCCCACAAAGTTTGAAGCTCCAGATAAAAAGTTGGTAATGTAAAGTTGTTCAAATTTGAATTTGAACAGAAGTGGTTTTGGGGCACTTAGACCAAGTTATGCTTCTCCAAAACTTGTGCCATTTGGCATAGATGCATAATTACATCATTTTAGCATGTACACCAAGTTTGAGAGCATTTGGACAAGTTTGGCAATGTAAAGTTGCTCAAACTTCAAATATGGACAGAATGGTTTTGAGGGGATTAGATGATGTTCCCTTGATCTTCAAGGCATGGGGCTTTGCAAGATCATCAAATATGTCATATATGACATGATAGAATTTCCCTGGAATTTTTGGAGAATATTTCCTTTGTAAATATTTCAAAAGCTTGAAATATCCAGGAAGGGTTTTGGAAGGATTTGTCCAATATTTTGAACATGACCATGTGTTGAAACTCTTATATATGGACAATATATGTCCTATGAGTCTCCCTGAATTTTGGCAAGTATTTTTGAAATAATTAAATAATTTTTCCCTATTAAAGACCATTTCTGGCCTTAAGAAAAAGCTTTTTAATAAAATATAAAAATAACTTTTAAAATTATAATTTTGTGGTTTCTGGGAGTCCTATACCTAATAGGATTCAAATATACTTTTTAAAAGATTTTCACACCCTAAATAAGGTACTTGCAGTGCAAACCTCAATTCAGGGGTTTTTGGAAAAACTAATTTTAGAAAATACCATTTGGCCAAAATATTTTTATAAGAAAATTCTATACTAGTCTATACACATGGCATGATCATTGGGAAAAGGTTTTGGGTCAAGGAGATGAAGTATAAGAGTTGGAGTATTTATTTGATTTTTAGAGCACTAGCAAACAACAGACAAAAGCCAAATCAATCAAAGTCAAAAACACTCAAAGGTTTTTGTAAATCCACATTTTTAACATGAAAATAAGCTTAAGCAAAGTGACATGAAAATCAGGGTGTGACAGACCTACCCCCCTTACAAGAATCTCGTCCCCGAGATTCCCAGACTAGGCGTGGAAAGACAGGCGGAGTCTTGGATACGGGGTAGTCTTGACTTCTCCTTGTTGGTTCTGCTTCCGAGCGGTGCTCCTTGGAATCCCAAAGTGCTTGATGGTAGGGCTTCTTGCTTGATGCCTTCCTTGATGGAGGTTGCTGAGGGGTCTCTTGCATAGGTTAGGTTGGGTTAGCTGTCAAAGGCTCGGTGATCGATGTCCTTGCGGGCATCGGGCTAGCTAGGAGGTAAGAAGTACTTCCAGAGTGGGGGCTCGTGGAAGATTTGGTGCACGGAGAGTATCTCAGGTGGTAGATCTAGCTTGGGAGCCGTCTACCACATGACTTGCAGTGATCTCAAAGGGTCCAATGAACCTTGGTGCGAGCTTCCCCTTGACGTGGAAACATTTGGTTTCCTTCAGAGGAGTTACCCGTAGGTACACGTGGTCCCCGACATGGAAACTCATGTCCCGACGGTGAGTGTCAGCATAGCTCTTTTGCCTTGACTTGGCTGCCTCCAAACGTTCTCTGACTAGTTGGACTTGCTCTTCCGCTGCGTGGAGAATATCCGGTCCAAAGACTAGCCCTTCTCCAGTCTCTGACCAGTTGAGGGGTGTGCGACATCTGCGTCCGTACAACACCTCAAATGGTGCCATCAGAAGGCTTGACTGGTAACTGTTATTATAGGAGAACTCGGCAAAAAGGGGAGACAATCCTCCCACTTGGCTCCATATGCCAAGACACAGGCTCGGAGTCATGACTTCGAGAATCTGATTGACTCGCTCAGTCTGACCTCTTGTCTGTGGGTGGAAAGCCGTGCTGAAGATACTTGGTTCCCAAGGCTTCTTGGAACTTCTTCCAGAACCTTGAGGTGAACTGGGTTCCTCGATCTGACACAATCTCCTTGGGAATACCGTGAAGACTTACGATTCGGTCGATGTAGAGAGCTGCCAGCCGGTTGCCATCATAAGTGGTCTTGACAGGAATGAAATGGGCCACCTTGGTCAAATGATCGACTATGACCCAGATAGAGTCATGTCCTCTATTCGACCTTGGTAATCCAGTGACGAAGTCCATTCCGACTTTATCCCACTTCCACTCAGGAACCTTGAGTGGTTGAAGCAATCCGGTGGGTCGCTGATATTCAGCCTTGACCCTTTGGCACACATCACACTTTGCAACATAGGTTGCAATCTCTCTTTCATCCTGTGCCACCAGAATCGTGCCTTCAAGTCTTGATACATCTTGGTGTGAGCGTTCCTTCGACACGGAATTGCTCGGTTCCTCCGGGAGGAGTGGTTTGCAGATACGCCCGGTCTTCGACGCGGAAGTTTTCTTCTTGATGGCGGTGGTCGGTGTAGATCTTCCTTCTTGACAGGGTGGTCTTCAAATGTCTTCTATCCAGCTGTCCGTCTCTTCTTTGTCTTCGGGCAGACAAGTAGGCCATCAATTAATGATGTTACCCAACTTGTCCACTTACTCCATGAGGTCTATGGGGTACGCAAGGTAAGCTGGGGTATTGGTGGTGGTCTCGGTTGAGTATTTGCAGAGGCCTTCCTGACTTAGAGCGAAGGCCCGTGGTCAGAATCTGACCCGGTTGTGGCTCGGTGGGGCTGAAGGGTTTCAAGGATTCTAGTGAGTGAGTGAACTTATATCATCTTATCCTTAAGCATAGTTTCTGAGATGCCAATAGCTCTATCTAGCACTCCGAACGAAAAGCAGCCTCTCGCATAGACCAACTTCAATCACCACTCATGCCATACATATCCTCATGATTCACAAGAGACGGTCTAACAAAATTATACTTGTCTATGATCCCCAAATCTATATGTATGTCTACCTCTAAAATCCAAAGGTAGATCATACACGCTGCTGAGCTTAAATTAAGCTCCACAATCCAAGCGCTCAACCTAGTCTTGCAAGGCTCAAGGTAATGCATCTCTATTCTAAGGAAACACGTTATATGCCACTCCAAGATTTGTTTCCTTCCTATAGATCACCTCCAATAGCCCGGTAATTACCATCAATCACCACATAATCCAACAATTCTACAAATCGATATCTACGGTGTTCCACGAGATCTCAAATCTCTATGATACCCGAATACTTGAAAGGATTATGCATCACGATAGTATGTCCACCAAATTCTCATCATCTGGGTCAAGTAAACTCCAAGACCACGACTATATAGATCCCTAAATCAACTCCGACAAATAATCCAATCTCCCAGGTTATTGTCCACCGAGAAGCATGATATCATAATCAGGATCATAGGCCTAAATCCAATTTTACTCCGAACCATGCAGACATACCCAGCATTAATACCAACCAGAATCACCTACATAAATCCAAATCTCATGTCCAACGGGCACTCCTACATGCTTCCCCAAAGTCATGATCCCACCAATATGAAAACCTCACAATCCATCAAGGTCTCAGATAATTCCTCGAAGTCACTGATATAAACCACCAAGTCATCTGTCCAATATCCTCGAACTGGTCTATCTATGGCATCGTCAGACCTCGTGCTATATTAGGATGAAAATGTGCTCACTCATCATGTCCACTAGCTCCTTTACGAACCCAGTGTTGTGCAAGGTTACAAAGGCTTAACAGGTTCTCTCGCTTTACCATGGGTTAGGCACATGGTTAAGGAGTCGTGCTGGAGTGTCTCGTGAAGTCTCAAAGGGTCTAGGAAGAGGGTCACTGGTCTGGAGGGTTATACATAACTCTACGGGGTTGCAATTGATCATGGAGGTTGAAGCAGAAGTCTTCAGTGCCAGTTGGCTGCCGAGGTAGAATCCTTGGTGCATCTTGTCTTGCGGGTCTTCAATTGGGAAGAGAGAGAATAGAGGGAAGAAGCAGCGTAGAGGAGGGAAATGCCTAAAGGGGGTTCTATAGTGCAGGTGCAACAAACAGGTGCAAAAAGGCCGAAACAAAAGAAACAATGCAAGGAAGGTGATATAGCCATGCACTTGTTGCCTGGGCAAAAGTGCGACTTATATCAAAACACAAGCAAATAAAAGCAAACAACACACAATCATGGTTCCATTCGAACCATCATATGGACTCGACTGCGCATAGGGGGTACACGACTCATCCTACCCTAGGGGTTCTCGGACTCAGTGTCGTGACTTGTGCCTCGTGCAGTCTTCTGAGGTTCCTCAGGTGTTGCTATGTCCCTTGTAGTTGCTTGATGAACGATCCGGGTTGAGCCTGAAGAATCTTCAACAACTTCTCGCCTGATGAGGTGAGGTGGTGAAGGTGCCTCCTTGTAGCTGGCGTTGACTTGTCTTCTCTTGTCTCTTTAATCATGACGATCCCTTGTGCCTTCTGGGGCGTCGAGGGTACCAGGTAGGCAATCCATATGTAATGACAATAACAAGGCATAATAGAGGTCCAACATGTCGGCTACGTTGATGGAAACATCGACACCAAGAGCGGGGGACGAAGAGAACCGTTTTCCTGCTCACTATAGTGAGGCGGACCAAATGGCAAGGTTCTCATCCACCGGTGGTTGCCGATACAACAACGGTAGTGACAGGATTACTCTATTAGCGATGCATATCATGATTTTGCATAACCTATACCCTGGTCATTTATAGGCCAAAGTTGCACCATCTTGGGGGCTCTTGTCAAGGGTGTCCCCCATCTTCTGGGTCTTCATGTCCTCACTCATCGAGGATGTAATTTCTGTTGGTACCGTCTTGTCGTGGTGTCACCAATCTTGCGTGCAAAAGTGGTGGGTGAGTGTTTGGCAAGGTGCACTCCACGAGGATTTACAGAAAATCCAGTGGTCAGGGGCATAAGGGTTCTAGCGACCAAGGTTTTGAAGGGGAAGGGATCAAGTATAGCCTAGTTTTCGAAAAACTGAGAAGGGAAGAGAAGTATAGATAGTTTTGAAAACTAGTAATAGTTTTGAAAATAGTTTTACCCTAACTAACGACCATGCTAACTAAGGCTTCCTACAGTCAGGATGGCTCTGATACCAGCTCTGTGGGGACCCCGACTCATAAGTCGTGATCACCCAATGCACGTGTACAGTGATCCCAGAGATCAATGCTCACTGAACACACAGAAGCTGAATAACAAGAGTCTTACATCCATACATACCGTATTACATAAATAGGACCATTATGGTCAAGCCTTGAGTATATCGTCGCAGCGGAAATCTTCAATGACAACTTGGACCCATGCCATCTGCCTTTAACCCTACAGGCATTCTGACTGGGAAGCGTCCTAGCTCGCATGCTCGTCACCAGGAAATCTTCATCATAACCTGTTCTCTCATGCCTGGCCAATAAAATAACCAGTGGCAAGCCAATGAGTACATTGAATGTACTCGCAAGCAACCCAAGTGTGATGACAGAATAATTATGCAAGGCTCTACTTCTAAGTTGGCGGTTTTGCGGAAAGCTAGTTTTTCATATGCAAGTATGATCAACATATAACATGGATATGCATGTGTCTGTAACAAGTATCAGGAGGTCACAGACATCAATATCGAGAAAGAGTTGTAGTCAACTCATGCTCAAGCTCATTGTGACTTTCTCACAATCACATCAACAATACCATCATACCGTGTTGTTTCCCAGAAACTTATGGACATAGTTTAAGTAGCACCACCCAACTGTCCTTGACCGCGGACATGACTATTCGAATAGTTTGACACTCTGCAGAGGTTGCACACTTTACCCACAAGATCCGGGGAACTTCCGTGTCATCCATGACCCGCGATACCTCAAGTACCCGGGGTAAGCACCCGATCACTACCTTTCCCTAGACGACACTAACATAGAGTCCACTCGATTGGTAGTAACCCCCGTGCCCACATTTCACATCTTAAAATTGCGGAGACTCGCTCCATATTCATCACATACCACAAGCACGGGGTACCAACGGTGTGTCCGGTGCCCTGTAAAGACAGTCATGGCCGCCTATCCAAGCACGACCCCGTCCCGAGAGTGACCTCATGTCACCCCCGTCACTAGTAATGCGGGCACCATGCTAGTATCGACCTAGGTAATCAATAATGCCCTTTCCCATATAAGGGTAGAGTGGTTGCGCATGTTTGGTTGGGACGGTAGTCACACATAAATCTAATCCATCTATGTAAACAACACTTCCGTCAAGCCTGGCACACTACTTCTCCACCAAGTAGTGCCCTAGCTCCTCATCAACTCCTAGGGGCATTAGTGGCTCCCACTGGGTCATTTGCAAGTATGTCAGACCACACTTGTTTCACTCAATGCATAACCCCGACCCATTTTGCGTAGCCAACTACTATAGCATACATCTATCAATTCCCACCCACATAACCCTCATAGGAAGGTAGGGTCATGTTTGATGCAAGTTTCAACAGTAAAGTAACAGGGGTAGCAACCAAAGTGGTTTCCACCTCAACATGATTCCGATGCATTGAATAATAAGGTGCTATGAGACATGCATAAAAAGGTTTCTTGAACATGGTCAAAGGGCTGCTTGCCTTATTCTTCCGAGTCTTCAAACCTTCTGGTCCATCTCTGAGTATCCCGTTTATTTCGTCAACTAACGATGGAAACAATCATAATAAGCAACACAATCAAAGCAAAAATAAAAGTGCTCTAAAAATAGGAGTTGGACTTTGTAGGATACCTCTGGTCATATGAAAAATAACCAAGGTGGTTTCATAGGTGTTGGATCAATAGGTAGTTTGGAACATTTCATTGTGATGGAACCAAAGGGTTTATGGATTTGGAAGAAGTATACATAAATATTTCCTTGAATGATGAGCAAAGGTACCCATCACCAAGTCATGATTTTAGAAGCATCTAGGAGTTGGTTTCACTGGATTTGGAATTGAAATGAATTTCCTAGGATTTTGCAAAGCTGATAAATATGAAGAAATGACTCAATATTTGGTGGGGTACAGAAACTATTAATAAAAATGTTCCAAAACTAAGTTTGGATGTGACAAGCATCTAGGAATTTGAATCACTGCATTTGGATCAAGATTGAGCTCTCTGTGATTTTCTAAAGTTCATCACAGAAAATAGAATATTGGTATTTGATAAATATTTGTGAAGAAAAAGTCTCTGGAATAATGTGCATGTTGCACCATGTGATAGAGAATGATTTATGGAGCCATAGGAAATTTGAATCATGCAATTTGGAGTTCATTTGAATTATCTAGGCATTTTTGAAGTTGACAGAATAAAGAAAAAGAAAAGGAATAAGGGTTCAACCTTATACGGTGCTCTGGGCGAAGCCCAGCTAACCATCGCCTACTGGGCTCAGCCCAGTGGCTCAGCGGCGTGATGGAGGTGGTGAGGCCGAAGGCGTAATTGCGGCGGGCGCCACCACCAAAGGAAGGCGCAGCCACGCGAGTGCGCTTCCACTTAGCGGGGGGGGCACCCGTCAGCTGCTCCCACCGGCCCTGTGGCGCTTACAGGCGGGGCCCGCCTGGCGGGTTCGTCGTCCTCCCCCCGCCCGACGCAGAGGAGGAGGCAGGGGTGATGCCGGCGCCGTTCCCCGGCGGCTCCGGCCGTCCCCGGTGGTGCACGGCGCACCGAAGGCCCCAGCGGAGCAAGCCGCGCCCATCCCTGGCCTTCAAGCTGGCCGGGAGGAGCAGGAGCGACGGCGGCCGAGGCGGCGGCGGCGGCTTCGGGTCGAGACGGGGGCGGTGCCAGAGACGCTAGGGGGAAGGAAGGGTGGACTGGGGGTAGCTCCGTGGTCCTGGGGTGCTCCTCCTGGCGGCCAACAGAGAAGGGGGAGGAGAGAGCGGCCGTGGTGCCCGATGCCGAGCGGCGGCTGGCAGCGGCACTTCGGCCATGGAGGGATGAAGAGCGCATGAGAGGGAGAGGGGGCGTGTCTAGGAGGTGCACGGGAGAGAGGAGGGTCCAGAAGAGGCAAGGGGCGCTCGGGGGGGAGGCTTTTTATAGGGCAGCCGCGGTGCACCGTGAGCGACGCCCATGGACGCGCTCGGGCGAGCTCGTGGAGAGAGGAGGAGGGCCGGGGAGGATAAGGCCGACCGTCCTGCAGGTCGCGGACGTCGAGGCGACCTCGGGGGACACGAGGAGGAGGCCCGAGGTGGTCGGGGGCTCCTGGTTGGGCGAGGCTACAGTGCGCCAGAGCACTGTAGCGTGCTCCAGAGCACCCGTTTGGCTGGCATGGCCACGTCCTCGTCGCTCTGGTCGTGTCCAACCTGCCCAAAGTTGTCTAGAAGGTCAGGGGGAGTAAAGAAATGCTCTGTGGTCTTGGATGCCCTGGGGAGTCACTGGGATGAGGAGGGAGGTGATGGAGAAGGTAAAAACTGCTGTCCAGCAGTAGGAATTGGGGTTTTACCCCCCTCCAATAATTGAGCTGAGGCCATAGAGAGTTACTGGGGGTAGAGGATGATCAGGGGAAGCTGTGGTAAGAATTTGGGGTAAAGGGAAATGGTAAAAGAGGTCCAAACACTTGTTTTGGCAAACTTGCAGAAGGTGTTTGATCAGGTTTTGGAAAACCAAATGACCTCCAATTGGCATGGGACTTAACAGGACCAAATGTCACATATAATTAGGCCCCTACACCAAATTTGAGCTCATTTGGGCAAAGTGGCCAATGTAACTTTGGTGAACCCTAGAAATCAACAGAAATGGTTTCACCATGTTTGAGTTAAGCAAATCATCTCCCCTTGATGCACCACTTGGTGTAGCATCATCATTTGGGGTATTGATCATGCCCACAAAGTTTGAAGCTCCAGATAAAAAGTTGGTAATGTAAAGTTGTTCAAATTTGAATTTGAACATAAGTGGTTTTGGGGCACTTAGACCAAGTTATGCTTCTCCAAAACTTGTGCCATTTGGCATAGATGCATATTACATCATTTTAGCATGTACACCAAGTTTGAGAGCATTTGGACAAGTTTGGCAATGTAAAGTTGCTCAAACTTCAAATATGGACAGAATGGTTTTGAGGGGATTAGATGATGTTCCCTTGATCTTCAAGGCATGGGGCTTTGCAAGATCATCAAATATGTCATATATGACATGATAGAATTTCCCTGGAATTTTTGGAGAATATTTCCTTTGTAAATATTTCAAAAGCTTGAAATATCCAGGAAGGGTTTTGTAAGGATTTGTCCAATATTTTGAACATGACCATGTGTTGAAACTCTTATATATGGACAATATATGTCCTATGAGTCTCCCTGAATTTTGGCAAGTATTTTTGAAATAATTAAATATTTTTTCCCTATTAAAGACCATTTCTGGCCTTAAGAAAAAGCTTTTAAATAAAATATAAAAATACCTTTTAAAATTATAATTTTGTGGTTTCTGGGAGTCCCATACCTAATAGGATTCAAATATGCTTTTTAAAAGATTTTTCACACCCTAAATAAGGTACTTGCAGTGCAAACCTCAATTCAGGGGTTTTTGGAAAAAACTAATTTTAGAAAATACCATTTGGCCAAAATATTTTTATAAGAAAATTCTATACTGGTCTATACACATGGCATGATCATTGGGAAAAGGTTTTGGGTCAAGGAGATGAAGTATAAGAGTTGGAGGATTTATTTGATTTTTAGAGCACTAGCAAACAGCAGACAAAAGCCAAATCAATCAAAGTCAAAAACACTCAAAGGTTTTTGTAAATCCACATTTTTAACATGAAAATAAGCTTAAGCAAAGTGACATGAAAATCAGGGTGTGACAATATAGCTCTCACCATAATGTATTTCATCGTCAGGTTTTACACACATGTAGAATACATCCATATGAACGCGTATGAATTTTTCCGTAATTTTCGAAACTTAAAAATTATGATTTTTTTTTTAATTTTTCAAAAAAAAAACGAGCTCCATGGAGCTCGTCCTCCAAAATGTTGCACTAAGATGCGATCATTTTCTTGGATTTTGGCTTCGTAGTAAAATTGGAGTGAAAGGACGATTACTTTATTTTCAGTGAGAGCAATGCGAATAGGTAAAATTAATTATTACATAATATGAATATAGCTCAGATCAAACTAAATAGGTATTTATTCGGCTTTTTTCACCTCTGCCTTTTTAAGTAATCCATTAGATCCGTGTAGTTTCCAATTTAGGTAATTATCTAAGTAAGTCTAAATGATAGCATGACATAATTGTATTAGAGGAAACCCATAAACAATTTACATAGCAGGAATAATAATAATAATAATAATAATAATAATAATAATAATAATTTCAGATTACTTGTAAGTGTAAGAGGGCAATACAACATACATGAAGATCTCCTTTTGAAAATGTAAAAACGTATGATGATATACAACACGTAAAAAAATTTATTCTTCTATATATTGCTCATAAGTGGCACTATTCATTATTAACATTTTTCATAAAAAATCCTTTTGGAAATTTTAAATCCTATGATGTCTTGTACGTAAGAAAGCTCTGTTCTTAAACACTGTTCTCAACTGGGTGTACTGTTCACAGATGATTACTATTCATGTTATTGTTTACTACTGAAGTAGAAGATTGAAAAAAAATCAAGAAAGAGAAAAAAGGAAAGCTTCCCGCTTTAGTGTACTGCCGGACACTTAAATGAACAGTAAAAGATTTAAAAAATGTCAAAAAAAAGGAAGCTTCCTGCTTTAGTATATGTACTCTTAAATGAACAGTAGAAGATTGAAAAAAAAATCAAAAAATAGAAAATAAGGAAAGCTTCCCACTTTAGTATACTACGGACACTTAACTGAATAGTAAAAGATTAAAAAAAGTCAAAAGAAAAAGAAAAAGGGCAAGCTTCCGGCTTTAGTATACTAGATGACTCGTTGCGCCAATGGCGCAAGGGGCAAGAGGGAGCCAAGTATTGTGAGAATATTTAGACACCCAAGTCAAAAACCAAATGTGGCCAGCACTCCCGCATCCTCTGCTTGGAAGCCGCCTTTTCTCACGGGATCTAACATAGTTACATAGATACATGATTCTTCAAGAGAAAATTTCATAGAAAATATAAAGCATGGCCTTCAGAGTGATTATGCAAAATATAAACGCATAGCCATCTTGAGATCCATAGCAATGCACCAACGACTTTTTTCAAACCGCCATAACTTTGGCAAACAAACACTAGCCGATCATCCTTGTTAGTCATCCTGAGAAAGACCATGCCTCCACAGTGTGTTGTACAAATATTCCATGCTATCAAAGGCACTTCAGATCTAACAAAGATTCAATTGCCAAGCCTAACAATGAATAACAACAAACAACCACATTCTAAAATTTACTAAACTTGGATATGCACTTTGTTACTTCATTTTATAAACCTAATTTCCTTCATTTATCTGATTTAGTTGTCCCAAACTCACAATACATATTTAAACCATGTTGTGCGCTTACAAGAAGACAAATGACAAATTCACAATAATGGGCCGACCCAAGTTACTTGACCAGACAATGTTAATCCACTTACTCACTTCATGACCATCCCCCCTCCAATCTCTCACTCACCCTGTAGTTTCCACCGCATCGCCGCTGCTCCTCTGCATCGGAGAGACGACTTCAATTGCATGATCCACCCCCGCACGCACAAGATCTACTTCCTCCGATGTACGCATCGCATCAGCAGGTCAGTTCGTTAGCTGGATCCTCACCAGGTCAAGCTACCTCAACCACTTCCAAGTGAACCTTCACAAACAACACAATATTGCGTCTAAAAGATAGCAAGTAAATCCGGAGTATTTCAGTTTTGAGCTGATGTTTTTTTCCTAGAGGCAAGGTCAAAGATAGCAAAGTTTTACTTTTGAAACAAAGGCAGCAGTGTAATTATTAGCTGTCATTAAAATCAATATTGTCTCGTGAAAATGCCTGCCTTGTTGACCCACTAATGGCAATTACAAAAATGTTTGGTTCATCACGCCTAATTCAAATTAGCTTCAATGCCTCATGTTTTTACTTCCATAGCCTGAACTGATAAATCACTGAAACTTCTTCTCTGCTAAACCTATGTCTACTTCCTAATCAAGTTTGGCACACATATTGGGATTACTAACAAGCTGACCTCCAGATCCTTTCTGGATACACCAATACTCAGAATTTTTTTCTTAAAAGAAAAGAATGAAAACTAAGAATTCTTAGTGGGAACTACTAATATGAGAAGTTATCTGATACATAACACAATCACCACTCGATATATAGGATAAATTGTTCCATTGGGAGTATCTTCTATCTTTTTTTTTACTTTCTTTTGATCCAAAGTAGGCGCTGGGACAAAGTAAATCTTTAAACACTTTTGTAGTAGATACAAAACAATAAGAAGTCATTTAACTGGCAGAACATAGCATTATGAAAATATATAACAAAGTCATTTTTGTGTATGCTAGTTGCAACATCGACACAACACACATTCTAGCAAACAGACCTATGTTCGACACATTCTACCACAAAGTGCCTGTCCAAAGGCTTCGGCATCATGGCTCATGCAGTAAACTGAGAAATGCCGAAACTGTAGTAACATGCATATATAACATCTATTGTCGTTTCATAAACCAACAAACGTTCGGAACATACCACCTTAAATCGGTGAGCGACTTGGCTTGCATCATCTCCAAACCTGAGCTACAACCTGAGCTACAAATTTATTGTTTTGAGTGAGAAATTAGGTAAATAATTTTCTTACTATGAATTTTCAATGTAAAAGCAGCCTCGTGGAAATTAGAGCATAATATCATGACATGCGAAAAAAGCTTAATAAATTACAACACAAGCAAAATGACAGACCAAATACATGATAATATTTTTTCACCCATGTATATGTTCTTATAAATAGCTTTATATTAACATCATAAGCACGTCCTGAAAGAAAATTTGAATTAGATCAACAAAAGAAAAGAAAAAACTATTTTGTAAGATCGCATCCCTTGTAAAAAGAAACTGGTGCAAATAAGAGAGCAGAAATCTAAGACCATTTAGGAAAAGAGTTAACCATTTAATCAGTAAAAGACAACAATGTAAGATCTCGTCAGTCATAAAAAACCTGATCAAGGAGCACATAAATATTCCTGCATATAAATAAGTTTAGGGGTGGAAAGTATCTACACAAAATAAGCTTTCACAAGCCCTAAACGGACATGATCCACATCTGTTGTTTGTATCCAAAAGCATAATACATCTATCGGAGAACAATCTCAGGAGAATATAACTTACAACAAACACTTGCAAAGCCGGTATAGCACCATATTTTCCCATCATTGACAGTGGAGGGTCAAAGGGGACATGTCCCTCTGGAGGAACCTGTGTACAAGATACGAAGTCAACACACAATTGAAAGTCTGAAGGCTTCATCTAACATCATAGGTTTACTACCCCAAGAAAGGAAAATAGGCATGTACTTTGTCCAAGATGTAGAATGATATGGACGATACGAAAAAAACTCTCTACATCTAACTATTCATATATGAAACAAAATCATAACAATTTTACATAATCAAGGTAATGAGATTTCATAAGCACATAAGCTGCTCCTAGCAATTGTGCAGAACCTTCAAGTTGCACATTTTCAGGAAGGGGGCAAAAAATTATAAAGCACTACAATAGCAACTCACCATGGCAATCCTGGGAAGCAAAGACTTGTCATTTTAGAACTGGTATGTTAAACCTTCTCTGCCTGATCTTCCTGCAATAAAGCACCCAGCAGCAAGCCAGCAAGCACGCACACAACAAGCAAGAACGCCTGCACGCAGCATGGCAACAACAAGCACGCACACATCCCACATGTACAGTAATAAGCAGGGTAGGAGGACAAGGCAGAGCAGCGATTCAGAGGAAGTTACCATGCCGGGGATGGATTCCTGGCGACAACGATGTTGTTGACTCGCGGCGACGATGGAGGTCACTCGAGACGGCGGCCAGGGTGACTCCAGGCAGCGGCTAGCAAATCCAGGCGGCGTGGCGCCCTTGATCCAATCCTCTGCGGAATCGGCCGGCAGCTGCTCGCCTTCTCCAGATCGAGGTCACACTCCTGGCCTCTCCTTCTCTAGCAACCAGAGGGTGATTTTAACTGTATAAACATGGTGTCAAGACTCAAGACTCACAAGGGGGAACATGTGGCATCAATCGAGGTGAAGAAACAAACATCACCAGTTCAGTTAGAATGAGCTGTAAGTGTAGAGCACGCATCTTGGCTGTTAGAGACAACAAAAGAGAGAGGCTTACTATAAGTCTATCGAGTAGCAATTGACATTTTAGTTGATAGCCAAGAATAAATGACCTACATGATCTCTCTACTACCTGAAATCTTAAATTATCACTAAATTAATACCGTTAGCTAAGGATGGAAAAGATTAAGCAGCCATTAAGCTACAGAATTGTCTCCTGGATTGTTATGAGCATAAGAACCTGCTTCTTTGCGGTTTCAAATCTGTTTTTTTTGTGGCAATACAATTCTAAGGCTGTAAATAAAAAATAGTATACTATTGTCTGGTCAATTTAAGATCTATGATGAATAGGCTGAAGTTCTGTCCATACTACAAATCTCCACTTTTTGGGAAGCAGCAAACTTGGAATCGCCAATGAAGATTTGACTTACATAAAAGCAAGAACATAGGTAAAGTTGTTGCGCCTCAAAAAATTCATGTGTTCGCCTTTCTCTCTAGCAGACCCTGCAAAACACGCAGATCCGTAAAATTTCGGCGAGTATTCGAGCTCGCCCCAATTTTCTAGTCAGAACAAAGTCTGCATACTTGCCCCATCCGCAAATTTTTTTGCCGCGGCCCGCAAAACGCACGTCCCGAACGCTATATCTACGGTTTCGTGGCTCGTTTGCGGATCGAAACACTATCCCCGCCGCTGCTGAGCCACGCGATTCCCTACCCCCTTTCTCCACATTTCTCGCCGCCGACGACCACCTCCCCGCCTCCAGCTGCCATGTGGGTCCGCATGTGGAGCTCCGGACGTGGCTCCGGCAGCAGATCTGACGGCCGAAGTGACCCAGAGCGCGAGTGACGCGCCCGGTCGGATGGCGCGAGGAAGCGCGGGGCTCGGAAGTGGACCAACCGCGGCCTGTCGCCACTGGCGAGCTTCCGCGTCCGCGAGACAGAGGAGTACGGCCACCGACGCGCGTCCTTCTCCTCCGCGAGATCTTTGTACGCCAGGAGCTCCTCCTCTTCCGGCGCGGGCCTTCTCCCTGTGAAGAGGGAATGGTCGGAGGACGAGGAGGAGCCGGAGGAATCGGATGAGTTCGACTTCCTCCCCGACAAGGAGGAGCCCGAGGAGCCCGCTCCGCTCGATTGCCACGGAGTCTTTGGGCCGGAAGACTACGTCGCCAACGTCGACGCCGTTGCGGCCACCATCGCCGAGCGGAGCGTGCGCGAGGAGGCGGAGCGCCGAGGAGCTCGAAGACCTTCAGTGGCGGCAGGCGGTCGCCGCCAACCTCGCCGCCAAGGAGAAGGACGAGGAGTGGCACCGCATCCGCGAGGAGCAGAGGGCAAAGTACGTCGACCTCTGCAGCTCCGGCGAGGATGATTGAGCGTCCTTCTTTTCCACGGTGTCGTCCATTTGCCGCGGCCTCGCCGCCGTCAGATCCAACCCCCTCTAGTACTAAGTATTAACGTAGTATGTAGTATGAACATGTTTGTAGTGTTTGATCATGTAAATCTATGTAGTATGTGATGAACTACTCGCGTCAACGAGGTACAATTTCTCCTGCGAAAGTGTTTTTTCAAATTATGCAGTTTTAGATACAGTTTCTGTTCGGCCGCGCTAGTTTTCGACCCGCAAACGCGATCTTCATGAAACTGCAAACACGTTTTGCGGGTCAAATTTTTGCGGGGTCTGCTAGAGTTGCTCTTACACTCCATCGTGTTTAGCCTCGCGTTTGTTCCAACAACACCATCTATTAAAGATACTTTTAGAACAACTTCAATGGGGCGATCCATTTCGTCTGTCTGCGTTCGTTTGAGTCGGCGCGGACAAAAATGGACGACCAACGCGTCGACCCAAACCCAAATCTCGTCCGCCTGGCGTCCGCGCCGACACATTTCCGGCCCAAAATTGCGTCTGAAATGCGTCGGCACGGACGCGCCACGCGTCTCCTCGGCGTCCGCCGTGGCCCCACCTGTAGGCCACCCAACCACGACCCGTCGTCTTATTTATGACGACCATCGACAGCGGGCCCACTAGTCAGGCAGTGAAAGTGTCCTTTTTTAAGCCCGCGCGCGGCGGGGGCCGGCCTCATCCACGTCCGTCCACATCTGGCCCCCCACCACTCCATTTGCTTCCTCACCATGACAGCAAACCCTAGCGCGTGATGGGTCTTTTCGATAGCAATAGCGGCAAGGGCAAGGGCACCCCCGGCGCCTCGTCCTCCCGTGCTCCTCCTCCCCCTCCTCCTCCGGCGCCGCCGCGTTTCCGCCCAGGTCGCTGGCGCCGGCGCATCCCGGTGCACCAAGCATGGTGGCGCTGGGAGTACAGGCGGCCATTGCCCTACCCCGACGTCACGCTGCCGCACCACTGGCACTTGGATCCGCATCGGATCCCGGTGTCGGTGGTTTCGTGGACCCAGCGTGCGCATGACGAGGAGGTGCGCAGGCGGCGCGCGCAGCTCATGCCAGAGCAGCGGCGGTTGCCGGAGTACGCCACAGACTCTCCCAACTGGGAGGCTTGGTTTGCCCTCAAACATGAGGAGCAACGGCATTCAGGCGTCGACGCCGTCCCGCCGCCGTTTCAACCGCCGCCCCCGCGGGTAGAGCCGGACGAAATGGAGGCCGAGGCGGAGTACCAAGCCGCTATCGAGGAGGCCCCACAGCACGCGCTGGAGGCTAGCCGTCTCGAGGAGGGCACGCACTGGGATGGGCTGGAGCAAGCCCTTGCCCTGTCGGTGGTGGGGGACTCCGTCCACACCCCGCTCTTCGTCCCGCCATCGCCACCGCCACCGCCGCCGCCCGTCGAGCCCGAGCCGGAGCCTACACGGAAGCGCTCCCCGCCTCCACCCACTTGGCCGGAGGAGGCCTACACGTGGACGGGCCAGTACTGCGAGTGGGTGAGCGCGCCTTCTGTCCACTTCGCCGCGACGCCGGCGCAGGGGGCGGCCCACCTTGAGCGCTGGAAGGCGCACTAGCTCCGCCAGGAGCAGGCCGACGACGAGTGGTAGATGCTCTACAAGGCGATGCTGGAAAGCGACACGGAGGCGCTCCGGCTTGAGGAGGAGGAGGAGGAGGAGCGTGCGCGGCTGGCCGCAATGCCGCCGCCCCAGCAGATGCCGAGGAGGCTGCCCTCGCAGCGTACCAGGCTGCGTTTGGGTGGGCTGGCCCTGCTCCCGTCTTCATCGACCTCGACGGCGATGGTGATAGCGGCGTCGACGCCAAGGGTAAGGACAAGGCCGGCGACGTCTAGGACAGTGTGCGGGACGGCGCAGACTTTTTTTAATGTTTTAATTAATGTTTAATTAGGTTTAAGTGGATTTTGGCCAGCGGTTGACCGACCACTTATGTTTAATTATGTTTATTTTCTGCGAGTAATTTTTTTTTCTTTTGCGCCGGCACATTTGGGTCAGTCTCTTGTTGAACGGTCAAGCCGATCCATTTGAGAATGCGCGTCCGCACGTCTGCCTGGCTAATCTAAACGGACGAAAAGCGGACAAAGCGCACGTCAGTTTGAATCGCCCATTTGAGTTGCTATTAAGACACACGCTCAGATGTGACGCTACCTCAATATTAAGGTCATACCATTTTTGGTTTGAAAAGTCATGCCCATTGAGAAGTCAAGACATTGCCGTCGCCCAGGAGCTACAGGCACATGCAGCCCCGTTGAGAAGTCATGCCCGTACGTAGCTGCCAGTTTGGGCGTGCATATATGGCTGTTGATACTGCAAGGCACGACCTCACCACCAATTCACCACTCACAGGCTTATCCTGTTGCTCCCCGCACCAAGGCACTCCATGGCCACCAGGAGCGGGTCCGCCGTCTGGGCTGGTTGGGCACCCGCCCTGCCTTGCCGGCCACCACCCGTACGTCGGAGTAATAAGTTCCTCCAGCTACCATGCAACTTATCTACCACCTTTTCGCCATGCCCGGAGAGTTACACTTCTATGTTCCACAAGAATGGGGCTCTGCCGGCAGCCTCCACGGAAGCCGAAACCCAAGACGAGGTGCTCTTAGAGTCCCCGGGGCACTTCCGCATCTACAAGTGCGGCAAGATGGACCGCCTCAACGAACCCACCGTCTCCCCTGCCGGCCTGGACGAGGCCACCGGCGTCACCTCCAGGGACGTCGTCCTGCACGCCGACACCGGCGTCTCCGTGCGCCTCTACCTCCCCAAGCTCCGAGAGCCCTCGGAGAAGCTCCCGGTCCTCGTCTACTTCCACGGCGGCGCCTTCCTCATCGGGTCGGCCGACGACGCCACGTACCACAGCTACGTCAACTCCCTCGCGGCCGCGGCCGGCGTCCTCGTGGTGTCCGCCGACTACCGCCTCGCCCCGGAGCACCCGCTGCCCACGGCCTACGACGACTGCTGGGCCGCGCTCCAGTGGGCGTTGGCGCCGTCGACGCAGGACGAGTGGATCTCCGGGCACGGCGACACGGCCCGCCTCTTCCTGGCGGGCGACAGCGCCGGCGCCAACATCGTGCACGAGATGCTCGTGAGGGCGGCGGCGGCCTCCGGGCCGAGGATGGAGGGCGCGGTGCTGCTGCACCCGTGGTTCAGCGGGAGCGAGGCGATCGAGGGGGAGCCTCCGGCGGTGCCCATGTTCAACGGGATGATCTGGTCGTACACGTGCCCGGGGGCGGTGGGCGGGGCCGACGACCCGAGGATTAACCCGCTGGCGCCGGGCGCGTCGTCACTGGAGCTGCTGGCGTGCGAGAGGATGCTGGTGTGCGCGGCGGAGAAGGACGTGCTGGCGAGGAGGATCCGCGCGTACTACGAGGGCGTGGCCGCGAGCGCGTGCCGGGCGCCAGGCGCCGCGGCGTGGTTCGAGTCGGCAGGCGAGGACCACGACTTCTTCCTCGGGAAGACCGACTGCGAGAGCTCCAAGCAGCTCCTGGATCGCGTCGCGGCGTTCATAGCCGAGGGCTGAGGTGCATCGGATGATCTGCCTACGTGTATAGTAGCATGCAGCATCCAGATGGGAGATGACAGTCGGATCGCTTGTTTCGCTTGGGTGTGATTCTTGACAAAAAATCGCAACCTTGAGTTCACTGCAAAAACGTCTTCTATTCAAGGGTCTTTCTATGTCACATCTAAATGTGAGATATTATCTCACATCTAACTCTTTCACCCCTAGACTCCCTCACCTTTGATTTTTTTTTTTTAAAGTCTTTCATGGATTTTTTTTTGTCTCTAAAGGTGAGGCAGTTATTTCACATTTAGATGTGAAATAGCAAACCCGTTCAATTTATTTGAGCCTAAATATGTGTCTCGCCCGTAACCACCACACATTTAAAGAACAAATATGGAATGATGCCATTTTCAGAGCAAAACACATGATCCAAAGATTTCTCCCAATTCCTTTTCTTCGAATTGACTCTAGCCATAAGTTTGTTATATATGAGACAAAAGCGGAAGAAAAACCAAGACACTGGGAGGAACAAGAATAAACCATAATGAAGGAATTTATAGTAGTTGCATCCGCACGAAATTGATGATGTATACAAATATAATGATCCGTTTGGGTATTCCCCCTTGGAGTCATGCTGCCAAAAGAGGCATCTACCTCATCAATGAGAGCTACACTTTCAACGGTTTGTTCAAGGTTGTACGAAGGTTCCATGCATCACCAGGGAGCTGGCCACCACATATGTCCGTGTTCCTGAGGGCACCCATCTCTTTCAAGAGGATTGAATTTGGGGTTTTTTCTTATAAGAGCTAAAAATCGCTTTTTTGCCTTTTTACCCCATATTGTAGGGTGGATCTTGAAAAGCAGGAAAAAATTGCCATCATCTCTAATATATCTTTTTATCCCGTTGCCAAGCAAGCAAAGGTTAACATATCTAAGATAAAAATGTCTCCCATGTTGTTTCTTCGTGGAGTCTAAATGCCAGTTGGCCAGGTGGAGTTTCTTATTCCCTTTAAACTCACTCCAGAAGGTAGTGAGCTAGCTTGGTATTAGTCATATCCAAAGCCCATTTAGGAAATTGGAAAAGGAGGAAGGAGATACATTGAGTTGCTAGAAATGCAGAATAAGAGTTAACCTAGTGGAGTAGGAAAGCAGCTTGCCATGACTTTGAGGATTTTATCAACTATATATAGGTTGGATATCTTCTCTTCTTAGTTTATCATACTAGATGACCCATTGTGTCAATGGCGCAAAGGCCAAGTGTAATCCAGGTATTGAAAGAGTGTGCACTAAAATATGTAAACAGAAAATAAAACATATATGGAAATAAGTCGCAATGGGCGGGAGGGAACCAGGCTTTCAAACCATGAAAGTTAGAATATTTAGAGACTGATGCCTACTTATATTTCCTTATGAACGTTACCTTACTATTGAATTAGGAGTGATAGCAGGGTGTATTCTTCTATAGCTCT
The DNA here is from genome assembly GCA_902687465.1 of Secale cereale. Classification (NCBI taxonomy): domain Eukaryota; kingdom Viridiplantae; phylum Streptophyta; class Magnoliopsida; order Poales; family Poaceae; genus Secale; species Secale cereale. The sequence continues at coordinate 538,560,968 of LR738713.1, forward strand.
CCCCCCCATCCCCTCCTATTTATAAAGGATAAGTAAACATCCGACTGGACATCTCAGATTGAGCATATCACAAGCATATTAGACATGGAAGTGCCATTTTTAGTACATGGCTAGCAAGATAGAGTATTAAAGACTAATATGATCAGCACTCAACAAGCATTGCTATTTAAAATGATAAGCCATACTATCTTGATGGTACATAACAAAAAAGCTCTAGCATTTCCTGCCAGTTATACTACTCCTTGCTCATCAAGCTTCTTGTTCTGGGAGAGATCACGCCAAGCAAACACGATTCAGTTGAGCATAGACACGTAAAGATTCATGATCAAGAACAGAGCGCCCATAGCGCACAAAGCGAGAGCGAGACAAGTATTCAAACCATGTATATATGACCGATACTTAATAGATACTTGGTACCATGATAGATTAAAAGTAATGAGGTCACTTGATAATAGCATACTATGTACATTGCTTTTGTCAAGCAAGGCACATAGGTAGAGATGCATCATATAGACACCTTTGAATTTACTATATATGATTGGTAGTGTTATGACAAATATGTAGTAGTACCAATACAACTGAGGGGATACATCAATATTAGGAAGTGCTTGTTTACATTTAGAATATACGGCCACCAATGGATGCGTGGCACATAGATGATTACGATAGTCTAAGGTCAATATGTGTCTTGTTCTTGAGAGCGAGAACAAAAGGGTTGCGATATCACTAAACTAAATCTGGACTATGGTGCGCATGAAACAATAAGTAATATGCTTCAGTGGCCACATAGGCATGGCAGAAACAACCTTACTTTCTTGCTAGGCGGTGTTCTACTTACTCTAAACAAAAAGGTTGGAAACATAAATTGATTACACAGGCAAGTAGTGAGATGGCGCTGGCGGGAATCCTCCTTAACCACAGCTGCAATGGCCACAAAGTGGGGGCTTCATGAGGGCAAATGTTCACTTTAAAACCTGATACTTAAACTCTACTACAGAGTGCTTTGCATCCTTGTCAGCACCATTTGAGGTGGTGGATCTGTAAGAGAATCAACAATATGAGAAGAAATGCTATCAATTGCTAGATTAATATATATGTCTTAATTTGTTCATGATCTAACATAATAAGCAAAAAAACTTAGGTAACCACCTGGTACACAAAACAAAGGACATTTAAATCCTGAAACCTAAAGATATTTGATATACACGGTGTTCTGTCACATTGACCAGGAAGAAAAATAATAGTATAAAAGTAGAAGTTATATTCTAATGCAATACATATGTATATATCTTGGAAATATAAAGGGAAAAAAACATGACTGAGCAATATACATCATGCATGTTTAGATATTCATGCTCACAGGGAGTGCAATGCATACTATGGAACCACACAGCCTAAATCCATATTCGTCTAGAAGACTGCATGTTAACCATACATCAAAAAATTAACGGAAAACAGGGTTTGCCCGGATGACAAAAAATTGTGACAGGTGGCACCGAGTTTTTATGTCTAAGCCAAAATATATTATGAAAAACATTAGAGACAATGTCCATGAAGAACTAAGCATCTATATGGAGTAGGGTGAGAGGAAGACCCATCAACATTTCATTGCCCACAGTTATCTCTAAATGACATGCATTCATTCTTCATCCTAGAAGCATCGATGTTGCACCAAGTCATCAAACAACAATGATAAATCAAATACATATCTATAAAAATGACTGTTTAGATATGTTGATCATGGAAAATAATTAAATGGATGGTCATTATTAAGGAATGCTTCTAGAGGCCTGCTAAGGAATGTAAAGCTATATTACATAGCAGTGTAAATGCTAAAAAGGATTCTTTCTTTGGGTAAAACAAATGGCTGCAAATGGTATGCTTGCATTTTCACCACTTGTGTGGTACCATTTTGTATTAGCTATAGACAAAAATTGACTGTGTGTGGTTAGGCTCATGGTTGCCAATAACAATTACTACCTTGTTAGTGTGGCTATCGACCTGCGACGGACCGAACGGGACTTCAACTCTTGCTGTTTGTTTATCCAGGAACTTCAGTGTAACATCCCAAAATTCTAAATTTTGGAATGTTATAATAAATAGATAGATTTGATTGCTTGCTTGATGTGATGTGTGAAATTGAGTGAAATTTGAAACTTTTAAAAGTTAAATGAGAGGGAATGAAATGACTTTTCCAAACTTTTACTTTGCATTTGTGATCTCCGGGAATTCTAATTCTTTTTCATCACATAACCCTGGTGTGAAGATAAAATGACTTCTTCCATTTATTAAATGAAAAAAGGTTTTGAAAGGATTTTGAATTTCATTCTTGAAATATTTTAAATTCAGAAACTTTATGCAACTCAATGATTTTCCCGAGAGAAGATAAAATGACTTCTTCAAATTATAGGAAATATGAGTCGGAAGTTTTTCAAAAAATTTCTACAACTCATTTTCAAAATTTGAGTTATTGGGTTTTATTCAAATTATTTTTCTCCAAAAATAAAATATATGGAAAATAGGGTAACATGATTCCCTACAGTAGAAAATTGGAGAGAAATAAATTTGAAATCATTTTGGTATTTTTAAAATGATTTTTATTGGATTTTATTGCGAGAGTAGCACCTTTTGATTTATTTTAATTTGTGGGTATTTTATTTGATTGTAGGAAAATGTTCATGTTGTAGAGTTTGTTTTTCTGAAAATTTTAATATATAATATGCCTATATTATATATTGATTTTATTTGTTTTTATCTCTTTCTTTTGCCTGTGTTAAAAAAAAGTTTCTTACCCCGCCGACTGGGCCGGCCCAGCACCCGAGCCAGGCCCAGCCCAGCGCGCCGCACGTCCCCATCGTCCCCGAGCGGGACTCCGCTCGGGAGTCCGCCGCCGTCACGGCTGCGCCGCCGCCGCCTTTGCGCCGTGGCCACCCCAACCTCTTCTTGCCCCTCCTCCACGCAACGCCGCCGCCTCTCCCCTCCATAAATAGCACCGCCCTGGGCCCAGTCTCGCCCCTCACTTCACGCGCCGCCGCCGCGTTCTGCCACCGCCGCCCCGCTCCACCGCACCACCGCCGCCGCTGCTACTAGCTGCTGCCGCCGCCCGCGCTGCGTGCCGCCCCGTCCGCAGCAGCGCCCGGAGCCAACGCTGTCTGCCCGCCCCTCGCCGGAGTTCGCTGGAACTCGCCGGAGTCCGATCCGACCCGGACCCGATCCGCCCCGGTCTGATCCGCCCGAACCGCGGTTTACGCCGGAAACCGCCGAGGTATAAAACCGCCCGGTTTTTCGTTTCTTTTTAGTTTAGGTTTCTTTTTAAAACCGGATCGGTTTTATTTTCGGTTTTATTTTGAAAACGCTTGATCTAGATCTGTTTTTTTAGGTTAGTTATTCAGTGAACGTTATTTGTTTAGAACTAAACATCGAGCGTTCGCACGATAAGTTTTTCTTTTTCTTTTTTTAGTTTTTGGCCAGGGACCTATCTGTGTATATTTATTTCACAACTTATCCCCTGAACTTAGAGCAGCCACAACTTTGTGCTCGTTGGTCCAAATCCAACGAAACCAACGCACACGTCTTCGTTACGACCCCCTCTTTCCAGTAAAACAACTTAAACATGTTTTTGGAAACTTTAAAATTTGAATTCAATTAGATTTGTTTCAAACTTGTTTTGATCACAACTTGAGTTTTATAACTCCGTTTTAGTTGATTCTTTTTGCAAATCGAAGCTCTTGACCTAACCTTTCTGATAAGGCCAAATTCACATAATTTTGGTAGTGTTAGAAATTGGTTTCTGTTTCAAGAGTCATTCGTTTGTTTTCGAAGTTTTCCGAAGTGTTTTATTCGTTCTTTCCGATCTTCCGAGTGATTGCTTATGTGTGGTTACTATTTTTTGCTTACGATAGATTGAACGGAGTGTGACGAGTAGATCTATAACGAGTTTTGAGTGCGAAGAATCTACATCGTTAGTACATGGCAAGTTCACACTTTGATCATACTTTCCAATACCCAGTTTTATTGCATTAGTTATATCCTCAAACACTTGCATGAGTAGGATCTCTTAACTTGTGGGTCTGGGAAGTAGACTGAGGTAGAACCTAATACCTGCATTATTTTCAAACCTTGGGAGTTACTTCTACGTTATGCTTAGGTTGCCATGCTATGCTCGTAGACGTGGATTGGGTTTGAGAGTATCCATGACAGATGTGAGTTGTTAATTAATGGTTCAACTTAAGGTGGCTACTTGAATACACATCTGGGTGGATTGGTTGCAGGGCACCTGGAGAATCCAGTGTTGTCCTAGGAAATCCCGGGGTTCCGTGTGATTTTTCCTATGGAATGCCACCCAGGCTCAAAGGCATCATAAAACTATTCATGCTAGAAACTTCTGTGTGCACCCACAATGTCATTATGGGCTCTGGCATAGTATGAGTAAGTTGTGTGAGCTCTTTCAGTGGTGGACTAGCAGATATAGGGGAAAGTAGGTGTACCGGTCCACCCGGGGTAAAGAGTGAATGCTTCTGAAAGACTGTGTCTCGGTCATCCGTTTCTCAAACACCATGCAGTGCGAGAAATCCAACGGAGGAGATCGAGTCTTGTGGTGAAAAATGTGCAAACCTCTGCAGAGTGTACAAACTAATCATGATTAGCCGTGTCCCCGGTTATGGACATCTTGAGTATCTGGTACTTGAATTATTGGTTGATCTCATCACTCTAAAATTAATTTGTTGGGTTAATGACTACTTTAATTGGGATTGAGTTGGAGGAACCTTCTCAATGATGTTCAACTACCATGATAGTTAGAATAAAAGTTATTCCTTTGTGGTAGGGAAAAATCAGCTTTATGCAAAAACTGCCTTACAGCCTCCACCAGCCAAATATGCATGTAGTTATAGGCTTTGTTCATTATTACTTCTACAGTGTGAATTTGCCAGTACATTCAATGTACTGACCTACATGGCCGCAACGTCTCATGTTGCACGAATTATTCGACGAGTAAGTGTTACGTTAGGGTTGCGTTGTCTACACTTAACTTTGCCATTGGTGTTGATGGGAATCCACAACCTTTGTTACTTCCGCTATGGATTTGAGGTAATAGTATTTACGTTACTTAATACATGTGATTTACCTCTGTTATAAATCCTCGAGTACTGTGTGTGTCAGCATACCGATCCAGGGATGACACTTAAGCACAAAGATTTGATTCATTCGGGTCAGGTCGCTACAAGATGGTATCAGAGCACATTTTGACTGTAGGACGTGACCCCAGAAACTGGCAAGCCCATAGGAAAGGATTTCTCTAAAACATTCTTTTCAAAAAGATTCTTTACCTCTCTTCTTTTCTGAGCTTTACCAAATTCTCCTCTCACCTCAAATAGTTAGATTCCATCCTTTTCCAATTGGACCACTTCGGAGTAAAGAGGATTTCACCATACATTGGAAGTGTTGAAGCTACAACAATGGATACTCCGAAGGTTTGAAGAGTTGACAGCTTTGAAGATATTTTGACCTTTAGAAGACCAAACCCCTGTTATGTACCTACGTTAGATGCGACGATTGTGAGCCGTCAATTGTTTGATGTTTTCCGATGGCCACAAAACAAAACCGTCTTTTCAAAACCTTTGTTTGTATTGAGTGTACCTCTCTCCCCATCTTCCTAATCTCATCCCAAAACCCTTGGACCCAATAGAGGATGAATGAAGGTATACTTGAAGTATGTGGATCAATGACCCAGCCAGAGGTAGAGCTATGGATACAAAACATGGAGGATCACTTAAGGAAAAATTTGATTGCAAGGAAGTATGAGGTTCAATATGCTCTTCAATACTTTACAAAATGTGCTGCATCATGGTGGAAAATGCATCAAGCCATACAAGGAGGTAATGGAGCAAAAAGTTGGGAGGAATTCAAGGAGACGCTGTTGAAATCCCGTCTCATCCGAAAGCGTGGTGACAACCCGGAGAAAAAATGTTGTGCCTGCAGGATTTGTGGAGAAATAGGACACACCCAGGAGGAGCACAAGGATGAATGCCTTAATTGTGAAGGTAGTCACCTAGCTGAAGAATGCCCTAGGTAGATTACTTGTTTCTTGTGTGAAGCGACTACCCACTACCCTGCTTAGTGTCACATTTACCCCATGGTACAACGAACTGTCCAGCAGAAGAAAGAAGAAATGAAAGAAGTCCTCAAGAAAATTTCAAAGGAATCCGCGATGGAGGAAGATACTGACGACCCTGATGGAGAAGGACTAGACAGATATTACACACGTGCTTTCTACTCATGTGGGGAAAAGGGACATCTTTCACAGTATTGGACGAAGGAAAGCCATGAGTATCTGGGAGACTTCCCGACAGAAGAAGTGGAGTTTGATCCACAAAAGATAGAAGAATTGATAGGAACGAAGAAGTCGAAGAAGAGAAAGAGCATGTATCCTCAGAACAACCCAATTTCGGTGAAAAGGGACCTGAGTCACCTCACATGTTTTAGGTGCAAGGATTTAAGTCATTATGCTAGCAAGTGCCCAACCAGGAAGAACCCAGTGAACTAGGACAGCCACCATGAAGTCCTTAAATTGGTCTTATGCCATTAGTTTACGCTGCAAGGAAGTAGGGCATTTTGCCAAGAGAAGGTTCAGACCAGATGAAAGGTTGAACAGTGTCACAACCCTAGTTCTGGTGTGCACTAGGCTAGTCTTGATGTTTGCATCATGTTTAAATTTCAAATGAAATTGAATTGAGGACTTGTGAAACCCTCAGAAACCCTTTTTGAAAATGACCCAAACAAAAATTGCTCCAAAAAGGTCCAAGAAAATGTTCATGTTGCTCTTTGAAAATATTGGTTAGAGATAAAAATCAAACCAATATTATTAGGAGCTCATAAGTATTTATTTTGGGCATTTGGAATTAATGCAATAGTTATTTGCATTGGATATATATATATATATATATATTATATTTTATATATGTCCAAAATTCTGATTTTTATTTTGAGGGGCTTGGATTAATTTCTAGGTCCCGGCAAAAAAAATGTCAGAAGAAAGTAATTGATTTAGTTTAGAAACTAAATCAAAACAAATGTCAGAAAAATAGAAAAGAAAGAAATAAAAGGGTTAGAGTTTTACCTGGGCCACTTGCTGGCCTGGCACTGGGTCGGCCCAGCTGCCAGTCATCGTCCTCCTGGCGATGACAGGAGGCAGGGGCACGCTACCGCCGCTCTCTCGCATGGCCGCCACGCCTCCTGCCTGCCTGCCCCTCCCCCTCGCCGCCTGGAAGCTCTGGCCGTTGCCACGCACCTCCCCAGACCCCTCTGGCTCTCTCCCGTCGCCTCTCCCCTCCTCTCCCTCGCTCTCTCTCACACCCCCCGAACGCCGCCGTCGCCGTCGCTCGCCGCTGCTGTGGCCACAGGCCACCCCACGCCCAGCCAAGGTGCCCGAGAGCTCCGCCACCTCATCCCCGACCTCTCCGACGAGTCACACGTCGCCGGACGCCCTGAGGAGCTGCCACCGCCATCTTCTTCATCGCCGGCCACCGGAGATCCCCTCCGCCGCCCTGCTCGCTCCGGCCCTCCGCCTGCACCGCTGTGATCACCGTGAGCTTCTCCCTCGAACCCTGCCCTCCGTTTCGCCGTTCTTACGCCGTAGCCATGCCACCCACCGGACCCGAGCAGTTGCGCCGCCGTGTTTCCTCTCCGCCGTGGCCAGAGCCACCGTGGCTCGCAACTTGGCGTGTCACTGCATTTGCCACACTGCCAGGAGCCCGTAGCACCCCTCCGTTGGCCTCCCCGTGCCCTGAAGCGCCATTTCCGACGAGGTCCGAACTCCGGCGCCGCCGCGAGCTCCGGCCGCCCTAGCTGCTGCCGCTTGCTGGAATGGATGTGGACGAGCTCCAGCGTCCCATAGTTGTGCTCCGCGCGCCAAAAGGTGCCCCGTAGGCGAATCCCGCAGATCACCGCCGTGTTTGGCCTCGCCGGCGTCGAGCCGCCGGCGGGTTTGAACCGTTGACCGGCGTGGTTTGACCCCCACGGTCCAGTTGACCCCCCCTCTCTCTTACTGACCTGCGGGCCCCGCCCGACTAATTACTCTGGTTAGTGTTAATTAACTAGTTAGGTTAGTCACTTAGACACTGACTAGTGGGCCCTGCCTAGTTAGTTAGGGCTAACAAACTCAGTTAGTTTACTGAAGCCACTGATGTGTGGACCCCACATGTCAGGTTTGACCTGAGTCAGCACTGCTGACTTGCTGACGCAAGCATGACGCAGTGCTGACGCAATAAACAATTTTCTGGAATTGTTTTTGTTTAGGAAAATCCAGAAAATTGTTTAAACTTCAAAAAATCACAGAAATTCAACCGTAGCTCGGAATGAAATAATTTATATATGAAAAATGATCAGAAAAATATGAAGAATCTGTTTATGGCATTTTAATGCATGATTAACCAACTTATACTTGCTGTATAGGTGAAAACACATAAATGGCACTTTTAAATGTTAATTTTGGAATTGCATTTGAACCCTTGGTTCAAATGGACTTCTTTCAAATAGAATGCTAGTTGCATTAACTCAAATAACATCACATATTCATGCCATGATCATGCATCATATTGTTGCATATGCTTGTGTTTGATTGTCGGCACCGTTCTTCTCGATAGGTCCAGCTCCGGAGACCGATCCAGAGTACCCGTCAGAGGAGCAGTGCTCTACACGTTGTTTTACCAGGCAAGCAAACCCCTTTGTTCATTCCGATACAATCCTACTCTCTCGCTCCTACTCCCTGTTATTGCATTAGGACAACAACGATTCAATTGCTACTTTATGCTGCGGTAGTTGAACCCATTCCTCTGCATGACCTGTCATTGCCACAGTAAATAGTTGAAACCCACTAGCATGTGTAGGAGTTGATTGAAGCCATGTTGTGATCTTACCATGCCTTGCTTGCTATTGCTTAGGGTGTGTCAGGTCTGATTCATCGGGAATGAATTGGAGTGCAGTGTTATGTTCTGATGCTGAGAGTTAAGTGTGTGAACGCGATTTGGTAAAGGTAGCGGTGAGAGGCCATGTAGGAGTACATGGTGGGTTGTCTCACTGGAACCGTTCCTAAGAACTGAGTTCTATGTATGTTGTCCAATGACTAGCTACTACCACACATTGGGTTCCGGTAACTCGACCCCTCTCGACTTATTAATCAACATGATCTCTGTCCAGGAGTTGCAACTAGTTTCTGGTGTTTGTAGGTAGTGTTAGTAGTCTACCAAGTGGCACTCGGCCAGGTGGGCTTGGGGTAGACTTGGCATCGTTGCACGGTGTACCAAGCGTAGATCCACTCGGCGAGGTGGGCTTGGGAACCCTGCGCACATCATTTGGGGCCGCGAGCGACACCCCGGCCGGATCTCCTTACGGATGGAACCCGAATAGGCGATAAACCTGGACTAGAGTCTTGTGTGGTTAGTCAGGTCGTGGCCGACACCCTCGCCAGGCTTCCGCTTGAAGGTTGCCGAGATACACGAGATGTACATGGCAGTAAGTGGCGAGAGCGTGTGTGAAGAAGTACACCCCTGCAGGGTTAACATGATCTATTCGAATAGCCGGGTCCACGGTTATGGACTTCTTGGATGCTTACGTGGTACATAGACAACTTGAAGTGGATACTCTAAAATACTCAAGACAAGTGTGAGTGCTATGGATGGCCTTCTCGTAGGGAGACGGGGATGAATCCATAGTGGTGTATTGTGTGGTGCTTAGTGGACTCGTGTGCGCCACCTCAAAAGAGTTACCAGCAATCGTAGATTAGGATAGCCACTGAGTCAAAGCTGGCTTGCTGCAACTAAACCCCACTCTGCCTTCTTGATACAAGTGCATGTATGATAGGATCTGATGTAAGTTTTGCTGAGTACCTTTGTACTCATGTTTGCTTAATTTATGTTTTGCAGATAGGATTGATGTCTCACTAGTAGTTCCGCTTGGACTTCGACAAGTAGCTTGTTACCTCAGCTACGATCTTGGACGAGTGTTGTAGATAGTCAGGCTCTTCAGCCTTTTTCATTTGTAGATGTCTGTACTCAGACATGTTGTGCTTCCGCTTGTTGCTTGTATGCTCTGAATGTTGGGTCATGAGACCCATGTTTGTAATTTTTGGCTCCTTGGAGCCTAATGAATAAATACTTTGTTTATTAGAGTCTTGTTGTGATGCCATGTAGTATTTGCACATATTGAGCATATTGTGTGTATGTTATTGAAATGCTTGGTATGTGTGGGATCCGACACCTAGTTGTTTACCCTTGGTAGCCTATCTTACAGGGAAATGTCTCCTAGTGCTTCCACTGAGCCTTGATAGCTTGCTACTGCTCTGGAACACTTAGGCTGACCGGCATGTGTCCTTCTTCGTTCATGTGTCTGTCCCTTAGGGGAAATGTCACGCGTTGCTCCTTTAAGTCCTTGTAGCTTGCTATGACTTGGGTTCATACGTTGATGACCGACACGTTCGTTGCTGGGTCATGTATGCCTGTCTCTGTAATTTAATGCCACTTTTGGTTTATAACTGGTCATGTCGGCCCGGGTTCTCTGTCATATGGATGCTAGCGACACTATCATATACGTGAGCCAAAATGCACAAACGGTCCCGGGCCAGGTAAGGTGGCACCCGTGGGGATACCGTGCGTGAGGCCGCAAAGTGATATGGTGTGTTACATGCTAGACCGGTGTGACTTAGGATCGGAGTCCCGACAGCTTTGGTATCAGAGCCTGACTGCCTGTAGGATTACCAAGCCAAAATGGTCGGAGTTGAGTCTAGGAATTCTTTAGTTATATAAGGGAATTGATTGTGGAAGGGAACATAAGGCTCTTTTTACTACTTATACCTCATGCCTTCTGATCTGAGTCATCCTACCTTTCCTACGGGGTTAAGGAACTAGGCTTTCTCTTCCGTCTATCAGGATCACGAGTTACTACTCCGTAGTCCCTTAGGATTGGTTTATCAGAGTCCTACTCCTGTTTTCAAGTTCTTCCAGTGTAGTTGTTTAGTACTATCACAGAACCTTGAGTGATGATGTTGAGATGTTGAACTACCCTTTGTTAGCAGGATGTCTCATTCTGAGCATTTTACTGTCGATATGCTGCCGGAATTATCATAGTAGTTCCAAAGATACTAATTTCTTGTTCTACCTTATGCATCCTATAATTGTTGATGTTTCCGTCCTCGGTTTTGCTTCTCAGGATGTTTTCAGTTAAGCGAAGCTTAGCTGCTCGTAGACAGAACCACGGAGGTGGTAGGGATGAGGAGGATCCTCCCGACCAGCCTTCGTTGGCAGAGTTAATGTTAGAGATGGAGAGAAACAAGCGTGAGTCTAACCGCTTGTTGGCACGTATTGAGGAGAACACCGCACATCAGTGCAAGGAATCAGCAACCATCCATGACTTCATTCGTCTGAAACCACCCATTTTCCATCATCCCATTGAGCCACTCGATGCAGATGACTGGCTCCGTAGTATCACTCACAAGCCGCGTTCTGTGAACGTAGCTGAAGGAGACAAGGTCATCTATGCCACATATCACCTGGAAGGTCCTGCTAGTCTTTGGTGGCAGAACTATGAGGCCATGATTCCAGCTGGCCAGATTCCTACCTGGAGAGATTTCACAGAGGCTTTTCGTGAGCATCATATCCCTCAAGCTCTCATCGATCGCAAGAGAGAAGAGTTATGTAGTCTTACACAGGCTAAGATGGATGTTGATGCTTATAGTAGAGAGTTTGAGAACCTCGCCCGCTATGCTACAGAAGAAGTGTCCACGGACGCCAAGAAGCAGGCTAGGTTCCGAAAGGGTCTCAACCCCAAACTGCGTCGTGATCTCCACTTGCATCATTGCAACACATTCCAGGCTCTTGTGAACAAGGCCATCAATGCAGAGACAGCTCAGCTCACTTACGAGGAGTCTCGTAAGCACATCCTTGATTTGGGATCTTCTTCCGGTTCTAGTTCTCAGAAGCGCCGAATTTGGGTTCCGAACTCTGTTTTTCCACCCAGTTGTACACCGAGGCCATCTTATGTGGTACCTCTTCCAGTTCAGCAGTATGCTCCACCCAGGTCTATTGGTGGACCGTTTGCCAATGCGGGTCCACGTCCTACCTCCAGGATTTGTTACAAGTGCGGGGAGCCGGGCCACATTGCCCGTACTTGCACTCAGACCCGTGTTGCTCCACCCCAGTCCGAGAAATCTGTTGGCCGTGATAAACCATCACGCAAGATGATCAGTGTTAAGTCAGCTCCCACTAAACATGGACGTGTGCATCACGTCTCAGCCAAAAATGCTCATGATGATCCAGATGTCGTTCTTGGTACACTCCTTGTCAATTGTCATCCGGCATCGGTTCTATTCGATACTGGAGCATCTCATTCTTTCATTTCTGAAAGTTATGCCCGCTTACACGACATGTCATTTTGTGATATGCCCTCCCCACTACTTATTCAAATTCCTGGATCCAAATGGCAAACTTCTAGTGTAAGCCATGGTAATGAGATCCTTGTCGACAGACTTGTGTTCCTTGCATCACTTGTAGCCCTCAAGTCTTCAGATATTAATATCATCTTGGGTATGGACTGGATGACAGCTCATCATGCCAAGATTGATTGTTTCACTAGGTCTGTTCAGCTTACACACCCATCTGGCAAGATAGTCACTGTCACCACTAGAGTTGCAAAGCGTCAACTCTATTCTCTTAATGCCAGTCCTCTTCCAGACCTTGAAGATGTTCCGGTAGTCCGTGAGTTCCCGGATGTCTTTCCAGAGGAACTGCCAGGTGTTCCACCTGACCGAGATGTAGAGTTTGTTATAGATCTTATCCCAGGAACCGCTCCAATCTCTAGGAGACCTTACAAGATGGCACCCTTAGAACTAGTTGAGCTTAAGAAACAACTTGATGAGTCCTTGCAAAAGGGTTTCAACCGTCCTAGTTCTTCTCCTTGGGCTTGCCCCGTCCTCTTCGTCAAGAAGAAGGATGGTACAGATCGGATGGTTGTAGATTATCGTCCCGTTAATTTGGTCACGGTAAAGAACAAGTATCCGCTTCCCAGGATCAACGACCTGTATGATCAGCTCGCTGGATCCTCAGTCTTTTCCAAGATGGATTTGAGGTTAGGATGCCATCATATCAAAATTAGAAATGGGGACATTCCTAAGACGGCTTTTGTCACTCGTTATGGTCAGTACGAGTACACCGTCATGTCTTTCGGTCTAACTAATGCTCCAGCCACTTTCTACCGCTTGATGAACTCGATCTTCATGGAGTACTTAGATAAGTTCGTCGTGGTTTACCTCGATGATATTCTTATTTACTCGAAGAACGAGGAAGAGCATGCCAAACATCTTAGACTTGTTCTACAAAAACTCAGAGAGCACCGCCTTTATGCCAAGTTCTCCAAGTGCGAATTTTGGTTGCCAGAAGTGACCTATCTCGGCCACGTAATCTCTGGTAAGGGCATTGCTGTCAACCCCGAGAGAGTTCAGGCCGTCCTTGATTGGACTCCACCTGAAACAGTTAAACAAGTTAGGAGTTTCCTTGGTCTAGCCAGTTATTGTCGCCGCTTTGTTGAGAACTTCTCTAAAGTGGACAAACCTCTCACGGAACTTCTCAAGAAAGATAAAAAGTTTGAGTGGTCCCCACAGTGTGAGCACAGTTTTCAGGAACTGAAAAGACGCCTGACTTCTGCTCCCATACTTGTGCCACCGGATTTCACTAAGGACTTTGTTATCTACTGTGACGCCTCACGACAGGGACTAGGTTGCATTCTTATGCAGGATCGTCATGTGATTGCCTATGCATCTCGACAGTTGCATCCACATGAGGAGAATTATCCTACACATGATCTAGAGCTTGCAGCCGTAGTCTACAGACTTAAGACCTGGCGACATTACCTCCTTGGTAATCGTTGCGAGATCTACACCGATCACCAGAGCCTCAAGTATATCTTCACCCAACCAGATTTGAATCTTAGGCAAAGACGTTGGTTGGAGTTGATCTCAGATTACGACTTAGGGATTACCTACACCCCAGGCAAGGGAAATGTCATGGCTGATGCGCTAAGTCGTAAGTCCTATTGCAACAATCTCATGTTGCAGCAGGGCCAACCACTTCTCCATGAGGAATTATGTAAGTTTAACCTTCACATTGCTCCTCACGGATTCCTTTCTACCTTGATGGCAAAACCTACTCTTCTGGATCATATCATAGAGGCCCAGAAGCATGATACGGGGATTACCCAGATCAAGAGAAACATTGCCAAGGGTATTGCTGGTAGTTTCTCCATAGATGACCGAGGTGTTGTTTTCTTCCAGAACCGACTGGTGGTTCCAAAGAAGCAACATCTTCGGCAACTGATCCTTAAGGAGGCTCATGAATCTCCTCTCACGATTCATCCCGGTAGTACTAAGATGTATCAGGACCTACGCCAGAGGTTCTGGTGGACTAGGATGAAGAGAGAAATTGCTGAGTTCATTGCTAAATGTGACGTTTGTCGTCGCGTTAAGGCAGAACATCAAAGACCTGCTGGCACCCTTCAACCTCTAGCTATTCCTGAGTGGAAATGGGATAAAGTCATCACCGGCTTTCCCAGGACCAAGAGAGGGAATAATGCTATCTTCGTAGTCATTGATCGTCTCTCCAAAGTGGCTCACTTCCTACCTGTTCGAGAGAGTATCACTGCTACTCAGCTCGCTGACTTGTATATTTCTCGAATAGTGTCACTTCATGGTGTTCCACTAGAGATCAATTCAGACCGTGGTAGTCTTTTCACTTCTCATTCCTGGGAGAGTTTCCAGACTGCCATGGGCACCCATCTTTCCTTCAGTAACGCTTTCCACCCCCAGTCAAGTGGTCAGGTGGAACGGGTCAACCAAATTATTGAAGACATGCTTAGAGCTTGCGTTATCTCATTTGGTATGGATTGGGAGAAATGTCTTCCTTTCGCCGAGTTTGCCTATAACAATAGCTATCAATCCAGTCTCAAGAAAGCTCCTTTTGAGATACTCTATGGACGAAGATGTCGAACACCTTTGAACTGGTCAGAAACCGGTGAAAGACAATTCTTTGGACCGGACATGATCCAGGAAGCAGAAGAGCAAGTTCGCATCATTCGTGAGAATTTGAAAACAACCCAGTCTCGTCAAAAGAGCCAGTATGATCGTCATCATAAGGAAGTGGCTTGTGAAGTTGGCGACAAAGCTTACCTTCAGGTTACTCCTTTGAAGGGTACCCATCGTTTCGGTATCAAGGGCAAATTGGCTCCTTGTTACATTGGTCCTTTTCGCATTCTCGCTAAACGAGGAGAGGTTGCCTACCAATTGGAACTACCCCCACATCTTTCTCGAGTTCATGATGTCTTCCACGTCTCTCAACTCAGGCGTTGCTTCTCAGATCCCATCCGCGGAGTGGACCACGAAACGCTTGATCTCCAAGATAACCTCACATATCGAGAGTATCCCGTCCGCATTCTGGATCAAGCAGAGTGTGTCACTCGACGTCGTAACATCAAGTTTCTCAAGGTTCAGTGGTCTCATCATTCCGAGAGGGAAGCTACTTGGGAGCGAGAAGATCGTCTCCGACTGGAGTACCCCACCTTCTTTCCGTCGACTCCTGAATCTCGAGACGAGATTCTTTCGAGTGGGGGCGAGTTGTCACAACCCTAGTTCTGGTATGCACTAGGCTAGTCATGATGTTTGCATCATGTTTAAATTTCAAATGAAATTGAATTGAGGACTTGTGAAACCCTCAGAAACCCTTTTTGAAAATGACCCAAACAAAAATTGCTCCAAAAAGGTCCAAGAAAATGGTCATGTTGCTCTCTGAAAATATTGGTTAGAGATAAAAATCAAACCAATATTATTAGGAGCTCATAAGTATTTATTTTGGGCATTTGGAATTAATGCAATAGTTATTTGCATTGGATATATATATATATATATATTATTTTATATATGTCCAAAATTCTGATTTTTATTTTGAGGGGCTTGGATTAATTTCTAGGTCCCTGCAAAAAAAAATGTCAGAAGAAAATAATTGATTTAGTTTAGAAACTAAATCAAAACAAATGTCAGAAAAATAGAAAAGAAAGATATAAAAGGGTTAGAGTTTTACCTGGGCCACTTGCTGGCCTGGCACTGGGCCGGCCCAGCTGCCAGTCATCGTCCTCCTGGTGATGACAGGAGGCAGGGGCACGCGCCCGCCGCTCTCGCGCATGGCCGGCACGCCTCCTGCCTGCCTGCCCCTCCCCCTCGCCGCCTGGAAGCTCTGGCCGTTGCCACGCACCTCCCCAGACCCCTCTGGCTCTCTCCCGTCGCCTCTGCCCTCCTCTCCCTCGCTCTCTCTCGCACCCCCCGAACGCCGCCGTCGCCGTCGCTCGCCGCTGCCGTGGCCACAGGCCACCCCACGCCCAGCCAAGGTGCCCGAGAGCTCCGCCACCTCATCCCCGACCTCTCCGAGGAGTCACACGTCGCCAGACGCCCTGAGGAGCTGCCACCGCCATCTTCTTCATCGCCGGCCGCCGGAGATCCCCTCCGCCGCCCTGCTCGCTCCGGCCCTCCTCCGAGCCCTCCGCCTGCACCGCTGCGATCGCCGTGAGCTTCTCCCTCGAACCCTGCCCTCCGTTTCGCCGTTCTTACGCTGTAGCCATGCCACCCACCGGACCCAAGCAGTTGCGCCGCCGTGTTTCCTCTCCGCCTTGGCCAGAGCCACCGTGGCTCGCAACTTGGCGTGTCACTGCATTTGCCACACTGCCAGGAGCCCGTAGCACCCCTCCGTTGGCCTCCCCGTGCCCTGAAGCGCCATTTCCGACGAGGTCCGAACTCCGGCGCCGCCGCGAGCTCGATTCCGGCGAGCTCCGGCCGCCCTAGCTGCTGCTGCTGGCTGGAATGGATGCGGACGAGCTCCAGCGTCCCATAGTTGTGCTCCGCGCGCCAAAAGGTGCCCCGTAGGCGAATCCCGCAGATCACCGCCGTGTTTGGCCTCGCCGGCGTCGAGCCGCCGGCGGGTTTGACCCGTTGACCGGCATGGTTTGACCCCCATGGTCCAGTTGACCCCCCCTCTCTCTCACTGACCAGCGGGCCCCGCCCGACTAATTACTCTGGTTAGTGTTAATTAACTAGTTAGGTTAGTCAGTTAGACACTGACTAGTGGGCCCTGCCCAGTTAGTTAGGGCTAACTAACTCCGTTAGTTTACTGAAGCCACTGACGTGTGGACCCTACACGTCAGGTTTGACCTGAGTCAGCGCTGCTGACTTGCTGACGCAAGCATGATGCAGTGCTGACGCAATAAACAATTTTCTGGAATTGTTTTTGTTTAGGAAAATCCAGAAAATTGTTTAAACTTCAAAAAATCACAGAAATTCAACCGTAGCTCAGAATGAAATAATTTATATATGAAAAATGATCGGAAAAATATGAAGAATCTGTTTATGTCATTTTCATGCATAATTAACCAACTTATACTTGCTGTATAGGTGAAAACACATAAATGGCACTTTTAAATGTTAATTTTGGAATTGCATTTGAACCCTTGGTTCAAATGGACTTCTTTCAAATAGAATGCTAGTTGCATTAACTCAAATAACATCACATCTTCATGCCATGATCATGCATCATATTGTTGCATATGCTTGTGTTTGATTGTCGGCACCGTTCTTTTCGATAGGTCCAGCTCCGGAGACCGATCCAGAGTACCTGTCAGAGGAGCAGTGCTCTACATGTTATTTTACCAGGCAAGCAAACCCCTTTGTTCATTCAGATACAACCCTACTCTCTCGCTCCTGCTCCCTGTTATTGCATTAGGACAACAACGATTCAATTGCTACTTTATGCTGCGGTAGTTGAACCCATTCCTCTGCATGACCTGTTATTGCCACAGTAAATAGTTGAAACCCACTAGCATGTGTAGGAGTTGATTGAAGCCATGTTGTGATCTTACCATGCCTTGCTTGCTATTGCTTAGGGTGTGGTAGGTCTGATTCATCGGGAATGAATTGGAGTGCAGTGTTATGTTCTGATGCTGAGAGTTAAGTGTGTGAACGCGATTTGGTAAAGGTAGCGGTGAGAGGCCATGTAGGAGTACATGGTGGGTTGTCTCACTGGAACCGTTCCTAAGAACTGAGTTCTATGTATGTTGTCCAATGACTAGCTACTACCACACATTGGGTTCCGGTAACTCGACCCCTCTCGACTTATTAATCAACATGATCCATGTCTAGGAGTTGCAACAAGTTTCTTGTGTTTGTAGGTAGTGTTAGTAGTCTACCAAGTGGCACTCGGCCAGGTGGGCTTGGGGCAGACTAGGCACCGTGGCACGGTGTACCAAGCGTAGATCCACTCGGCGAGGTGGGCTTGGGAACCCTGCGCACATCATTTGGGGCCGTGAGCGACACCCCGGCCGGATCTCCTTACGGATGGAACCCGAATAGGTGATAAACCTGGACTAGAGTCTTGTGTGGTTAGTCAGGTCGTGGCCGACACCCTCGCCAGGTGATACGTCCAAAACGTATCTATAATTTCTGCTTGCTCCATGCCTCTTTTGGGTGATATTGCTATGATATTTATACACTTCCATACACTTTTGATCATATTTGGACTAACCTATTAACTCAGTGCACCCCAGTGCCAGTTTCTGTTTTCGGCTGTTTTTATATTTCAGGTTTTCCCATTACGAGAACTGCCAGAAAAATCCCGGAAAAATTAAATAAAAATCAGCATTCCAGAAGCTACCAGGCACCCGAAGCACAGCCGGAGGGGGGCCACCAGGGCTCCAGGCGCCCTGGTGGCGCGGCCCCCCTGGCCGCACCGGGGGGAGGGGGGGCGCCTGGGACCCCGAGCCTCGTCTGATGCCCCCCTTTGGCATATATTTATATCGTGTCCCGAAACCCTCGAGACGGGAACCCTTTTTCGCGATCTCATCTCTGTTCCGCCGCCGCCGCGCTTCCAAGATCGGGAGCACCAGGAGAACTCTTCCCGGCACCCTGCCGGAGGGGAGGATCACCACCGGGAGCTTCTCCACCACCATGGACGCCTCCCGGATGAGTTGTGAGTAGTCTCCCTTGGACCATGAGTCCATGACCAGTAGCTATGTGATGTTCTCCTCCCGTTCTTGTGCTTCACTAATTAGTCCTCGTGAGCTGCCCTACATGATCGAGGCACATATGTAATCCTTATGCTGTTGCTATGATGAGTTTGCTGGGATCCGATGGATTATGAGATTATGTTCAGATTGTGTTTGAGTAATATATTTGATCTACCTCTTTTATATTTATGTTCGTAAGTAATTCTTGCATGTTCCCCGTTGTTATTTATTGCTTTGGCCAAGTAGTAGGTAGTGACTCCAAGAGGGAACGTTATGCTTGATTGTGGGTTCATGCCCCTCGATGACTAGCTTGAGTGACAGAAACATGAGTCTAGGGGATGTGCTGTTGCCACAAGGGGAAAACAACGGTGCTTGTGCCCGCGGGTGCAAGGATTGTTTACTTTACGCAAAGTTCTTTTAATGCAGTTGTCTGTTGCTTTGAGTTTACACTATGGGTGGGACTCGCAACTTAATACCAGCGAGATGTTCTGGATAGATATCTCAAGGTGGATGATTAGTAGTAGATGCAGATGGATTTTGGTCTACTTACCTCGGCGTACCGCCCATGCTTTGAACCTCTACCTTTCTTGCAACTTAGTCAGCATTGGTTTGCGCACATGGTCCTGTCAATTGCCCAGCTGTAATTCGTTTACCTCACATAGCAGTTTTATCGTCTTTTGGGAGAGAGACATCACTAGTGAACATCATGGGACTCCGGTCCATATTACCATCATTGATCACATCCGCTATTTACTTTACGCTTTTATTTACTATTGCAGCAATATCTATCACTACTATCACTTGCGTTTGATCCTTTGTAAACGACAAGGCCGGAGGGATTGACAACCTCTCTGTACTCGTTGGGAGCAAAGTTATTTGTATCTGTGTGCAGGTCCACGTTGATTGCTAATATCTGGCGCCGTTAGCAGTTGACACCTTCTTGTTGAAACTGGGAGTCTCAGGGGAAATCGATCCTTGGTATCTTTGCCAAGGGAAAACTTCCGCTACACTGCATCTCACACCTTCCACTTGGGGTAACCAACGAGGGGCGAGAAGCCATCAAGCAAAGTTTTTTGGCGCCGTTGCCGGGGACTCCACTCTTCAAGATAGGGGAGTTGCACGCTATCTTTTACCTTTGCTTTTTAGTCTTGTTAGTTTACCTTTCAGTTTTCTTTATGTCTTTTCACTAGTTTTGCTTAATGGAAAACAACAAAAATATGAGAGAGCTTTATAAGCTCTACCTTGCTTTGGGACATGATGTGTTTGAAGAGAAAATTAAAAAACCTATGGAACTTTATTATTTGCATAACAATCATGATGGTGGTGATGTTATTAGTATGCTTTCTTTGAATATCAATATTGCTAATGACATGGAAAGCTCTAAGCTTGGGGATGACACCTTTGATGAACATGATATTTTTAGTCCCCCAACTTTTGAAGAGAAAATTTACTTTGATGATACTTTGCTTCCTACATATGATTACAATGATGAATATGATGTTTTCAGTCCACCTACTATTGAGGATAAAATTTATTATGATTATGATATGCCTCCTAAATACAATGATTACCATGATGGTTATGATTGCTTTACTCTCACTATTCCTAATAAGAAAGATTTTGCTTATATGAAGAGTAATGATACCTTTTCGCATGTGGATCATGGTAACAATGCTTTATGTGATGCTTATATTTTTGAGTTTATTCGTGATCCCACTGAAAATTATTATGAGAAGGGAACATATGCTTATAGATATTTCAATAATATCAAGTTCCCTCTCTTTATGTTGAAGGTTTTGAAGCTGCACTTGTTTTGTCTTCCTATGCTTATTGCTTTGTGCTTCAATGAATTATTGTATTGCAATATTCCTATGCATAGGAAGCATGTTAGGCTTAAATGTGTTTGGTATTTGCTTCTTGATGCTCTCTTTTGTTCTTCAACTCTTATTCCTACGAGAGCATCATTAAAGTCTTAAGCCTATCTTTATGGCTATAAAGAAAGAGCTCTAGGGAGACAACCCTTGTTATCTTTGCTTTCAGTTTGTTCTTTCAGTTTTAGTGGTCTTGATGTTTGTTACTACAGTAGCATCATCATTGTATCTTTACTTTTCAGCTTTGTGCCAAGTATAGCCTCTGATTGCAAGAAAGTTCAAAAGTTGTGACGTGCTGTCCAGGAAACAGATTCTGTCTTTGGACAGAAAAAATCGTATAAAATCACCAGATCATCGTTTTGGTCTGAATTTTTTCGACAGCGTGCTCTATACAATTGTCTTTCGGGCGTCTGTTCTGAGTTTTTTGATTAGAGTTGCAGAAGTGCCCCGAAAAAATCATTTACTACCTGCTGGTCTGTTTTTCACAGATTCTGTCCTGTTTTGCCTTTCCTTCATTTTGCAAACCTTGAGCTTGCTTTTTCTTTGCAAAAACCTTTTGGCAATCTTGAGAAACAGTAGACCTTCAAGAATATCCTTATTTCCAGCAAGGAACAATTATTTTATTATGGGTACTAACCTCGCTAATCAGATTATGATGAGTTATGTATGAAGGGAGTTTTCAAGTGTGCGAGGGAAGATGATAAAAAGATTCAGGAGTGTCAAACGCTCAAGCTTGGGGATGCCCCCATGCACCCCCAAGAAATATTCAAGGAGACTCAAGCGTCTAAGCTTGGGGATGCCCCCGTGCATCCCCTTCTCCATCAACATTATCAGTTCGTCTTTCGTTCCACTATATTTTAATCACTTCATGTGTTATGTGCTATGCTTGGAGCGTCTTGCTTTTAGTTTTCCTTAGCTTTTCATAACGAGTCAGAACTAAGCTTTCTTTATGTGGGAGAGAAACACGCTCCACTTCTACCTGGAACATAACATAGAATTTTCATGTCTATCTTTGTTGTGTGTGTTCTTTGTCTTTTAATAGCTACTATCATGCTTAGCTCTTAACTTTCATGCTTATCTTTCTAAAGAGCTTTTGTTTGGTTGGTTGCTTGAACTCTCTTTAGTTATCATGCTTATCTTATTAAGAGAGTTTGCTTCCGTTGCATTGGTTGATATGTCTATGATAAAGATGCTACGTGCATAATGGCGCTTAGTAGTTCATGTTTTCTTATGGTTAGTCTCAAATAGCTGGGGGGTTCCCAATGTGTTATTGGAGTACCAACATGATTTGTTTGCCTATGATGTGGTATGGTTTAGTAATATCTTCCTTCAAGAATTTATTTTGATTGACTTGGCGTATGCTCACGCATATTTAAGACTGTAAAGAAAGTCTGTCAAGCCTTGATGATCTTTTGTTTCTGAGTAGCGATATAACTTCCATGCCTGATTCAATGTTGCTTTGTTGCTCTGCATGATTATGACCGTCATTGCTCTCTTAGTTGGTCGCTCCCAGTCTTTTGCTAACCTCCACCTGTACTAAGCGGACTAACTGCTTGTGCATCCAAATTCCTTAAAACCAGTTATGCCATGTGAGTCCACCATACCTTCCTACATGGTATTTACCTGCCATTCCTAACGGAGACTTGCATGTACCATCTCGAAATTATTCAAAAAGAAAATGCATTCTTATTTTGTGCCTCTGTTGTAAGTTCATGAGGAAGTAGTAGTTAATTCATGATCTTTTTAAGTTGGACAAGCTTCACCCCGGGATTGCATGTATAATGTGCAAACCCATAATACGAGAAGGAACTGGCATTGAGTGCGCCCGACTCAAAAAGATAATATAACAAACAAACCCTCCTTCATGCTTTGTTCATGAGAAATCAGAAAACTTTGGTAGTGATAAACAAAGGAGATTAAGAGGATGTGATCGTCCTCATTCGGGAGCCGTTCCTCGAAACTTATCCATCTCAAGAAGTGATTGAGTTGTCTGCTAGCATTCGTTGACGAAACATGCATCATCTAAAAAAAAATATTATTACCTCTGTTTTTAAAACCAAGAGCTCTGGTACATGTTTTGTCTTTGTTTCCGACTACGGGTTTTCAACCTTGCCAACAAAAGCCATGGTTCGAGAGTCTCCACCTTCTTTTAAAAGCACCAACTACTAAGAGCATGATTGTCATTCTAAGTGTAATGTGCATTATCCCAAAGTAGCATTGTCTTTTGCATGAATGTGATATCGTTTATTCTGAAATCATTGTATCTAGTCATCACTTAAACCTTGGAGGTGCCCCTGCATTTATGTTTTGCTTCACTAAAGGGGGCAAGCGAGATATTACTTTATCATATTTGCACACCATGCTCATTACAAATCTATTTGATGTTTCAGTATCATATTGTAAAACTTTCAGTTCTTTGTGATTTTCTCATGAGGCAACTTAATTACTATAGATTCAATGTCTCAGTAAGCTTTTGTCATGTGACTATGAAAAAGTCCTATATGGTTAATAGCATGTCACCACAGAAATTATTCTTGTTATCATTTACCTACTCGAGGACGAGCAGGAATTAAGCTTGGGGATGTTGATACGTCCAAAACGTATCTATAATTTCTGCTTGCTCCATGCCTCTTTTGGGTGATATTGCTATGATATTTATACACTTCCATACACTTTTGATCATATTTGAACTAACCTATTAACTCAGTGCACCCCAGTGCCAGTTTCTGTTTTCGGCTGTTTTTGTATTTCGGGTTTTCCCATTACGAGAACTGCCAGAAAAATCCCGGAAAAATTATATAAAAAATCAGTGTTCCAGAAGCTACCAGGCACCCGAAGCACAGCCGAAGGGGGGCCACCAAGGCTCCAGGCGCCCTGGTGGCGCGGCCCCCCTGGCCGCGCCGGGGGGGCGCCTGGGCCCCCCGAGCCTCGTCTGATGCCCCCCTTTGGCATATATTTATATCGTGTCCCGAAACCCTCGAGACGGGAACCCTTTTTCGCGATCTCATCTCTGTTCCGCCGCCGCCGCGCTTCCAAGATCGGGAGCACCAGGAGAACTCTTCCCGGCACCCTGCCGGAGGGGAGGATCACCACCGGGAGCTTCTCCACCACCATGGACGCCTCCCGGATGAGTTGTGAGTAGTCTCCCTTGGACCATGAGTCCATGACCAGTAGCTATGTGATGTTCTCCTCCCGTTCTTGTGCTTCACTAATTAGTCCTCGTGAGCTGCCCTACATGATCGAGGCACATATGTAATCCTTATGTTGTTGCTATGATGAGTTTGCTGGGATCCGATGGATTATGAGATTATGTTCAGATTGTGCTTGAGTAATATATTTGATTCACCTCTTTTATATTTATGTTCGTAAGTAATTCTTGCATGTTCTCCGTTGTTATTTATTGCTTTGGCCAAGTAGTAGGTAGTGACTCCAAGAGGGAACGTTATGCTTGATTGTGGGTTCATGCCCCTCGATGACTAGCTTGAGTGACAGAAACATGAGTCTAGGGGATGTGCTGTTGCCATAAGGGGGAAAACAACGGTGCTTGTGCCCGCGGGTGCAAGGATTGTTTACTTTACGCAAAGTTCTTTTAATGCAGTTGTCTGTTGCTTTGAGTTTACACTATGGGTGGGACTCGCAACTTAATACCAGCGAGATGTTCTGGATAGATATCTCAAGGTGGATGATTAGTAGTAGATGCAGATGGATTTCGGTCTACTTACTTTGGCGTACCGCCCATGCTTTGAACCTCTACCTTTCTTGCAACTTAGTCAGCATTGGTTTGCGCACATGGTCCTATCAATTGCCCAGCTGTAATTCGTTTACCTCACATAGCAGTTTTATCATCTTTTGGGAGAGAGACATCACTAGTGAACATCATGGGACTCCGGTCCATATTACCATCATTGATCACATCCGCTATTTACTTTACGCTTTTATTTACTATTGCAGCAATATCTATCTCTACTATCACTTGCGTTTGATCCTTTGTAAACGACAAGGCCGGAGGGATTGACAACCTCTCTGTACTCGTTGGGAGCAAAGTTATTTGTATCTGTGTGCAGGTCCACGTTGATTGCTAATATCTGGCGCCGTTAGCAGTTGACACCTTCTTGTTGAAACTGGGAGTCTCAGGGGAAATCGATCCTTGGTATCTTTGCCAAGGGAAAACTTCCGCTACACTGCATCTCACACCTTCCACTTGGGGTAACCAACGAGGGGCGAGAAGCCATCACCAGGCTTCCGCTTGAAGGTTGCCGAGATACACGAGATGTACATGGCGGTAAGTGGCGAGAGCGTGTGTGAAGAAGTACACCCCTGCAGGATTAACATGATCTATTCGAATAGCCGGGTCCACGGTTATGGACTTCTTGGATGCTTACGTGGTACATAGACAACTTGAAGTGGATACTCTAAAATACTCATGACAAGTGTGAGTGCTATGGATGGCCTTCTCGTAGGGAGACGGGGATGAATCCATAGTGGTGTATTTTGTGGTGCTTAGTGGACTTGTGTGCGTCACCTCAAAAGAGTTACCAGCAATCGTAGATTAGGATAGCCACTGAGTCAAAGCTGGCTTGCTGCAACTAAACCCCACTTTGCCTTCTTGATACAAGTGCATGTATGATAGGATCTGATGTAAGTCTTGCTGAGTACCTTTGTACTCATGTTTGCTTAATTTATGTTTTGCAGATAGGATTGATGTCTCACTAGTAGTTCCGCTTGGACTTCGACAAGTAGCTTGTTACCTCAGCTACGATCTTGGACGAGTGTTGTAGATAGTCAGGCTCTTCAGCCTTTTTCATATGTAGATGTCTGTACTCAGACATGTTGTGCTTCCGCTTGTTGCTTGTATGCTCTGAATGTTGGGTCATGAGACCCATGTTTGTAATTTTTGGCTCCTCGGAGCCTAATGAATAAATACTTTGTTTATTAGAGTCTTGTTGTGATGCCATGTTGTATTTTCACATATTGAGCATATTGTGTGTATGTTATTGAAATGCTTGGTATGTGTGGGATCCGACACCTAGTTGTTTACCCTTGGTAGCCTATCTTACAGGGAAATGTCTCCTAGTGCTTCCACTGAGCCTTGATAGCTTGCTACTGCTCCGGAACACTTAGGCTGACCGGCATGTGTCCTTCTTCGTTCCTGTGTCTGTCCCTTAGGGGAAATGTCACGCGTTGCTCCTTTAAGTCCTTGTAGCTTGCTACGACTTGGGTTCATACGTTGATGACCGACACGTTCGTTGCTGGGTCATGTATGCCTGTCTCTGTAATTTAGTGCCACTTTTGGTTTATAACTGGTCATGTCGGCCCGGGTTCTCTGTCATATGGATGCTAGCAACACTATCATATACGTGAGCCAAAATGCGCAAACGGTCCCGGGCCAGGTAAGGTGGCACCAGTGGGGATACCGTGCGTGAGGCCGCAAAGTGATATGGTGTGTTACATGCTAGACCGGTGTGACTTAGGATCGGGGTCCCGACAAACAGAGTAGTTGAGATTTTGATATTGGAATGAAGCATGTGGAATACCGAAAGTCCTATTCTGAGCTCGAGCTCAAATGGACTCTTTATCTCAGCCGTCAGCTTACACTAAGATTCACACCAACCCAAGTATTTTAATCTGTATTCAGAGATGTATGTCCAGCTTTTTCCCAGACCCCTGGCACACCCAACCACCGCATTCAATGCAACGGCCGTCATCCTCATAGTGGCGGCTCAGATGCTGCTGCGTCGTGTGCCATGGCTCAGACGGCCACAACTAGGTGGGCGTCCAACCCAGCCCATTATTTTATCCCGTGAGAAAACCCGCTCATTCTTCCTCTCAAAGATTCCTCCACTGCTCTTGCTCCCCTCGCCTTATGCTCTTCAACCTCGCCGAGAAGAACGTCAGGGACGATGGCTTCCTCGTCTTCTTCCTCGCAGGCCTGCTCCCCTGCTCCTGCACTTCCTCGATCATCAAGCTGGGAGCTCACACTTGTTCCCATTCATTGAGATCACCTTGTAAGCAAATTGCTTCTTAAGATAAGCTAGCTTGTACTACAATACATGTCAGTTCCACCAGTTAGTACCTTTAAGCCACAATCAAACTTTTTCTAAATATGTGTACCTGAATTATCTACTTGCCTCACCGAGATGCCTCTAAGGTACATGCCATTGTACTCCCTCCGGTGGTGGCGTGGTGCCCAAGATAAGCCCAAGTGTTCTCACTGCGAAACACGGAACATTAGAGATCAATCATCCGCAACAACAATATCCCTGCTGGATTTTACTTAACAGAATACTTACATCTCACATGGTCCATTCATGTTGTAGGTATATGTCACACTCCAGCAGTCCTCTTGACAGTACCGGTCCGCGAAATGCGCGCGGATGCACCTTCAAAGTCCTCTTAGCACCAGGTTAGAATTCACCTCATGTTTGACACTCATCTCATCATCATGAATACTTGTCTCTGCCGGAGCCATACCAAGAAGGTTCTTTGCTCAACGTCCACAACATAAAAAGAGAAGCCATCCATCATTGGTACGGGTAGAAAAAACTACACAATCCAGCAAAATCACTCATTTAGTATAAATAAATTTTGCATGTCACTTAATGCAACCTATCTAATTTTGTATCGACCTACCTTCTACGTCCATTGTAGCTTGTGCCCAGAACATCTTCGTGCATCATGCTCCCCAAAAATTCGTAGTCTAGGTCATCAGTGTTATTCATCAGGTGCTCCTGTATTTTGTTCCCCAATGTCAAAAAGTGAGAATAAGTATCTTACAAACCAGAGCGAGAAATATGGACTTACCACAAAGCGATGTCAAACAGATGCCTCTTGCATACATGAAAATGATGTCCAACCAAGTATTGTTAATTCACCCGGAGACCCAAACTCAGATATAAAATTATCCCACAGAGGAAAATCAGGTACACGACCAGGTGCGTGAACCACTTCCTGCCCACAATCACCAGGGTTGTACACATATGAAGTTTGACATGAAATCAATTTCCACAGTCACTACTGGTACAATGCAACATATTGTCGTAGAAGCGGTGGAGAACATTTTGAGCAGTTGGTATCTCATGCTTAAGACCCACCTTCCCAGGTACTCTTCACCCATCCCCCCCCTACTTCATTCCAATGCCCACTTACAATCTCAGATTCCTTGATAGTCAAGTAGACACTGGTGCTGCACAATAAAAAAAGTGTTTGTCGGCAAATAAAACTGATAATGGTCTATCCATGTAATGATATACTTGTTTGTTACGTGTGTATACTAAACCAAACCAACCATATACCAGCTGTCCTACCACAGCCTTGGACTCTAGTGTTGCATTGCATTGATGGATCAGCCTGCACTTAACACGATCACCTTGTCCGCCAACTACACAAACTAAATCACGATTATTTGCCGCTTCAAATTAGGCAGAGAATAAATACATCAGCCTCCAGTTGGTCCTGGCATTTTATCTGGGTTAGTGGAAGGTAAGAAAATCGCACAACCACACCGCCACCGCCACCCCCAACCACATGGTATCAAGGGTACTACCCCCTTCATTTGAACCAAGCCATCATGAAAATGTAATCTAGCACCGTGGAAATGTAAGCTAGCACCCACCCTCAATAAATATTTTTAACCCATTTTTATATCCTACACCTTCAACACTTGCGTCGACATGATCTACTCGTTGCCTTAAGCTACCGCCAAGTTCGGACACTACCACTGACACGGTGTAGTCAGCATGCTGACAATGACTCCACAAGGTCAGTAGACAAATATGCACTTTATTTTTGGAAAGCCTCTAACCTGTAGTACCCCTGAAAGTGTATACATGGCTATCGTCATGACGTTGTACTGTCCCAGTAGTTATTGGAAGCTCATCCACGTCTACTTGCATGTTACCTCCAGTATTTCCACGAACAGAGCCACTTGATGTTGACAAATGAGCATTGCCAATATTAGAAGTGCAAATGCGAAATATTCAGTACAAAACATTGTAAACAAGCACACTCACCTTCATTCTTGACTGATGAAACATTCGGCTCGACTATCTCAGCCGCTTGTAAATAATGTACACCTTAGCAAAGGTTCACATTGTTCTACCTTAGTTGCTACACAAGGTCCCTCGTGTACACATCTATGTGCTTGTGCGACGGCCAGTGGATTGTCTCGCCAAAATTAGGCGAAAGCGAGTGGTTTTTTATTCTCTCTATGTTCTGCAATATACCACCCATTGTCTTCTGCTCGCAAAAGCCTTATGAGAGAAGGGCACTCGCATCGACAAGATATCGTGTTCTCAACACCAGCTTGGCCCTGCATAATGCTCCCACATTTGAAACACTCAGCAAGGTTATACTACTCAAACGACTAAACTGAAGCGGCAACCACTAGCATAAGTAAAATTATGTACTCACCGAGCTAGCACACACTATTTCCTACATGCATTTCGTCCTCTTGACATTTAACCTGTTCTTCCCATATCGGATGCCGAACCCTTTTTCCCATGAGTACAGACTGTAGAAGTCATAAGCCTCACCCAGTGAGTCAAAGTTAGTGCCAAGGACTTGTGTGATTACATTCTCAGCTGGGTTCTGGGCATAACTCCTAACAACCTTTTCAAATGCACTGACACGATTAGGGAAGGGTGGTCTGCTCGGTGCGGCAGCTCCTATCCTAACCCTGAAAACATAACATTTTCACATTTTTTCAGCTGCCTGAATTCACTATGTAGAATTTTTGTTCTCATCGGATTTTCAGACGTCCAGTAAACATAAAGTTAGCTTGCTGCCTGCAAATCTATGCAATCTCAACATTTTCACATGTTATCTGTCTGAATTCAGTAAAGTAGCATTTCCTCATAGGAACTGCTTGGGAGGGTTCAGTGAGTATGATGCAGCTTGATGACTGCAAAAAATCATAATTTGTTCTAACATAATGAATTAACCTTGACATGAAAACAAAACATTTCACATATTTAACTGCCTGAATTCAATAAGTACCATTTTTTATCATATGGAATTTCAGACGTACATCAAATAATTTTTCCACTTGCTGCGTGCAAATCACTACACTAGCAGCAAATTCACGTGCTAACTATCAGAATTCAGTAAAGAAACATATCTTTCAAATGAGCTGCCTCAGGGTTCATTAAGCATGATTCATTTTGCTGACTGCAGAAATCACTAGTTTGTCTAATCTCAAGAATTAACCAGTCATCCGAACAATTATGTAAATCTCTAGATCACTCACTGCAATAGAATTCCAACACCAACCTCTTGTTCCAACCACGGGCACAAGGATTCATCTTGCCAGTGGAGAGCTCCGACGACGGAGGCAAACTCTCCCTCCTACCAACCAGCGCTACATTTGCCGCGACAATTTGAGCGTCCGCGCTTTCCATCGGTGCTGACTGCTCCGCCACCTACTGCTCGACCACCATAGCACCTCCCATCGACGCTGACGGCACTAGGATCGCCATGAAGCCCTCTCCTACTTCCTCAAGGACAGCAGATCTGACCGCCAACTCCTGCTCCTGCACAATAGCACCTCTCGTCGGCGCCGTCTCCACAGGGCTGGAACCAAGATTTCTTCCTCCCTTGAGGAGAGTGGATCTTATTCAAGCCAATTCAGATCCTATCAGTCATCAAATCCAGACGGCTAGGAATTGTGACGAAACCGCGAGAGCAATAAGGATCTACGCACCTGCTAATTGCTTGCATCAGAAACTCCATGGTGCCAAGCCGCCGACGCTCCTTCTCCCTCCGCCGTAGTCGCCAGTATCGAAGACCGCCCTAGGCAGAGAAGACACTGGATAATGCCCTAACTCACCAAACGAAAATGTCAACTTCCCGGTCCACAGATCAGATGGCTTATTGCGTTTCTGACCCACGGCCCACTTGATGCAGCGAAACGGACGTCCACTAGGCCGTTAAGAATGGCCCATGAGGCACCGCAGGTACATCTGTATTTGTCTACAGTGTCCATTTTCTGGAAATCCACCAGCTCACGTGTAAAGAAACGGCTCACATCCCTATGCTCTATCGAACGGGCTGGATAACGAGCTCATTTGAGCTCGAGCCCAGTTACTCCATGTCCATGGAATACACTCTATTACGATGTTGAGTTGAGTTATGGAAAGAACATTGTAATAGTTCGTGAAGAAATAGAAGTTGATATTATTAGAATCTAGGAAGGAAGTATTATGAGATGTTGGATGATTGTGAGTGCCTCTCTTGCTATCTCACCCAGACTAAAACCTATGACCCATGGACAAGCTGCCCCAAACCTTTCTCAGACAAACGACCCCGTTTTACCCAAGGATATCCGTATGTTGTCCTGAGAACCCCTTCTGTCTTATACCTACATATGACAACCCTTTACGAGTCTTTTCTCAAAGGCCTGGAAACCATCATGACCCTGACCAGCGATCAGGATTTCCCAAAGATCCTGAAGGACATGATGAAGCATATTCACTTGGAAGTAGGTTCAGTTTACAAGGGTTATCCCTTCATGGAGAATGAAGTTGAACTCGGGAATGCCTGAGTAGGATGCATGCAGAGATGATGAAGATAAAGCACACGACCAATAGGATGAAGCAAAAGATTGATGATTTCAAGGATTACATTACACAATTCCAGTGGGACTGAAGCGTCCTTAGCTAGGATAAATGAATAAAGATGGGAGGAATGTTTGACCATACCCAACTAGGTGGATGGAAACATTTGTAATGAAGCACCTTTGAAATTGAAGTGTCGAATAGTGGTTCAGGATGCAATAAGAGATTTGATATGATGAGAATATGGATTATGGATGAACCAGTGCATTTTAGGCCGATACTTTTCTGTGTGAACCCCGGACCAATAGTAAGGAAACTGTTGCCCCAAATAGTGGAGTTTGCACAAATAAGTTGGAGTCTATATTTGATATGAAGCTTACCCCAAGGACGTGAAGGAAAGAAGTACAATTGGATTTAAAGAAGGTGTAATGCTATAGTGTGCAGCAATAGTGACTCCAAGGATGAATTAAGAATATACAAGTTCTGAAGTGGACCCATAAGCCGAGGACCTAAGGAGGCTACGTAATCCCAAGGGAACCACGAGACTTGTCATAAGTAATATGTTTCTGCTATAGTAAAGCAGGGCATGTTTCTAGAGATTGTCTCAAGGAGAAGGAGATTTGTGCTAAGTTGTAGAGTTGAAGCATGCAATGGAAATGCAGTAGATCGTAGTAAGTTGAGAATCGGTGAAGTTAGCAGCCTAGTATTGATTTTGGACTTTATGAGTTGTTACTACATAAGTGATGAGTGAAGACATGATACATGGATCAAGATTTTGAAGAAACTAGTGTTATTCATTTTAAGTGTGGTAGAATCCAACACCATTACCCGAATACACTAGCTAGTGGTTTAGTTATGTCAGACCTTGGAATGGACCACTCAATGATGAGTCTGAGTAATTACATCTTAATTTGTACCAAGAGAAGGAAGGGAAAACCGTACAAATTGGATGGGTTTATGAATGCTAAGGAAGTTGGATGTTGGAAGTATGCTCAGTGGCAACCCGATGATGAGACCAAGTGTTACTAGTGACAAGTTGGACATGAGCCACAACCCACAGGCCCCAGGACCTATCAAGAAAGCAAGCACACTCTTGCTGAAGGAAAACCCCTGGTAGAAGTTACGACTTTGCCCACAGACGATTTTATAGGTGTCTATGCAAAACCCGAGGGTTGTGAAGAAACGATAGATGTTTTGTTTGGCTTGCAGAATCAATGGATTCCTCCGAACTTAGTTCGTTGACAAGAAAAATTCTGCAATGCTTGTGAGGATGGTCGAGTGTTAGAATGCGAGATTCACTAAACCATATACAAGGTAATGATTTGGGTGCGGAATGGATTGATCACCATACCGACTTACTCTTCTTATTCACCTCTGTGATATGGAATGGTAAATCTGAGTGACTTACCTATAGTAGAGAGACGACGATGTCAAAACCTTGTTTAAACCTTAGAATGGTATAGTAGTTTTTCCCCTTGTACAAGGCTGTTGTTGCGAACCGTAGGAATTACGGTGAGAATGAAGCCCAGACCCATTTTCTGCAGGGACCCAGTAAATTTTGTTTGATGACCACCATGAGATATCGATATTTGTTTAGTATTGGCGCCAGACTTGTCAGTTGAGAAGAGCCAGTCTCGAAAGAACCTTACCAAGATGAACGGACACAAGAATTGAGGAAAAGGTTATGCCACTACCGAAAGAGCCCAGAGAAGGAATTATCCCGAAGATTTGAGAAGACCGACACTGTCAACAATAAGGATGGAGTACTTGAGTTTTGAAGGAACCGTAACCCTCCTTCTAAGTGTGGTAGCACACTAGACCATACCGATCAATGGATTGTTAGGAGAACCCCAAACCCTAACCTATTTCTTGCTAGCCTCTCTGAATCTTGAGGACGAGATTCATTTTAAGTGTGGTAGGTTTGTAACATCCCAAAATTCTAAATTTCGGACTGTTATAATAAATAGATAGATTTGATTGCTTGCTTGATGTGCTGTGTGAAATTTGAAACTTTTGAAAGTTAAATGAGAGGGAATGAAATGACTTTCCCAAACTTTCACTTTGAATTTGTGATCTCCGGGAATTATAATTCTTTTTCATCACAAAACCCTGGAGTGAAGATAAAATGACTTCTTCCATTTATTAAATGAAAAAGGGTTTTGAAAAGATTTTGAATTTTATTCTTGAAATATTTTAAATTCAGAAACTTTATGCAACTCAATGATTTTCCCGAGAGAAGATAAAATGACTTCTTCAAATTATAGGAAATATGAGTTGGAATTTTTTTTGAAATTTTCTACAACTCATTTTCAAAATTTGAGTTATTGGGTTTTATTCAAATTATTTTTCTCCAAAAATAAAATATATGGAAAATAGGGTAACATGATTCCCTATAGTAGAAAATTGGAGAAAAATAAATTTGAAATCATTTTGGTATTTTTAAAATGATTTTTATTGGATTTTATTGCAACAGTAGCACGTTTTGATTTATTTAAATTTGTGGGTATTTTATTTGATTGTAGAAAAATGTTCATGTTGTAGAGTTTGTTTTTCTGAAAATTTTGATATATAATATGGCTATATTATATATTAATTTTATTTGTTTTTATCTCTTTCTTTTGCATGTGTTAAAAAAAGTTTCTTACCCCGCCGACTGGGCCGGCCCAGCACCCGAGCCAGGCCCAGCCGAGCGCGCCGCTCGTCCCCGTCGTCCCCGAGCGGGATTTTGCTCGGGAGTCCGCCGCCGTCATGGCTGCGCCGCCGCCGCCTTTGCGTCGTGGCCACCCCGGCCTCTTCTTGCCCCTCCTCCACGCAACGCCGCCGCCTCTCCCCTCCATAAATAGCACCGCCCTAGGCCTCGTCTCGCCCCTCGCTTCGCGCGCCGCCGCCGCCGCCCGCACTGCATGCCGCCCCGTCCGCAGCCGCGCCGGGAGCCGCCGCTGTCTGCCCGCCCCTCGCCGGAGTTCGCTGGAACTCGCCAGAGTCCGCTCTGACCCAGACCCGATCCGCCCCGGTCCGATCCGCCCGAATCGCGGTTTATGCCGGAAAACCGCCGAGGTATAAAACCGCCCGATTTTCTGTTTCTTTTTAGTTTAGGGTTCTTTTTAAAACCAGATCGGTTTTATTTTCGGTTTTATTTTGAAAACCCTAGGTCTAGATATGTTTTTTTAGGTTAGTTATTCAGTGAACGTTCTCTTTTTAGAACTAAACAGCGAGTGTTCGCACGATAAGTTTTCTTTTTCTGTTTTAGTTTTCGGCTAGGGACCTATCTGTGAATATTTATTTCACAGCTTAGCCCCTGAACTTCGAGCAGCCACAACTTTTTGCTCGTTGGTCCAAATCCAACGAAACCAACGCCCATGTCTTCGTTACGATCCCCTCTTTCTAGTAAAACAACTTAAAAATGTTTTTGAAAGTTTTAAAATTCGAATTCAACTAGATTTGTTTCAAACTTCTTTTGATCACAACTTGAGTTTTATAACTCCGTTTTAGTTGATTCTTTTTTCAAATCGAAGCTCTTGACCTAACCTTTCTGATAAGGCCAAATTCACATAATTTTGGTACTGTTAGAAATTGGTTTATATTTCAAGAGTCATTCGTTTCTTTTCGAAGTTTTCGGAAGTGTTTTATTCGTTCTTTCCGATCTTCTGAGTCATTGCTTATGTGTGGTTACTATTGTTTGCTTACGATAGATTGAACGGAGTGTGACGAGTAGATCTATCATGAGTTTTGAGTGGGAAGAATCTACATCGTCAGTACAAGGCAAGTTCACACTTTGATCATACTTTCCAATACCCAGTTTTATTGCATTAGTTATATCCTCAAACACTTGCATGAGTAGGATCTCTTAGCTTGTGGGTCTGGGAAGTAGATTGAGGTAGAACCTAATACCTGCATTATTTTCAAACCCTTGGGAGTTACTTCTACGTTATGCTTAGGTTGCCATGCTATGCTCGTAGACGTGGATTGGGTTTGAGAGTATCCATGACAGATGTGAGTTGTTAATTAATGGTTCGACTTAAGGTGGCTACTTGAATACACATCTGGGTGGATTGGTTGCAGGGCACCTGGAGAATCCAGTGTTGTCCTAGGAAATCCCGGGGTTCCGTGTGATTTTTCCTATGGAATGCCACCCAGGCTCAAAGGGATCATAAAAATATTCATGCTAGAAACTTCTGTGTGCAGCCACAATGCCATGATGGGCTCTGGCATAGTATGAGTAAGTTGTGTGAGCTCTTTCAGTGGTGGACTAGTAGATGTAGGGGAAAGTAGGTGTACCGGTCCACCCGGGGTAAAGAGTGAATGCTTCTGAAAGACTGTGTCTCGGTCATCCGTTTCTCAAACACCATGCAGTGCGAGAAATCCAACGGAGGAGATCGAGTCTTGTGGGGAGAAGTGCGTAAACCTCTGCAGAGTGTACAAACTAATCATGATTAGTCGTGTCCCGGTTATGGACATCTTGAGTATCTAGTACTTGAATTATTGGTTGATCTCATCACTCTAAAATTAATTTGTTGGGTTAATGACTACTTTAATTGGGATTGAGTTGGAGGAACCTTCTCAATGATGTTCAACTACCATGATAGTTAGAATAAAAGTTATTCCTTTGTGGTAGGGAAAAATCAGCTTTATGCAAAAACTGCCTTACAGCCTCCACCAGCCAAATATGCATGTAGTTATAGGCTTTGTTCATTATTACTTCTACAGTGTTAATTTGCCAGTACATTTAATGTACTGACCTACATGGCTGCAACACCTTATGTTGCAGGAATTATTCGACGAGTAAGTGTTACGTTAGGGTTGCGCTGTCTACACTCAACTTTGCCGTTGGTGTTGATGGGAATCCACAACCTTTGTTACTTCCGCTATGGATTTGAGGTAATAGTATTTATGTTACTTAATACATGTGATTTACCTCTGTTATAAATCCTTGAGTACTGTGTGTGTCAGCATACCGATCCAGGGATGACACTTAAGCACGGGGACTTGATCCATTCGGGTCGGGTCGCTACATTCAGGTATTGCATTTGTGACGGTCAGGTATTAATAACCACATAAGAATGACACGCTAATATAATATCTTGGTTGCATCATACTCCCTCCGTAAATTAATATAAAAGCGTTTAGATCACTATTTTAGTGATCTAAACGCTCTTATATTAGTTTACAGAGGGAGTACATTTTAATGGTTAGGTACCTAGCAGCATTCTAGTGGTGAGTGCTGATTTTGATTCTTCATCAGGTGATTCAAGAGATTCCTAAAGAAGCAATACCAAACAGTTTGAAACCAACAAACCATATAAGATGAGTACAAATGAACAAACAGAAGGTACCTCTAGTGGCAGTTTCATGGCATGCCGTTGATTGGTGAAGGTGGAACTGGAGTCCGAATAATTCCATCTCTTTGCATAATTGCAATACAAAAATTGAACTGCAAAAAAGGCTTATATTTCGTATAGAGGTAGTACTAACTAAGAAAATTATGTGACCACGTCTATTTTCGGCAAGGGCTAACTTACCAAGAGTACAGTAAACCACTAACCACAACTATTAATGAGAATTCAATTCATGTGTGTAAACAGCAATGTTTTTAAGGCGGTAAGGCGAGGCAGGGCGCTGGGTGTCGGTGTACTAAAGTAGGGGTACCTTAGTATCCCGACTTGTGCACGGGCAGTAGCAGCGTCCCGTGGTCGGGCTCACCACGTGCCCGCCAAAGCCCGCTCTAGTTCCCTTGAAGCCATTCAAGAATAAAGTATACAAGTCAGAAGAACAAGGCCCCGACAAGAGGAGCTTGCCGGGAAGGCTACTCCAAGCACAAGACCATTCTATTTTCACAAGACCCTGGCAAGAGGAGCTTGCTAGGAAGACCAGAAAA
Source organism: Secale cereale (assembly GCA_902687465.1). Taxonomy (NCBI): domain Eukaryota; kingdom Viridiplantae; phylum Streptophyta; class Magnoliopsida; order Poales; family Poaceae; genus Secale; species Secale cereale. The sequence continues at coordinate 538,598,347 of LR738713.1, forward strand.
CAGCATCTCAGAAGACATATCGTGGCGCATCACGCGCCCCGGCAGGACCCGGGAAGCGACAAACTTCCGGGCCCGGCAAGCGAGCAACCCCGGCAAGGTGCTTGCCGGGGGAAGCTTTCACTGTGTGCCCGCACTCTAGCTCATATGTCCACGCGTCGCCCTGGGGCCCTTCCAGGGGCACGTGGCAGACGGCTGTGCAGCCTGGGGTACACGGTGGCGAGCCGCGGTGACGAGGCCACCATCGTGGCAAACGGAGACGCCCGGGCGGACGCTTTTGGGGTGACGGCGACGGGCATTCAATGCCCTTGTCCCCCACCGTCAAGGTTAGGTATAGGCCACTGTACATACACTGTACATGCACTGTTACAACTACCACCTATTTTACGTTTTTACCCTCCCCTACGTTGACACCTGTCGGTGACCCCTTTGAGCTATAAAAGGAGGCCCATGCACAACGTAGAGGGGGTTCGATCCCAAAAATTTGATCACTCCCACGCTCGGTGTAGCCAACACTGTAGATCTTCTTGCTCCCGAGCCAAGAACTCAATACAACCAAAGCAGGAGTAGGGTTTTACGCATCTGTGCGGCCCGAACCTGGGTAAACTGCTCGCGTGTGCCCCTCGATCTGCTCTTTGTGCTCCCTCCGCTCCCTTGCCGGACCAAAAAGGAGCTCCGGTCCCATAGGTGTTCGTGGGCGATCAGTTTCCCCGACACTGGGGGCGCCTCACTGCCATTTGAGCCTAAATCTGTTTAGCCGGTAGCCACCACACATTAAAGAACAAATATGGAATGATGTCCTTTTTAGAGCAAAACACACGACCAAAGGTTTCCCCTAATTTCTTTTCTTCGAATTGTCTCTAGCCATAAGTTTGTTATATGTGACAAAAGCGAGAAAGAAACCACACCGGGACGAACAAAAATAGACCATAATGAAGGAATTTATAGTAGTTTTCCACCTCAGAAAATTGATGATACAAATACAATGATACATTTGTGTATTCCCCCTTGGAGTCATGCTACCAAAAGAGGCATCTATCTCAACGGTGAGAGCTACACTTTGAATATTTTGTTCAAGGTTGTATGAAGATTCCATGCATCATTGGGGAACTGGACACCACATATGTATGCGCTCCTGAGGCACCCATCTCTTTCAAGATGATTGAATCTGTTTGCTTCTTATAAGAGCTACAATCACCTTCTTTTTTCCATTTTACCCCATATTGTAGGGTGGATCTCGAAAGATAGGAAAAAATTGTCATCATCTCTAATATATCCTTTTAGCCGGTTGTAAGCAAGCAAAGGTTAACATATCTAAGATAAACATGAAGGAAATATGCCCTAGAGGCAATAATAAAGTTGTTATTTATATTTCCTTATATCATGATAAATGTTTATTATTCATGCTAGAATTGTATTAACCGGAAACTTAGTACATGTGTGAATACATAGACAAAACAGAGTGTCCCTAGTATGCCTCTACTAGACTAGCTCATTGATCAAAGATGGTTATGTTTCCTAGCCATAGACATGAGTTGTCATTTGATCAACGGGATCACATCATTAGGAGAATGATGTGATGGACTAGACCCATCCGTTAGCATAGCACTATGATCGTTTAGTTTTACTGCTATTGCTTTCTTCATGACTTATACATGTTCCTATGACTATGAGATTATGCAACTCCTGAATACCGTAGGAACACCTTGTGTGCTATCAAACGTCACAACGTAACTGGGTGATCATAAAGATGCTCTACAGGTGTCTCCGAAAGTATTCGTGGTGTTGGCATAGATCAAGATTAGGATTTGTCACTCCGAAGTGTCGGAGAGGTATCTCTGGGCCCTCTCGGTAACACACATCATAATAAGCCTTGCAAGCAAAAGACTAATGAGTTAATCACGAGATGATGTGTTACGGAACGAGTAAAGAGACTTGCCGGTAACGAGATTGAACTAGGTATAGAGATACCGACGATCGAATCTCGGGCAAGTAACATACCGATGACAAAAGGAACAACGTATGTTGTTATGCGGTTTGACCGATAAAGATCTTCGTAGAATATGTAGGAGCCAATATGAACATCCAGGTTCCGCTATTGGTTATTGACCAGAGATGAGTCTCGGTCATGTCTACATAGTTCTCGAACCCGTAGGGTCCGCACGCTTAACGTTTGATGACGATCGGTATTATGAGTTTATGAGTTTTGATGTACCGAAGGTAGTTCGGAGTCCCGGATGAGATCACGGAGATGACGAGGAGTCTCGGAATGTCCGAGACATAAAGATTGATATATTGGACGACTATATTCGGACACCGGAAGTGTTCCGGAAAAGTTTCGGATTTAACGGGATTGCCGGAGGGGGTTACCGGAACCCCCTACGAAGGGGGATGGTCCATAGTGGGCCTTAAGGAAAGGAGAGAGGCAGCCCATAGAGGCTGGCCGGCGCCCCACCTAGGGATCCTAGTTGGACTAGGATTGGGGGGGCGCCACCTCTCCCTCTTTTCCTTTCCCTCTCTTCCTTCTTGGTGGACTCCTACTAGGAATAGGATTGCAATCCTATTCCTAGTAGGAGTGCCCTAGCCGCACCATAGGAGGCCGGCCGGCCCTCCCCTCTTGCTCCTTTATATACGGGGGCAGGGGGGCACCCAAAGACACACAAGTTGAATTGTTCCAGCCGTGTGCGGTGCCCCCCTCCACAGAAACACACCTCGGTCATACCGTCGCGGTGCTTAGGCGAAACCCTGCGCCGGTGAATACATCATATCCGTCACCACGCCGTCGTGCTGACGAAACTCTCCCGTGAAGCTCAACTGGATCAAGAGCTCGTGGGACGTCATCAAGCTGAACGTGTGCTAAACGTGGAGGTGTCGTACGTTCGGTGCTTGATCGGTTGAATCGCGAAGAAGTTCGACTACATCAACCGCGTCACTTGACGCTTCCGCTTCCGGTCTACGAGGGTACGTAGACACACTCTTCCCTCTCGTTGCTATGCATCTGGTAGATAGATCTTGCGTGATCGTAGGAAAATTTTAAAATACTACGGTCCCCAACAGTGGCATCATGAGCCAGGTCTATGCGTAGATGATATGCACGAGTAGAACACAATGAGTTGTGGGCGATACTAGTCATACTGCTTACCAACATGTCATACTTTGCTTCGGCGGTATTGTGAGATGAAGCGGCCCGGACCGACATTACGCGTACGCTTACGCGAGACTGGTTTCACCGTTACGAGCACTCGTTGCTTAAAGGTGACTGGCGGGTGTCTGTCTCTCTCACTTTAGCTGAATCAAGTGTGGCTACGCCCGGTCCTTGTGAAGGTTAAAACATCACATACTTGACGAAACATCGTTGTGGTTTTGTATGCGTAGGTAAGAACGGTTCTTGCTAAGCCCGTAACAGCCACGTAAAACTTGCAACAACAAAGTAGAGGACGTCTAACTTGTTTTTGCAGGGCATGTTGTGATGTGATATGGTCAAGACATGATGAGTTATACGGTTTTGTATGAGATGATCATGTTTTGTAATGTTATCGGCAACTGGCAGGAGCCATATAGTTGTCGCTTTATTGTATGAAATGCAATCGCCATGTAATTGCTTTACTTTATCACTAAGCGGTAGCGATAGTCGTAGAAGCAATAGTTGCCGAGACGACAACGATGCTACGATGGAGATCAAGGTGTCACGCCGGTGACGAAGGTGATCATGACGGTGCTTTGGAGATGGAGATCAAAAGCACAAGATGATGATGGCCATATCATGTCACATATTTTGATTTGCATGTGATGTTTATCTTATTATGCTTCTTATTTTGCTTAGAACGACGGTAGCATTATAAGATGATCCCTTACTAAATATCAAGGTATAAGTGTTCTCCCTGAGTATGCACCGTTGCGAAAGTTCGTCGTGCCGAGACACCACGTGATGATCGGGTGTGATAAGCTCTACATTCAAATACAACGGGTGTAAGCCAGTTTTGCACACGCAGAATACTCGGGTTAAACTTGACGAGCCTAGCATATGCAGATATGGCCTCGGAACACTGGAGACAGAAAGGTCGAGCGTGAATCATATAGTAGATATGATCAACATAAGATGTTCACCATTGAAACTACTCCATCTCACGTGATGATCGGACATGGTTTAGTTGATTTGGATCACGTGATCATTTAGATGATTAGAGGGATGTCTATCTAAGTGGGAGTTCTTAAGTAATATGATTAAATTGAACTTTAATTTATCATGAACTTAGTCCTCGTAGTATTAGCTTATCTATGTTGTAGATCAATAGCTCACGATGTTGCTCCCCGTTTATTTTTTTATATGTTCCTAGAGAAAACTAAGTTGAAAGATGTTAGTAGCAATGATGCGGAATTGTTCTGTGATCTGGGGATTATCCTCATTGCTGCACAGAAGAATTATGTCCTTGATGCACCGCTAGGTGACAGACCTATTGCAGGAGCAGATGTAGACGTTATGAACGTTTTGACAAAAGCTCGATATGATGACTACTTGATAGTTTAGTGCACCGTGCTTTACGGCTTATAACCGGGACTTCAAAAACGTTTTGAACGCCACGGAGCATATAAGATGTTCCAAGAGTTGAAATTAGTATTTCATACTCATGCCCGTGTCGAGAGGTATGAGACCTCTGACAGTACTTTGCCTACAAGATGGAGGAGAATAGCTCAACCAGTGAGCATGTGCTCAGATTGTCTGGGTACTGCAATTGCTTGAATCAAGTGGGAGTTAATCTTCCAGATAAGATAGTAATTGACAAAGTTCTCTAGTCACTATCACCAAGTTAGTGAACTTCGTGATGAACTATAATATGCAAGGGATGACGAAAGTAATTCCCGAGCTCTTCGCGATGCTAAAATCGGCGAAGGTAGAAATCAAGAAAGAGCATCAAGTGTTGATGGTTAACAAGACCACTTGTTTCAAGTAAAGGGCAAAGGGATAGAAGGGGAACTTCAAGAAGAATGACAAGCAAGTTGTCACTCCCGTGAAGAAACCCAAAGCTAAACTCAGGCCTGAAACTAAGTGCTTCTACTGCAAAGGAAATGGTCACTGGAAGTGGAACTGCCCTAGATACTTGGCGGATAAGAAGGATGGCAAAGTGAACAAAGGTATATTTTGATATACAGATTATTGATGTGTATTTTACTAGTGTTCATAGCAACCCTTGGGTATTTGATACCGGTTCAGTTGCTAAAATTAGTAACTCGAAACGAGAATTGCATAATGAACAGAGACTAGTTAAAGGTGAAGTGACGATGTGTGTTGGAAGTGGTTCCAAGATTGATATGATCATCATCGCACACTCCCTATACTTTCGGGATTAGTGTAAAACCTAAATAAATGTTATTTGGCATTTGCGTTGAGCATGAATATGATTTGATCATATTTGTTGCAATACGGTTATTCATTTAAAGTCATAGAATAATTGTTATTCTGTTTACATGAATAAAACCTTCGATGGTCATACACCCAATGAAAATAGTTTGTTGGATCTCGATCGTGGTGATACACATATTCATAATATTGAAGCCAAAAGATGCAAGGTTAATAATGATAGTGCAACTTATTTGTGGCACTGCCGTTTAGGTCATAATGGTGTAAAGCGCATGAAGAAACTCCATAGTGATGGACTTTTGGAATCACTTGATTATGAATCACTTGATGCTTGCGAACCATGCCTCATGGGCAAGATGACTAAAACTCCGTTCTCCGGAACAATGGAGCGAGCAACAGATTTGTTGGAGATCATACATACAGATGTATGTGGACCAATGAGTGTTGAAGCTCGCGGCAGGTATCGTTATTTTCTGATCTTCACTGATGATTTGAGCAGATATGGGTATATCTACTTAATGAAGAACAAGTCTGAAACATTTGAAAAATTCAAAGAATTTCAGAGTGAAGTGGAGAATCATCGTAACAAGAAAATAAGAGTTTCTACGATATGATCGTAGAGATAAAATATTTGAATTAGCGAGTTTGGCCTTCAGTAAAAACAATGTGAAATAGTTTCACTACTCACGCCACCTGGAACACCACAGTGTAATGGTGTGTCCGAACATCATAACCGTACTTTATTAGATATGGTGCGATCGATGATGTCCCTTACCGATCTACCACTATCGCTTTTGGGGTTATGCATTAGAGACAGCTACATTCACGTTAAATAGGGCACCATCTAAATCCGTGGAGATGACACCGTATGAACTGTGGTTTGACGAGAGACCTAAGCTGTCATTTCTTTAAGTTTGGGACTGCGATGCTTATGTGAAAAAGTTTCAACATGATAAGCTCGAACCCAAATCGGAGCAGTAAATCTTCATAGGATACCCAAAAAGAAACTGTTGGGTACACCTTCTATCACAGATCCTAAGGCAAGGTCTTTGTTGCTAAGAGTGGATCCTTTCTAGAGAAGGAGTTTCTCTCGAAAGAAGTGAGTGGGAGGAAAGTAGAACTTGATGAGGTAATTGTACCTTCTCCCGAATTGGAAGGTAGTGCATCACAGAAACTCGTTCCAGTGATTCCTACACCAATTAGTAAGGAAGCTAATGATGATGATCATGAAACTTCGGATCAAGTTTCTGCTGAACGTCGTAGATCAACCAGAGTACGTTCCGCACCAGAGTGGTATGGCAACCCAGTTCTGGAAATCATGTTACTAGACCATGATGAACCTACGAACTATGAGGAAGCGATGATGAGCCCAGATTCCGCAAAATGGCTTGAGGCCATGAAATCTGAGATGGGATCCATGTATGAGAACAAAGTATGGACTTTGGTTGACTTGCCCGATGATCGGCAGGCCATCGAAAATAAATGGATCTTTAAGAGGAAGACCGACGCAGACGGTAATATTACTGTTTACAAAGCTCGACTTGTTGCAAAAGGGTTTCGACAAGTTCAAGGAGTTGACTACGATGAGACTTTCTCACCTGTAGCGATGCTTAAGTCTGTCCGAATCATGTTAGCAATTGCCGCATTTTATGATTATGAAATCTGGCAAATGGATGTCAAAACTGCATTCCTGAATGGATATCTCAAAGAAGAGTTGCATATGATGCAACCAGAAGGTTTTGTCGATCCAAAAGGTGCTAACAAAGTATGCAAGCTCCAGCGATCCATCTATGGACTGGTGCAAGCATCTCGGAGTTGGAATATACGCTTTGATGAGGTGATCAAAGCATATAGATTTATACAGACTTGCGGTGAAGCCTGTATTTACAAGAAGTGAGTGGGAGCACTACAACCTTTCTGATAAGTATATGTGAATGACATATTGTCGATCGGAAATGATGTAGAATTTTCTGGAAAGCATAAAGGAGTGTTTGAAAGGAGTTTTTCAAAGAAAGACCTTGGTGAAGCTGCTTACATATTGGGCATCAAGATCTATAGAGATAGATCAAGACGCTTGATAAGACTTTCAATGAGTACATACCTTGATAAGATTTTGAAGTAGTTCAAAATGAATCAGTCAAAGAAGGAGTTCTTGCCTGACTTGTAAGGTGTAAAGTTGAGTAAGACTCAAAGCCAGACCACGGCAGAAAAATATAGAGAGAATGAAAGTCATTCCCTATGCCTCAGCCATAGGTTCTATAAAGTATGCCATGCTGTGTACCAAACATGTTGTGTACCTTGCCATGAGTTTGTCAAGGGGGTACAATAGTGATCTAGGAGTAGATCACTGTACAGCGGTCAAAATTATCCTTAGTAACTGGATGACTAAGGAAATGTTTCTCGATTATGGAGGTGATAAAGAGTTCGTCGTAAGGGGTTACACCGATGCAAGCTTTGACACTAAATCCAGATGACTCTAAGTATCAATCTGGATGTGTATTGAAAGTGGGAGCAATTAGCTAGAGTAGCTCCATGCAGAACATTGTAGACATAGAAATTTGCGAAATACATACGGATCTGAATATGACAGACCCGTTGACTAAACTTCTCTCACAAGCAAAACATGATCACACCTTATTACTCTTGGGTATTAATCACATAGCGATGTGAACTAGATTATTGACTCTAGTAAACCCTTTGGGTGTTGGTCACATAGCGATGTGAACTATGGGTGTTATTCACATAACGATGTGAACTATCGGTATTAAATCACATGGCGATGTGAGCTAGATTATTGACTCTAGTGCAAGTGGGAGACTGAAGGAAATATGCCCTAGAGGCAATAATAAAGTTGTTATTTATATTTCCTTATATCATGATAAATGTTTATTATTCATGCTAGAATTGTATTAACCGGAAACTTAGTACATGTGTGAATACATAGACAAAACAGAGTGTCCCTAGTATGTCTCTACTAGACTAGCTCATTGATCAAAGATGGTTATGTTTCCTAGCCATAGACATGAGTTGTCATTTGATCAACGGGATCACATCATTAGGAGAATGATGTGATGGACTAGACCCATCCGTTAGCATAGCACTATGATCGTTTAGTTTTACTGCTATTGCTTTCTTCATGACTTATACATGTTCCTATGACTATGAGATTATGCAACTCCCGAATACCGTAGGAACACCTTGTGTGCTATCAAATGTCACAACGTAACTGGGTGATCATAAAGATGCTCTACAGGTGTCTCCGAAAGTATTCGTGGTGTTGGCATAGATCAAGATTAGGATTTGTCACTCCGAAGTGTCGGAGAGGTATCTCTGGGCCCTCTCGGTAACACACATCATAATAAGCCTTGCAAGCAAAAGACTAATGAGTTAGTCACGAGATGATGTGTTACGGAACGAGTAAAGAGACTTGCCGGTAACGAGATTGAACTAGGTATAGAGATACCGACGATCGAATCTCGGGCAAGTAACATACCGATGACAAAAGGAACAACGTATGTTGTTATGCGGTTTGACCGATAAAGATCTTCGTAGAATATGTAGGAGCCAATATGAACATCCAGGTTCCGCTATTGGTTATTGACCATAGATGAGTCTCGGTCATGTCTACATAGTTCTCGAACCCGTAGGGTCCGCATGCTTAACGTTTGATGACGATCGGTATTATGAGTTTATGAGTTTTGATGTACCGAAGGTAGTTCGGAGTCCCGGATGAGATCACGGACATGACGAGGAGTCTCGGAATGTCCGAGACATAAAGATTGATATATTGGATGACTATATTCGGACACCGGAAGTGTTCCGGAAAAGTTTCGGATTTAACGGGATTGCCGAAGGGGGTTACCGGAACCCCCTACGAAGGGGGATGGTCCATAGTGGGCCTTAAGGAAAGGAGAGAGGCAGCCCATAGAGGCTGGCCGGCGCCCCACCTAGGGATCCTAGTTGGACTAGGATTGGGGGGGCGCCACCTCTCCCTCTTTTCCTTTCCCTCTCTTCCTTCTTGGTGGACTCCTACTAGGAATAGGATTGCAATCCTATTCCTAGTAGGAGTGCCCTAGCCGCACCATAGGAGGCCGGCCGGCCCTTCCCTCTTTCTCCTTTATATACGGGGGCAGGGGGGCACCCAAAGACACACAAGTTGAATTGTTCCAGCCGTGTGCGGTGCCCCCCTCCACAGAAACACACCTCGGTCATACCGTCGCGGTGCTTAGGCGAAACCCTGCGCCGGTGAATACATCATATCCGTCACCACGCCGTCGTGCTGACGAAACTCTCCCGTGAAGCTCAACTGGATCAAGAGCTCGTGGGACGTCATCAAGCTGAACGTGTGCTAAACGCGGAGGTGCCGTACGTTCGGTGCTTGATCGGTTGAATCGCGAAGAAGTTCGACTACATCAACCGCATCACTTGACGCTTCCGCTTCCGGTCTATGAGGGTACGTAGACACACTCTTCCCTCTCGTTGCTATGCATCTGGTAGATAGATCTTGCGTGATCGTAGGAAAATTTTAAAATACTACGTTCCCCAACAAAACAGGGGCTCTCATGTTATCTCTTCGTGGAGTCTAAATGCCAGTTGGCCAGGTGGAGTTTCATATTCCCTTCACACTCACTCCAGAAGGTAGTGAGCTAGCTTGGTATTAGTCATATCCAAAGCCCATTTATGGAGTTGGAAAAGGGGGAGGAGATATACTGAGTTGGTAGAGATGGAGAATGAGAGTTAACTTAGTGGAGTATTAAAGCAGCTTGCCATGACTTTGAGGATGTTATCAACTGTAGGTTGGATATCTTCTCTTCTTAGTTTATTATATTGTAGGTGAACACCTAAGCATTTGATAAGCAAAACACCTTCTATGCAGCCTAAAATGTCAGTAAATTGAGCTATCATGTCCTTTGCTAGACCCAGGGGAGTAAGCTCACCATGACAGGTTGTGTCTACTCGTGTGAAGTGTGGTTTCATGTGTGGCAACTGATAGGGCAAGCCCAGCTTGAGTCGGCGAGTGACCATTGGTTTCTACACAGGTGATGCTCGGCGAATGAGCGACTTCCTATGGGCTCTTGCACTTGAAATCATGGAAATTTGCACCTTGCGCTCGATATGGCTCGAGAAAACCAACACATTTAAAAGAACAAGCCTCTTCCATCTGCCCATGTAGTACTCAAGATCAGCGATCCATGTCGTGAATGGATGCTAGTTGGTGGATGTAGTCTAAGATAGAATTAGTCATTGGGCTTGTGAAGATGTGATGGATGTATGCAAATTCAATCAGGTTACCTACCTCGGGCCCACATGTCATTCACTCAAAGTTGGGTGACATTGTGTCACATATACCCAGTCCATAGTGGATGACGTGGTAAGGCAAGTTATCTTTTCTGGACTTTCCTATTGTAACTATTGCTTCCTACCTATCTTGATATACGGATGCATAGATTTCTTTTGGGTTCTAAAAAAAGGGTCCTAGCTATTGCAAACAATATATTTAATAATGAAGACAACATAATAAATCTTGATTGTATAGCACTACGCACCACCAATAGATAATGAGAAATGACCGTACATGCTTTTAAGATAAACTGTTTAGGACCTTTTTAATGCACATGATTAGAAAAAGAGAAAGAATGGAAAACACATTGGATTTTAGTGCCATGGCTACTCAAATCCTAAGAAATTTGGTTACCCATGATACATTTTACCACACAACGTAAAAAACAAATTATTTTCCATGGGAGGCTTGAGTGGATGGATTTTTTATGAAATATAATCCAAATGAACACTAGCAGACATTCTGACGAGACTCAACCCTACAAATCAGACAATCTACATAGGAAACTTGTCCAAGAATTATATTCCTTAAAGTTCATATGACAATTTTTTGAATCAAAGGGGCATAGTTTTGTTGACATGGAATTGAATGGTTACTACTTGATATTTCGTATGAAAGGCATAATTATTCTAGTTAAAAATGTGTTCTAACTGTTGCTTACTCGGTGGTATGGAACCAATCAAACGAGAGAGCGGAATCAATTGGTTTGACCATTTTCAGTAGTTGAAAGGTTATTAGTTAGTCCCTCATAATGACCATTCTCCCTAGTTATACGGCTCACTCCACTCCATTTCGAGGAATTATGGAACCAAGCACTAGGATAACGCAAAATTTAGAACCATTATATTCCATTCCACTTGGTCCCCAACCAAACAACAACTTAAACTTAAGTGGTCCACCCATGTCTCCATTATCTGATATTTTATTAAGTCTCAATTGATTTAAATAAGTGCAACTTCAGTTTAGTGAAAAATGTATTTTGCAAATTTGCACCCGTTTGTATTTTTTCTTATAAAAGAGCAAGTTACACCTTTTTATACAGACCCAAGATTTGAGAAAACCTAAATCAATTGAAACTCAACAAAGTAAAAACTTAAAGTATTAAAGTGGTACAATACCAAGCTTTTTATATTAACTATGTTTTATTTTATTTTATGTCAAAGAAAAACATGCAAATTTTTATCATTAAAATGTTACGAGCTGTTGAACACTATTTCTTGATTTTTTTTAAGTTGACAACTAAAAAATTTATAATCCACATTTTCGTAGGCACACGATAGGGGTAGATTAACAAACAACTCGGCTCATTGAGGGTTTAACGAGCTAAAAACCTTGACCGACTCTGCTTGCTTGATGATCGTTGAGCTCCTAAGTGTTGGGAAACGTAGCATGCAATTTCAAAAAAAATCCTACGCTCACGCAAGATCTATCTAGGAGATGCAAAGCAACGAGAGTGGGAGAATGTGTCCACGTACCCTCGTAGAACAAAAGCGGAAGCGTTTAACAATGGAGTTGATGTAGTCGAACTTCTTCTCGTTCCGACCGATCAAGCACCGAACGTACATCACACCTTCGAGTTCTACACACGTTCAGCTCGATGACGTCCCTCAAACTCTTGATCCAGCAAAGTGTTGAGGAAGTAGATGAGTTCCGTCAGCACGATGGCATGGTGACGGTGATGATGAAGTGATCCACGCAGGGCTTCGCCTAAGCACTACGAGATTATGACCGTGGGAGTAACGGTGGAGGGGGCGCCGCACACCGCTAACAATGATGTTGTATGTTCTAGGCGCCCTCCCTCCCCACATATATATATAGGTTGGAGAGGGGAGGAGGCAGCCTAGGGGGCGCACAAGTAGGCCGAACCCTACTTGGGTTGCCACCCCAATTCACTCCCCTTCCTTATTTTGTGTAGAGGGAAGGAAAGAGAGGGGGGAGAAGGAAAGGGGGGAGGCCGAATCCTCCCCCTTCCTTCATCTTTCCCCTCCTTCCTTCTTCTCCTATTCGGCCTATATGGGGGCGCACCAACCCACTAGGGGCTGGTCTGTCCCTTGCTTGGCCCATAAGGCCGATATCTTTGCCGGGGGGTGCCCGAAACCCCTTCCGATGACCCGGTATCACCCGGAACACTTCCAGTGTCCAAATACCATTGTCCTATATAGTGGCGGAGCTTGAAGCCCAGTCCTGGACGGGCGAAAGGGAAGAAAATAGCTAGTGAGCATGTGTTCTAAGGCCTCATGGATATATGTATTGTGTATAAAGTTTCAAATGATGGGCGGGCCACAACACGGGATGGCCCCAACGTAGCTCCACCAATGGTCCCATATATCAATCTTTACCTCTCGACCATTTCGAGACTCCTCGTCATGTCTGTGATCTCATCCAGGACTCCAAACAACATTTGGTCATCAAAACACATGACTCATATAATAAATAATCGTCATCGAATGTTAAGCGTGCGGACCATACCGGTTCGAGAATAATGTAGACATGACCGAGACACCTCTCCGGTCAATAACCAATAGCGGAACCTAGATGCTCATATTGGTCTCTACATATTCTACGAAGATCTTTATCGGTCGTACCGTAATGACAACATACGTTATTCCCTTTGTTATCGGTATGTTACTTGCCCGAGATTCGATCGTCGGTATCTTCATACCAAGTTCAATCTCGTTACCGGCAAGTCTATTTACTTGTTCCGTAATGCATCATCCCGCAAATAACTCATTAGTCACATTCTTGCAAGGCTTCTTATGATGCGCATTACCAAGAGGGCCCGGAGATACCTCTCTGATACTCGGAGTGACAAATCCTAATATTGATCTATGTCAACCCAACAAACACCTTCGGAAATACCTATAGAGCATATTTATAATCATCCAGTTATGTTGTGACGTTTGCTAGCACACAAGGCATTCTTCTGGTATCCGGGAATTGCATAATCTCATAGTCGGAGGAATATGTATTTGACATGGAGAAAGCAATAGCAATAAAAATGAACGATCAATATGCTAAGCTAACGGATGGGTCTTGTCCATCACATCATTCTCCTAATGATGTGATCCCGGTCATCAAATGACAACACATGTCTATGGTCTGGAAACTTAACCATCTTTGATTAACGAGCTAGTCTAGTAGAGGCTTACTAGGGACACAATGTATTTGTCTATGTATTCACACATGTATCAAGTTTCCAGTTAATACAATTCTAGCATGAATAACAAACATGTATCATGATATAAGGAAATATAAAATAACAACTTTATTATTGCCTCTAGGGCATATTTCCTTCACTAAGCACCCGTGAACGTTCATTTTATGGGCACTACCATAAATGTGAAGGAAATATGCCCTAGAGGCAATAATAAAGTTGTTATTTTATATTTCCTTATATCATGAAAAATGTTTATTATTCATGCTAGAATCATATTAACCAGAAACTTGATACATGTGTGAATACACAGATGAAACTGAGTGTCCCTAGTAAGCCTCTACTAAACTAGCTCATTAATCAAAGATAGTTGAGTTTCCTGACCATAGATATGTGTTGTCATTTGATTAACGGGATCACATCATTAGGAGAATGATGTGATGGACATGACCCATCCGTTAGCTTAGCGTATTGATTGTTCAGTTTTTATCGCTGATGCTTTCTTCATGTCAAATACATATTCCTCATACTATGAGATTATGCAACTCCCGGATACAGTAGGAATGCCTTGTGTGCTAACAAACGTCACAACATAACTGGGTGATTATAAAGATTCTCTACAGGTATCTCTGAAGGAGTTTGTTGAGTTGGCATAGATCGAGAATAGGATTTGTCACTTCGAGTATCGGAGAGGTATCTCTGGGCCCTCTCGGTAATACACATCATAATAAGCCTTGCAAGCAAATGACTAATGAGTTAGTCATGGGATGATGTATTATGGAACGACTAAAGAGACTTGATGGTAACGAGATTAAACTAGGTATTAAGATACCGACGATCGAATCTCGGGTAAGTAACATACCGATGACAAAGGGAATAACGTATGTTGTCATTACGGTTTGACCGATAAAGATCTTCGTAGAATATGTAGGAGCCAATATGAGCATCCAGGTTCTGCTATTGGTCATTGATCGGAAAAGTGTCTCGGTCATGTCTACATAGTTCGCGAACCCATAGGGTCCGCACGCTTAACGTTCGATGATGATTTGTATTATGAGTTATGAGTTTTTGGTGACCGAAGATTGTTCGGAGTCCCAGATGAGACCACGAACATGATGAGGAGTCTCAAAATGGTCAAGGCATAAAGAATGATATATTGGACCATGGTGTTCGGACACTGGAAGAGTTCTGAGAGGTACCGGATAAATATCGGAGTGCCAGAAGGGTTATCTCGGGGAACTAATGGGTCTGTATGGGCCTTAGTAGAGAGAGGAGGGCCGCAAGGGGTGGCCGCTCCCACCCCCCCATGGCAGTCCGAATTGGACTAGGGGAGGGGGCGGCGCCCCCTTTCCCTCTCCCTCTCCCTCTCCTTCCTTCTTGACTCCTCTCCTTGGCACGCCCTAGGGGCCAGTCGGCCTCCTCTCCCTCCCTCCTTTATATACGTGGGCAGGGGGCACCCTCGAACACACAAGTTATTCTCTTAGACATGTGCGATGCCCTCCTCCACATTTTACACCTCATGTCATATTGTCGTAGTGCTTAGGCAAAGCCCTGCGCGATCTACTTCACCATCACCGTCAACACACCATCATGCTGCCGGAACTCTCCCTCGGCCCTCTACTGGATCAAGAGCTCGAGGGACATCATCAAGTCGAACGTGTGCTAAACTCGGAGGTGCCGTACGTTCGGTGCTTGATCGGTTGAATCACCAAGACGTTCGACTACATCAACCGCGTTAATCTAACGCTTCCGCTTTCGGTCTACGAGGGTACGTAGACACACTCTTCCCGTCTCGTTGCTATGCATCTCCTAGATAGATCTTGCATGACTGTAAGATTTTTTTTAAATTGCTTGCTACGTTCCCCAACAGTGGCATCATGAGCCAGGTCTATGCGTAGATGATATGCACGAGTAGAACACATAGGAGTTGTGGGCGGTGATGTTCATACTGCTTACCACCAATGTCTTATTTTGATTCGGCGGTATTGTAAGATGAAGCGGCCCGGACCAACATTACATGACCGCGTTCATGATACTGGTTCCACCGTTACGTGCAACCTGTTTGCATAAAGGTTGCTGGCAGGTGTCTGTCTCTCTTGCTTTAGTTGAATTGAATTTGACTATGACCGGTCCTTGTTGAAGGTTAAAACAGCAAACTTGATAAATCACCATTGTGGTTTTTTGTGCCGTAGGTAAGAACGGTTCTTGCTAGAAGCCCGTAGCAGCCACGTAAAACTTTCAACAACAAAGTAGAGGACGTCTAACTTGTTTTTGCAGGGCATGTTGTGATGTGATATGGTCAAGACGTGATGAGTTATATGAGATGATCATATTTTGTAAAATTATCGGCAACCGGTAGGAGCCTTATGGTTGTCTCTTTATTGTATGAATTGTGAACATCATGTCATTGCTTTACTTTATCACTATGATTTAGCGATAGTAGTAGAAGCAATAGTTGGCAAGACGGCCACGACGCTACGATGAAGATCATGGTGTTAAGCTGGTGACGATGGAGATCATGACGATTCTTTGGAGATGGAGATCAAAAGCACAAGATGATGATGGCCATATCATGTCACATATTTTGATTGCATGTGATGTTTATCTTTTTACGCATCTTATTTTGCTTAGAACGATGGTAGCATTATAACATGATCCCTTACTAAAATTTCAACGTACAAGTGTTCTCCCTAAGTATGGACCATTGCGACAGTTCGTCGTGCCGAGACACCACGTGATGATCGGGTGTGATAAGCTCTATGTTCACATACAACGGGTGTAAGACAGTTTTGCACGTGCATAATACTCGGGTTAAACTTGACGAGCCTAGCATGTACATACATGGCCTCGGAACACTAGAGACCGAAAGGTCGAGCGTGAATCATATAGTAGATATGATCAACATAAGATGTTCACCATTGCAAACTACTCCATCTCGCACGATGATCGGACATGGTTTAGTTGATTTCGAACACGTGATCATTTAGATAACTTGAGGGATGTCTATCTAAGTGGGAGTTCTTAAAGTAATTTCATTAATTGAACTTTAATTTATCATGAACTTAGTCCTGATAGTATTTGCATATGTATGTTGTAGATCAATAGCTCGCGATATAGCTCCTATATATTTTTCATATGTTCCTAAAGAAAATTTGAAAGATGATAATAGCAATGATGCGGACTGGGTCCGTGATCTGAGGATTATCCTCATTGTTGCACAGAAGAATTATGTCCTTGTTGCATCGCTAGGTGACAGGCCTATTGCCGGAGCAATGATAACCCACAAGTATAGGGGATCACAACAGTTTTCGAGGGTAGAGTATTCAACCCAAATTTATTGATTCGACACAAGGGGAGCCAAAGAATATTCTCAAGTATTAGCAGTTGAGTTGTCAATTCAACCACACCTGAAAGACTTAATATTTGCAGCAAAGTATTTAGTAGCAAAGTAGTATGGAAGTAACGGTAACGGTGGTAAAAGTAACAGTAGCAGTTTTTGTAGCAATCGTAACAGTGGCAACGAAAAAGTAACTAAGCAAAGATCAATATGTGAAAAGCTCATAGGCAATGGATCAATGATGGGTAATTATGTCGGAAGCGATTCCTCATGCAACAGCTATAACATAGGGTGACACAGAACTAGCTCCAGTTCAACAATGTAGTCTAGGCATGTATTCCGAAAATAGTCATACGTGCTTATGGAAAAGAACTTGCATGACATCTTTTGTCCTACCCTCCCGTGGCAGCGGGGTCCTATTGGAAACTAAGGGATATTAAGGCCTCCTTTTAATAGAGTACCGGACCAAAGCATTAACACTTAGTGAATACATGAACTCCTCAAACTACGGTCATCACCGGGAGTGGTCCCGATTATTGTCACTTCGGGGTTGCCGGATCATAACACATAGTAGGTGACTAATGACTTGCAAGATCGGATCAAGAACTCGCATATATTCATGAAAACATAATAGGTTCAGATCTAAAATCATGGCACTCGGGCCCTAGTGACAAGCATTAAGCATAGCAAAGTCATAGCAACATCAATCTTAGAACATAATGGATACTAGGGATCAAACCCTAACAAAACTAACTCGCTTACATGGTAAATCTCATCCAAACCATCACCGTACAACAAGCCTACAATGGGATTACTCACGCACGGCGGTGAGCATCATGAAATTGGTGATGGAGGATGTTTGATGATGACGATGGCGACGGATTCCCCTCTCCGGAGCCCCTAATGGACTCCAGATCAGCCCTACCGAGGAAGATTAGGGCTTGGCGGTGGCTCCGTATCGTAAAACGCGATGAATCCCTTTCTCTTATTTATTTTCCTCCCTAAAAGTGAATATATGGAGTTGGGGTTGAGGTCGGTGGAGTCCCAAGGGGCCCACGAGGCAAGGGGGCGCGCCCTGCACCCTCGTGGACAGGGTGTGGGCCCCCTGATGTTGATTCTTTCTTCATTATTTTTTATCAATTCTGAAATGTGTCTCCGTGGATTTTCATGTCATTCCGAGAACTTTTATTTCTGCACAAAAATAACACCATGACATTTCTGCTGAAAACAGCGTCAGTCCGGGTTAGTTCCATTCAAATCATGCAAGTTAGAGTCCAAAACAAGGGCAAAAGTGTTTGGAAAAGTAGATACGTTGGAGACATATCAACTCCCCCAAGCTTAAACCTTTGCTTGTCCTCAAGCAATTCAGTTGACAAAGTGAAAGTGATAAAGAAAAACTTTTACAAACTCGGTTTGATCTTGTTGTTGCAAATATGTAAAGCCAGCATTCAAGTTTTCAGCAAAGATTATGAACTAACCATATTCGCAATAACATTTAGGTCTCATGTTTACTCATATCAATGGCATAATCAACTAGCGAGCTATAATAATAAATCTCGGATGACAACACTTTCTCAAAACAATCATAACATCATATAACAAGATGGTATTTCGCTAGCCCTTTGTGAGACCGCAAAACATAAATGCAGAGCACCCCTGAAGATCAAGGACTGATTAGACATTGTAATTCATGGTAAAAGAGATCCAGTCACAATCATACTCAATGTAAATTAATAGCAATGCATGCGAATGACAGCGGTGCTCTCCAACTGGTGCGTTTTAATAAGAGGATGATGACTCCACATAAAAGTAAATAGATAGGCCCTTCGCAGAGGGAAGCAGGGATTTGTAGAGGTGCCAGAGCTCAAATTTTTTAAATTAGAGATGAATATAATTTTGAGCGGTATGCTTTCTTTGTCAATGCTACGACCAAGAGTTCTCAATATCGTCCATGCTACACACATTATAGGCGGTTCCCAAACTGAATGGTAAAGTTTTACTCCCCCTCCACCATCAAACACACTCCACGGCTTATTCGAAACAACGGGTACCGTCCAAACCAATAACAGTCCTAGGGGAGCTTTGTTTAATTATTTGTGATTTTTTTGATCTTTTGATCATGGGACTGGGCATCCCGGTTACCGGCCATTTTCTCGTGAGTGATGAGCGGAGTCCACTCATCGTGAGAATAACCCACCTAGCATGGAAGATATAGACAACCCTAGTCGATACATGAGCTATTCGAGCATACAAAACAGAATTTCATTTGAAGGTTTAGAGTTTGGCACATATAAATTTACTTGGAACGACAGGTAAATATCGCACATAGGAAGGTATGGTGGACTCATATGGAATAACTTTGGGGTTTATGGAAGTGGATGCACAAGCAGTATTCTCGCTTAGTACAAGTGAAGGCTAGAAAGAGACTGGGAAGCGACCAACTAGAGAGTGACAACAGTCATGAACATGCATTAAGATTAATCAACAATGAATGCAATCATGAGTAGGATATAAATCACCATGAACATAAATATCATGGAGGCTTTGTTGATTTTTATTCAACTACATGCGTGGACATGTGCCAAGTGAAGCCACTCGAATCGTTCAAAGGAGGATACCATCCTATCATACCACATCACAACCATTTTAATAGCATGTTGGCACTCAAGGTAAACCATTATAAACTCCTAGCTAATTAAGCATGGCATGGGCAACTATAATATCTAATTGTCATTGCAAACATGTTTCATTCATAATAGGCTAAATCGGGAATGGTGAACTAATCATATTTACAAAAACAAGATAGGTCGAGTTCATACCAGCTTCTCTCATCTCAATCAGTCCATCATATATCGTCATTATTGCCTTTCACTCGCACGACCGAACGGTGTGGATAATAATAATAGTGCATGTTCATTGGACTAAGCTGGAATCTACAAGCATTTAATACAAGGGAGAAGACAAGTTAATATGGGCTCTTGGTTAAATCAACAATAATGCATATGAGAGCCACTCAACATTTTCATCATGGTCTTCTCCTCTCGACCCCCAAAGAACAGAAAAGAAATAAAACTATTTACACGGGAAAGCTCCCAACAAGCAAAAGAAGAACGAGAAATCTTTTACTACAGGCATGGAAAGTAAACTAGCTAAAAGGTACAACTAATTTTTTTGGTTTTTCTTTAGGTTTTTCAAACACACAAGAAAAAAGCTTAGAAAAGAAAATAAACTAGCATGGATAGTACAATGAAAAAGTATGAGCACCGACAACTGGCATGAATGTGAACATGAATGTAATGTCGGTGAGAAGTACGTATTACCCCAAGCTTAGGCTTTTGGCCTAAGTTGGTATATGCCCACAGATCGAAGCTACTCTCTCCGGTGTAGTGAGGATGGTCCTTAGGGTGCCACTGGTTGGCGATCTCCTCTGGATCCCACTGATAAACAGACTGTCGATAAGGGTCAAGTGGTGGCTCAGGCTCAGGCTCTGGAACTTGTGTCAGCCTCCAGTATGCATAAATGGCCTCGGGCAAGATGAGGTGCGTGCCTGAAAGTATGTTAAACAAAGAGGATGCAGGCAAGGTAATAGTCTCACTGTGAGTTTTATCAAATATCAAATTATACTTAAGCATCTTCTTCTTATTTTTAACAATAAATTCATGTGCTATCATACTCTTATAATCTAGAAAAATAGGGGGCAACAAATTTTCCTCTTTCTCATAATGCCTAATAGGTATCTCAAAGTGTTTAGCAAGGCGTGAAGCAAAGATGCCTCCGAAGATGGGGCCCTTTGTGCGGTTCAGACTTAATCTTTTAGCAACAATAGCGCCTAAGCTGAAAGTTGTTACACAAAACAAAGCATGGCGCAAAATAACAAGATTAGGAGCACTAAGATTTCCACTGTTCCCGCGACCAATTAAGCATCTACTAGCAAATATCGCAAAGTAACGTAAAACGGGAAAATGTATGCTAGTCATTCTTGCATCGGAAACTTTCCTCGTTTCCCCTACAACAATTCTATCAATAAATCCATCCACATCACTACGATGTGGTTCCTCGATGCTTACCACAAAGGGTATCTTGCAGACCCGACAAAAATCATGGACTGACATCTCCTTAACCTCATCATATAAGTGAATCCACTGAAGGTGGTGATTTCTTAGCATGGAAATAAAAAATTTGCACGGAAATATTAATGAGTAGGACATACTATTCGCGCTGGTCGTGGAGGAAGTCGGTGAGGCCTGCATTCTCAGCCAAGTAATAAAAGTCATCATAAATTCCAGTGGCCCTCAAGAACGCATCACAAGGCCATTCGCACGGCCGAACCTCCGCAGTGCGAGGAAGATTGTATTTGGGCTTTTTATTCTCCTCATTCTGCTTATCCTTCGAGCTTCGGCTCGAAGAGCTCCTCAACAAACTCTTCATAATTTTCTTTCTCTGAAAAAATTCTGAAATTTTAGTGACTTCAAAATAAAAGTGAACCAAAATCAACATGATTGATAGCAACTACTCCCATTAGTGCCTAGAGGCTATATCATGCATTGAAACTACTTTTGACCATATAAATTTGACATGCAAGCTCAAGAACAGGGTCACCTTAGCAGCAAAAATTTGCAATAAATAAAGCACTAGAACAAAAACTAATTGGACCATTGGAGGAGTCACATACTGAAGAACAATTCCCCAAAACAATTTTGTGAATGGAGCTTTGAGCAAAAGAGATCGAAAATGGCAGCAAGATGAGCTGGAACACGGGTTTGAGCTATGGGAGGATTTTTTTCCTGGACGAAGACGAAGTGAGTGGGTGCTGGAATAAGTGGAGGGCGTCCATGTGGGGCCCGCGAGGCAGGGGCGCGCCCCAGGGGGGTGGGCGCGCTATGTGCCCTCGTGGACAAATGGTGGGCCCCCTCGTGTGTTCTCAGTGCCAGAAATTCTTAAATATTCTACAAAAAATCATATTTCATTTTCAGGAGATTTGGAGAACTTTTATTTTTGGGGTATTTTTATTGCAAGGATAATTCAAAAAACAGACAGAAATACTATTTTTTTGTTTTATTTAATCTAAATAACAGAAAGTAGAAGGAGGGTACAGAGAGTTGTGCTTTCTAACTTCATCCTTCTCGTGCTCATCAAAAGGAATCCACTAATAAGGTTGATCAAGTCTTGTTAACAAACTCTTTCCGAATAACATGAAACCGAAGAATTTTCGAATAACACTAGGTTACCTCAACGGGGATATGCATGTCCCCAACAATAAGAATATCATATTTCTTCTTGACAGTAGGAAGAGGGAATTCAAAACCTCCAATAGTAATCGTTGAAATTTTTCCAATAGAATTGATACTGTGGACTTGAGGTTGTTTCCTCGGAAAGTGTACCGTATGCTCATTACCATTAACATGAAAAGTGATACTGCCTTTGTTGCAGTCAATAACAGCCCCTGCAGTATTAAAAAATGGTCTACCAAGGATAATCGAAATACTATCGTCCTCGGGAATATCAAGAATAACAAACTCCATTAAAATAGTAATGTTTGCAACCACAACAGGCACATCCTCACAAATACTGACAGGTATGGTAGTTGATTTATCGGCCATTTGCAAAGATATTTCAGTAGGTGTCAACTTATTCAAATCAAGTCTACGATATAAAGAGAGAGGCATAACACTAACACCGGCTCCAAGATCACATAAAGCAGTTTTAACATAGTTTCTTTTGATGGAGCATGGTATAGTTGGTATTCCTGGATCTCCTAGTTTCTTTGGTATTCCACCTTTAAAAGTATAATTGGCAAGCATGGTGGAAATTTCATCTTCCAGTATCTTTCTTTTATTTGTAATAATATCTTTCATATACTTAGCATAAGGATTCATTTTAAGCATATCAGTCAAACGCATACGCAAAAAGATAGGTCTAATCATTTTAGCAAAGCGCTCAAAATCCTCATCATCCTTTTTCTTGGATGGTTTAGGGGGAAAAGGCATGGGTTTCTGAACCCATGGTTCTCTTTCTTTACCGTGCTTCCTAGCAGCGAAGTCTCTCTTAACATAACGTTGATTCTTTGATTGTGGGTTATCAAGATCAACAACAGGTTCAATCTCTACATCATTGTTATTGCTAGGTTGAGCATCAACATGAACATCATCATTAACATTATCACTAGGTTCATGTTCATTACCAGATTGTGTTTCAGCATCAGAAATAGAAATATCATTGGGATTCTCAGGTGTGTCAACAACGGGTTCACTAGAAGCATGCAAAGTCCTATCATTTTTCTTTTTCTTCTTCTAAGAAGGACTAGGTACATTGATATGTCTCCAACGTATCTATAATTTTTGGTTGTTCCATGCTATTATTTATGAAGTCTTGGATGTTTAATGAGCTTTATCTTACACTTTTATATCATTTTTGGGACTAACCTACTAATCCAAAGGCCCAGTCCAGATTGTTGTTTTTTGCCTGTTTCAGGGTTTTGCAGAAAAGAATATCAAACGGAGTCCAAACGGAATGAAACCTTCGCAAGAGATATTTTTGGAGAAAATCACGAACGGAGAACTTGAGAACCATGTCAGAAGAGCCACAAGGGGCCCACGAGGGTGGGGGCGCGCCCCCTTCCCAGGGCGCGCCGCTGCCTCGTGGGGCCCCCGTGACTCCCCCGGTGTCCTCCTTCCTCCTATATAAGTCTACGTACCCCGAAACCATCGACAACAGAGAGAAAACCCTAATTCCACCGCCCTAACCTTCTGTTCCCGTGAGATCCAATCTTGGAGCCTGTTCCAGAGCTCCACCGGAGGGGGATCCATCACGGAGTTCTTCATCATCATCATCATCGCCCTCACCATGAGTTGTGAGTAGTTTACCAAAGACCTCCGGGTCCATAGCTAGTATCTAGATGGCTTCTTCTCTCTCTCTCTGGATCTCAATACAAAGTTCTCCATGATCTTCGAGGAGATCTATTCGATGTAATCTCTTTTTGCGGTGTGTTTGTCGAGATTCGAAGAATTGTGAGTTTATGATCAAGATTATTTACGAGAAATATTTGGTTCTTGTCTGAACTTTTTATGTGTGCTCATAATATCCTTGCAAGTCTCTTCGAATTATTGGTTTGGTTTGGCCTACTAGATCTATAGTTCTTGCAATGGGAGAAGTGCTTGGCTTTGGGTTCAATCTTGCGGTGTCCTTTCCCAGTGACAGTAGGGGCAGCAAGGCACGTATTGTATTGTTGCCATCGAGGATAAAAAGATGGGGTTTATATCATATTGCTTGAGTTTATCCCTCTACATCATGTCATCTTGCTTAAGGCGTTACTCTGTTCTTATGAACTCAATACACTAGATGCATGCTGGATAGCGGTCGATGTGTGGAGTAATAGTAGTAGATGCAGAATCGTTTCGGTCTACTTGTCTCGGACGTGATGCCTATATACAATGATCATGCCTTGATAGTCTCATAATTATTCGCTTTTCTATCAATTGCTCCACAGTAATTTGTTTAACCGCCGTAGAATATCGCTATCATGAGAGAAGCCACTAGAGAACACTATGGCCCCCGGGTCTATTCTCAACATATCAATCTACATCTACTTTACTTTTACCGCTTTTATTTTCTGTTCTTATAAACAAAAATACCAAAAATATAAACTATCATCTCTATCAGATCTCACTTTCGTAAGTGACCATAAAGGGATTGACAACCCCTTATCGCGTTGGCTGCAAAGTTCTTATTTGTTTGTGCATGTGCAAGGGACTCGCGCGTGGTCTCCTACTGGATTGATACCTTGGTTCTCAAAAACTAAGGGAAATACGTACGCTACTGTGCTGCATCTCCCTTTCCTCTTCGAGGGAATACAACGCAAGCTCGAGAAGTAGCAAGAAGAATTTCTGGCGCCGTTGCCGGGGAGGCTTACGCAAAAGTCATATACCAAGTACCTATCACAAACCCTTATCCTTCGCATTACATTTATTTACCTCTCGTTTTCCTCTCCCCCACTTCACCCTTGCTGTTTTATTTGCCCTTCTTCTGCCGTGTGTTTATCGCTCGCTTGCTTCTTGTTTGCTTGTGTACTACTTGCTTGCTTGTCATCATGTCTAGCACACCTATCATTATCAACACTCCCGAGAGTGAGGTCCTCAACTTTAAACAAAGGGGTGAAGAAAACTTAAAAGATGCCTGGTATAGAATTTGCAATGCTCGAAATAGATCTAATAGGAAGCTTTCCACTTCCGTGCTTCTTCGCAATTTCTTTGTTGGCATAACTCCGTGGAATAGATTTATCTTAGATACCATTACCGGTGGGAATTTCTTGGGTAGCCATACCTTTGATTCTTATAATGTTATGACTGCATTATCTGGCTCACCACCTCTTATGGTAAATGGGACCGTTTTAACTTTGGAGCATGTTATGCAATGGTTAGAAATCATTGAAAACAAAGTTGCTACGGTAGAACTAGTAGAGAACTTGGATAGAAACATCCATAATGAAATTACTCAATATGGATCTAAGGTAGGAGTTGTTCTGACAAATCTTAAGGAGAAGGAGCCCATAGTTAAAAGTTAGATCATGATTCTACTAGAATCAATAAGCTTGAGGATGTTATCACTAATGTGGGTTCTGCTCTTTCCGCTATAAAAACTACTCCAAATACATCTACCACTAAATTATCTAAGTTCATGTATGTCCCTAAGGACAAGGGTGAAACATCTAGAATTGCGGATCTCAAATCCATAAGTGTTCACCCTAATTTTCTTACTTTTGCAAGAGACCCTTTTGACACTTTAGAATTTCTTGATTTCTTGCCGAGGAGTTTGATTATTAATAGGGACAAAGAAGTGCCTAAGAACCATAAGTGCTTAATCAAAGAATTGCCTTCCAAAGATGGCAATACCTAGATTTATCTTGTATCGTGCCTAGCTAGGTGCGTAAAACGATAGCGCTTGTTGGGAGGCAACCCAACTTTATATTTTTTTTGTGTTTTTGTTGCTGTTAGGGAAAAATATTGCATCTAGCCTCTGTTTAGATGTGGTTTCATGTTTTGTTTAGTGTTTGTGCCAAGTAGAACCTTTGGGAAGATGCGTGTGAAGTTTATGTGATCTTGCTGTGAAAAACAGAATCGTTAGCGCTCACTAGAATGGTCGTCAGATTTTAGGAGCATGCTATTTAGTTGATTCTTTTGTAGATGATTAATAGACAAATTCCTCACATTTAACAATTTAGTTTGAATTTTTTGGAGTTACAGAAGTATGTGAAACCTGCAGATTACTACAGACTGTTTTGTTTTTGACAGATTCTGTTTTTCGTGTGTTGTTTGCTTATTTCAATGCATCTATGAGTAATATTTGGAGGTATGAACCATAGAGAAGTTGGAATACAGTAGGTTTAACACCAATATAAACAAAGAATGAAGTCATTGCAGTACCATTGAGTAGTGGTTTGCTTTCTTATACTAACGGAGCTCACGAGAATTTTTGTCTAAGTTTTGTGTTGTGAAGTTTTCAAGTTTTGAGTATTGCTTTGATGGACTATGGAACAAAGGGTAGCAAAGGCCTAAGCTTAGGGATGCCCATGGCACCCCAATTAAAATTCAAGGACAATCAAAACCCTAAGCTTGTGGATGCCCCAGGAAGGCATCCCCTCTTTCGTCTTCATCCATCGGTAACTATACTTGGAGCTATATTTTTATTCACCACATGATATGTGTTTTGCTTGGAGCGTCTTGTATAATTTGAGTCTTTTCTTGTTAGTTTGTCACAATCATCCTTGCTGGACACACCTATTTGAGAGAGTTAAATATGGCCTAGGAATTGTTAGAACACTCTATGTGCTTCACTTATATCTTTTGGGTTGAATAGTTTTTGCTCTAGTGCTTCACTTATATCTTTTAGAGCAAGGTGGTGATAATATTTTGTAGAAATTGTTGAACTCTCATGCTTCACTTATATCTATTTGATAGTGTATTAAAACAGCATGGTAATGTGTTTAGGCTATAAAACTAGTCTTCACATGATAAACATCCAATGTCAATGTAGTAAAAAAATCACACTAAGTGCATTGAATAGAATGAGATGTTGGATGCTTGATAATTGTTTTGAGATATGATGATAGTGATATTAGAGTCATGCTAGTGGAGTTATTATGAAATTGAGAAATACTTGTGCTAAGGTTAGTGATTCTCGTAGCATGCACGTATGGTGAACCGCTATGTGACGAAGTTAGAGCATGAGGTATTTGTTGTAGTAAATATGGGTATATCTACTTAATGAAACGTAAGCCTGAAACATTTGAAAAGTTCAAAGAATTTTAGAGTGAAGTAGAGAATCATCGTAACAAGAAAATAAAGTTTCTACAATCTGATCGCGGAGGCAAATATTTGAGTTACGAGTTTGGTCTTCATTTGATACAATGTGGAACAATTTCACAGCTCATGCCACCTGGAACACCACTGTGTAATGGTGTGTCCGAATGTTGTAACCATACTTTATTAGATATGGTGCGATCTATGATGTCTCTTACCTATCTACCACTATTGTTTTGGGGTTATGCATTAGATACAACTGCATTCACGTTAAATAGGGCACCGTCTAAATCCGTTGAGACGACACCATATGAAGTATGGTTTGGCAAGAAACCTAAGCTGTCGTTTCTTAAAGTTTGGGGTTGCGATGCTTATGTGAAAAATCTTCATCCTAATGTCAGGCCCAAGATGAGATTCTATCCCGATCACGTGACACTTACATGATTGGGGCACAACCGCATTTCGGGCGCTTAGCAAGATGGATATCATTACATCGTACCATTACATACATACATGGGGGATACAACAATACATACAAGTCACATGAATACAACAAGATCAATACAAGGCATCCGACTACGGATGCAAACATGAAAAGA
The DNA here is from genome assembly GCA_902687465.1 of Secale cereale. Lineage (NCBI taxonomy): Eukaryota > Viridiplantae > Streptophyta > Magnoliopsida > Poales > Poaceae > Secale > Secale cereale. The sequence goes on from LR738713.1 coordinate 538,626,429, forward strand.
ACAAAGACATCCATCTGCTATCCTAGGTTGCTGACCCGGAACCTAACCGAAGACTGAAGAAGAAGAAGAAGAAGAAAGAACTCCAACACAACGATCATCGCTCTCACGTCAAGACATCGGAAACCTGCACCTGCAACTGTTGTTGTAGTATCTGTGAGCCACGAGGACTCAGCAATCCCATAACCATGGGTAACAAGACTAGCAAAGCTCAAAGGTTAGGAAGAGGTAAAGTGGTGAGGTTGCAGCAGCGGCTAAGCAAAAGCATGCTGGCTAACTTATGAGTACAGGATTAAGATGAGCATCTATGCAAACTAGTAGTGATCGCTAAAGATCCTGAACTACCTACGAGTCAAACATAACCCCACCGTGTTCCCTTCTCAAAGTGAAAATAGACAGTCACGATTACTCACACAGTTGTGTGTTTTACTTCGGATCCTCTGTCAAGTTTTCTACAACCGGACATTAACAAATTCTAATCAGCCACATAACCGCGGGCACGGCTTTCGAAAGATCATAACCCTGCAGGGATGTCCCAACTTAGCCCATCACAAGCTCTCACAATCAGCTGAAGTAATAATAATTATTACCCCTTATCTTAGGGAAATCCGATCAGGCTCGGTATCCCGGTGCACAAGACATTTCTACAATGGTAAAACAAGTCCAGCAAGACCTCCCGGTGTGTCGACACCCTGATAGTAGCCGCGCGTATCTCGTCTCAGGCCACGACCGGATGGGTGATCCTAAAAGTAAAACCAATCCTCGAGTTTCCCCGTGGTGGCCCCACATAACCCCCGTTTGGGACCAACACCATCAGCAATGGCCCCCTGCTATGTAGAAAGAATCTTGGGTAGCGCTAACTCCCTATGCAATTAATTAATTAATTAAGTTGTTATTATGAACAAATTAAAACCAATGTTGGGCCTTGCTGGAGGAGTTTTATTCAAAGACGAAGTGTCAAGGGGTCCCCATATACCCAACCGTGTAAGGAACGCAAAATCAAGGAACATAATGCCGGTTTATCGGCGCCTAAGGTGGCATGAGTGGAACAAAACACCGAGCAAAAGGCCAAGCCTTCCACCCATGCCCAGTATATAGGTGTGTTAATAATAAAAATAGATATTGTGATATTCCATCAACAAGTTCCAACAAGGAACGATTTTCATCTTCACATGCAACTAACAACGCTATAAGAGGGGCTGAGCAAGCGGGTGACATAGCCAAACAACGGTTTGCTAGGAAGGTGTCAAAGGTCAGAGGTTTCATGGCAACAAGGAGAGGGGCTGACAATAATGATGGGTAGTGCGACATATAACGATAGCATCGAGACAACTAAGCATGGCAATGATAGTAAAGGTATCCAAGGGTATGGTCATCTTGCCCGAGATCCCGCAAGGAAGAAGAACGATCCCATGAAGAAGACGAAGAAGAAGCCTTGAAGACGAACCACGGGTAGACGAACGAATCCTCACGATCGCAATGGAACAAGCACTAACGAGAAGAAGCAAGCAATACGGTAAACACACAACACAAGCACATGACAAGGTGCTCAACCAAGTATGATGCAAGACAAGTCTATATATGATGCAATACATGGCAAGGTAGGAAGCACTCAAAAACAACACAAGAAACATGACAATATGCTCAACCAAGTAGGATGCAAGACAAGTCTATATATGATGCAAAACATGGCATGGCAGGAAGCACTCAAAAACAACACAAGTCAAGAAGTTTAAATGAGGCCGGAAACTACATATAACAAATCCGGTAAGTCCTCATATGCATAGTTTGAAATTAGTCCAGATCTGAACAAACCTTAAGTTAAAGTGGCTAAACAGCATGTTAACATGCACCATGATGATCTACATGAAATTCTAGTCAAGTTTCATATAAAGTTTGTTTAATTCGGAGCTACGGTCTAGAAGATATGAGCAAAACAAGTCAAGCATGGCAACGGTGCAAGATGCACCCAAACATCAAGCAAACTCACTCCAAACATGAAAACAACACGATATTATGATTCTACATGCAAAATCACACAAGTTTCATGTAAGGCACACTCAAAACGGAGCAACGGTCTAAAAGATACACATGAAACAAGATATAACAACAAGCTGAAGTTAACAACCACATAGCAACTTCGGAGCAATGTAAATATAAGCTAAAGCACCCAAACATGTTAACAAGAGGCATGGATGTGAAGTAGACATGTTACTTAACAAGTAGGAACTTAGAACACACCCAAAAGCTTGCTGGAACACATTTAAACAAGCATGGGAAGTTGCAATAAAATATTCCAGACTTAGCCAAAATCTGGGAAGGCAAAAACATCATCACGATGCTGCCTTCGGAGGCACAAAACAACATGCATATCAACTCTAATAAGAACATAAAGAGCATGGACATGTAGTAGACATCTCCTACAGCAAACAACTCCATTGGAGCATCTCCATAGGAGGCATGGATCAATAGCATCAAGCTTCACCAAATTGAACATGCTGATAAAAACCTGACAGTTATATTTTATAGCAACTTGAGAGCAAGAAATAAATAAGCTACAACAGGTCATATGAGCAATTAAGGGCATGAATGGATAGACAATAACATGGACAATAAGACATGATCAATGGCCACTCCAAAACTAGCATGGATTTGTCTAGGGTATCAAGCAAACATAGCATCAGGATATAACAGATTCCAGACTTAGCAGAAATTTCACAAAGTATAAAACAGTTATGTTGGCATGGCATGTTTACAAGCATGTTTAAGTCACCTCAAGGCATATCATGGAAAATGGATTGCACCACATCAAAGACCATATTATGTTGCTTCTAAAGCATCTAAACATGTGGCATGAAGACAAACACATCAATAGCAATGATCAAGTGAAATCAGCATCTCATAACAAGTTTCAGCACTTAACAGCCAAATGCACTTTTGCAACAGAGATAAACATGGCAATATGAACTCAAACAAGCATGCTACAGCAACCGTCATGTAGTACACTTCATAATGAACATTTTGACATATCATATGCATCATTTGGATAAACATGCACCAAGTTATCATATCTCAAACATGGCAACAAAATAACAAGTAACAGCAGTTTATAACAAGTAGAACTCTTGCAACAGAGATTAGAGCATCTAGATGATCTCAAACAAGCATGGCACAATGGAACAAAGTGTAGAGCATATCACCACGATCATTTTGACATATCATACACTCAAATTGGATTTATGCACAAAACGTTACAGCTACATGAACATAGCAACAAAATATGACAGGAAAAGGACTTGGTTGTTCTTACGCAGAGAAAAGTGAGCGACAAATAGATAAGGGATGCCCGGGGTGGGGAATAGGTGGGCTTACCATGGACATCAGCCTATCTGAAGAGGAGAGGCCGAGGCAGGCCTGGCGGGCCGTGGAGGGATCTGGGAGCTGGGTCGGGCCCATGTTGCTGAGGGAGGCCGCGGCCTACTTGCGTAGGAGGCGGCCCAGGCGAGGGGCCTCGTCGTGCTCCTGCTCGAGCTGCACGAGCACGAGGCCAGCGGCGACGGCGCGCCACCGGAGCTCCGGCGAGGCGGCTGTGGTGCTCCGGCGAAGGGGAACGGCGAGAGGGGCCGGATCTGGCTGGAACGAAGGCCGGATCCGGTGAGGGCGGCGGCGGATCTGCAGGGCAGCGGGGAATTGGCGACTGCGGCGGGGAGCCAAGTGCTGCGGGGGCGCGGCCAGATGGGCGGCGGCGACGAGGGGATGAGGCGGCGGCGTTGGCCACGACGGCGGCGACGGCGATGCCCGCCGGCGGCGGTGGCGCGGCGAGGAGATCGGCGGCGGGGAAGGAGCGAGGGAGCCAAGGTGCGGCTGGGGCACTGAGGAGGGGCTCGGCCCGGTTCGGCCCGCGGGCGGGCCGCGGGCGGGCTCCGGCGGGCCCTGCACGGTGGAGCGCCCTGGGAGGCGCTGGCGACGTGGGGAGGGCCAGATGGCGCCGTCCCATTGGCTCTGGGCGCCCGCGTGGCGGCGGCTTGCCAATAGGAGGCCGCCAAGTGGCATGAGGGGGCTGGAGCGGCCGGATTTTGAGGCAGGCGGCGCTGAAATTGAGGAGGCGGGGGGTTGGAGGTAGGGGAAGGGTAGGTTAGGCCAAAAATGGCAAGGGAGGGGTCTTTATATAGGCATAGGGCTAGGTTTAGGGGGTTTTTGAGGCCGTTTAGACCATCGGATCGTGATCGTGAGGCTCCGGTCGCGAGGAGGAGTAGGATGGGCCTAGAGGGAATTAGTGGGCTGTGTAGGAGGGGTTGTGGGGAGAGAAGAGAAGAGGCCCACGGAGGTTTTCGGAGACCGAAAACGTCCGACGTTTACCCGGCTACTAGTGCCGCTATATATATTCGTTGGGCTATCAAATGAGCTCCGAATGCGATGAAATTTGGCAGGCGGTCTACCTATGCTATAATAAGACCACACGCCAAGTTTCAACCCATTCCGAGAACTTTTTCCGGCCACTTATAAAATAAATATTCGGAGGCGTCGCAGGCGCGTGTGAGTGTGTCTCGGATCAGAACCGACAACGGAAAGGACGAGGGGACTCGGGCGGATGCAAGTTTAGAAAACATGTTGTTGCAACACACATGATGACATGGCAAGATGCAACACGCAAGCAGAAGACATGGCAACGACGACGAATAACTGGCTGACACCTGGCGCACCGGTCTCGGGGTGTCACACCTAATAAGCTCGAACTCAAATCGGAGAAGTGCATCTTCATAGAATACCTAAAAGAAACTGTTGGGTTCACCTTCTACCACAGATCCGAAGGCAAGATTTTTGTTGCTAAGAATGGATCCTTTCTAGAGAAGGAGTTTCTCTCGAAAGAAGTGAGTGGGAGGAAAGTGGAACTTGATGAGGTAATTGTACCTTCTCTCGAATTGGAAAATAGCTCATCACATAAAACCGTTCCCGTGATGCCTACACCAACTAGAGAGGAATCTAATGATAATGATCATGAAACTTCGGATCAAGTTACTGTTGGGGAACGTAGTATTTCAAAAAAAAATCCTACAATCACGCAAGATCTATCTACTAGATGCATAGCAACGAGAGGGGAGAGTGTGTCTACGTACCCTCGTAGACCGAAAGCGGAAGTGTCTAGTGACGCGGTTGATGTAGTCGAACTTCTTCGCGATCCAACCAATCAAGCACCGAACGTATGGCACCTCCGCGTTTAGCACACGTTCAGCTTGATGACATCCCACGAGCTCTTGATCCAGTTGAGATTCATATGAGAGTTTCGTCAACACGGTGGCGTGGTGACGGAGATGATGAAGCTACCGGCGTAGGGCTTCGCCTAAGAACTGCAACGGTACGACCGAGGTGTGCTTCTGTGGAGGGGGGCACCGCACACGGCTAAAAGATGAATGATTAACTTGTGTGTCTATGGGGTGCCCCCCACCCCCGTATATAAAGGAGTGGAGAAGGGGGGGGCGGCCCTCTACTATGGCGCGCCCTGGGGAGTCCTACTCCCATCAGGAGTAGGATTCCCCGTTTCCTAGTAGAACTAGGAGCCATTCCAAGTAGTAGGAGTAGGAGAGAAGGAAAGGGAAAAGAGAAGAGAAGGAAGGAGGGGGCGCTGCCCCTCCCCCTAGTCCAATTCGTACTAAGCCTTGGGGGGGCGCGCAGCCTCCTCTCTCTCCCCTAAAGCCCAATAAGGCCCATATGCTCCCCGGCGAATTCCCGTAACTCTCAGGTACTCCGAAAAATACCCGAATCACTCGGAACCTTTCCGATGTCCGAATATAGTCGTCCAATATATCGATCTTTATGTCTCGGACATTTCGAGACTCCTCGTCATGTCTGTGATCTCATTCGGGACTCCGAACTACCTTCAGTACAGCAAAACTCATAAACTCATGATACCGATCGTCATCAAACGTTAAGCGTGCGGACCCTACGGGTTCGAGAACTATGTAGACATGACCGAGACACATCTCCGATCAATAACAAATAGTGGAACATGGATGCTCATATTGGTTCCTACATATTCTACGAAGATCTTTATCGGTCAAACCGCATAACAACATACGTTGTTCCCTTTGTCATTGGTATGTTACTTGCTCGAGATTCGATCGTCGGTATCATCATACCTAGTTAATCTCGTTACCGGCAAGTCTCTTTACTCGTTCTGTAATACATCATCTCATGACTAACTCATTAGTCATTTGCTTGCAAGGCTTATTATGATGTGTATTACCGAGAGGGTCCAGAGATACCTCTCCGACACTCGGAGTGACAAATCCTATTCTTGATCTATGCCAACACCACGAACACCTTCGGAGACACCTGTAGAGCATCTTTATAATCACCCAGTTACGTTGTGATGTTTGATAGCACACAAGGTGTTCCTCCGGTATTCGGGAGTTGCATAATCTCATGGTCATAGGAACATGTATAAGTCATGAAGAAAGCAATAGCAGTAAAACTAAACGATCATAGTACAAAGCTAACGGATGGGTCTTGTCCATCACATCATTCTCCTAATGATGTGATCCCGTTGATCAAATGACAACTCATGTCTATGGCTAGGAAACATAACCATCTTTGATCAATGAGCTAGTCTAGTAGAGGCATACTAGGGACACTCTTTTTTGTCTATGTATTCACACATGTACTAAGTTTCCGGTTAATACAATTCTAGCATGAATAATAAAAATTTATCATGATATAAGGAAATATAAATAACAACTTTATTATTGCCTCTAGGGCATATTTCCTTCAGTCTCCCACTTGCACCAGAGTCAATAATCTAGTTCACATCGCCATGTGATTTAATACCGATAGTTCACATCGTTATGTGAATTAACACCCATAGTTCACATCGCCATGTGACCACTACCCAAAGGGTTTACTAGAGTCAACAATCTAGTTCACATCGTCATGTGATTAACACCCAAAGAGTACTAAGGTGTGATCATATTTTGCTTCGTGAGAGAAGTTTATTCAGCGGGTTTGTTACATTGAGATCTGTATGTATTTTTTTAAATTTCTATGTCTACAATGCTCTGCACGGAGCTACTTTAGCTAATTGCTCCCACTTTCAATATGTATCCAGATCGAGACTCACAGTCATCCAGATCGGTGTTAAAGCTTGCATCAACGTAACTCTTTACGACGAACTCTTTATCACCTCCATAACCGAGAAATATTTCCTTAGTCCTCTAAGGATAATTTTGACCGATGTCCAGTGATCTACTCCTAAGTAAAAAAATTGTACTCCCTTGCCAAAATCGGGGAAGGGCATACAATAGGTCTGGTATACAGCATGGCATACTTTATAGAAGCTATGGTTGAGGCATAGGGAATGACTTTCATTCTATCATGTGAAGTGGTCGGGCATTGAGTCTTACTCAACTTCACACCTTGCAACACAGGCAAGAACTCTTTCTTTGACTGTTCCATTTTGAACTACTTCAAAAGATTGTCAAGGTATGTACTCATTGAAAAACCTTATCAAGCGTCTTCATCTATCTCTATAGATCTTGATGCTCAATATGTAAGCAGCTTTACCGAGGTTTTTCTTTGAAAAAACTCCTTTCAAACACTCCTTTATGCTTTCCAGAAAATTCTACATCATTTCTGATCGACAACATGTCATTCACATATACATATCAGAAAGGTTGTAGTGCTCCCACTCACTTTCTTGTAAATATAGGCTTCACCGCAAGTCTGTATAAAACTATATGCTTTGATCAACTTATCAAGGTGTATATTCTAACTCTGAGATGCTTGCACCAGTCCATAGATGGATTGCAGGAGCTTGCATATTTTGTTAGCACCTTTAGGATTGACAAAACCTTCTGGCTGCATCATATATAACTCTTCTTTAATAAATCCATTAAAGAATGCAGTTTTGTTATCCATTTGCCAGATTACATAAAATGCGGTAATTGCTAACATGATTCGGACAGACTTAAGCATCGCTATGGGTGAGAAAGTCTCATCGTAGTCAACTCCGTGAATTTGTCGAAAACCTTTCGCAACAAGTCAAGCTTTGTAGACAGTAACATTACCGTCGGCGTCGGTCTTCCTCTTGAAGATCCATTTATTTTCAATGGCTTGACGATCATCGGGCAAGTCAACCAAAGTCCACACTTTGTTTTCACACATGGATCCCATCTCAGATTTTATGACCTCAAGCCATTTTGCGGAATCTGGGCTCATCATCGCTTCCTCATAGTTCGTAGGTTCATCATGGTTTAGTAACATGACTTCCAGAACCGGGTTGCCGTACCACTCTGGTGCGGAATGTACTCTGGTTGATCTACGAAGTTTAGCATTAACTTGATCTGAAGTTTCATGATCATCATCATGAGCTTCCTCACTAATTGGTGTAGGAATCACTGGAACTAGTTTCTGTGATGTACTACTATCCAATTCGGGAGAAGGTACAATTACCTCATCAAGTTCCACTTTCCTCCCACTCACTTCTTTCGAGAGAAACTCCTTCTCTAGAAATGATCCATTCTTAGCCGCGAATATCTTGCCTTCGGATCTGTGATAGAAGGTGTATCCAACAGTCTCCTTTGGGTATCCTATGAAGACACATTTCTCCGACTTGGGTTCGAGCTTATCAGGTTGAAGCTTTTTCACATAAGCATCGCAGCCCCAAACTTTAAGAAACGACAAGTTTGGTTTCTTGCCAAACCACAGTTCATAAGGCGTCGTCTGAATGGATTTAGATGTTGCCCTATTTAACGTGAATGCAGTTGTCTCTGATGCATAACCCAAAACGATAGTGGTAAATCGGTAAGAGATATCATAGACCGCACCATATCTAATAAAGTACGGTTACAACGTTCAGACACACCATTACGCTGTGGTGTTCCGGGTGGCGTGAGTTGTGAAACTATTCCACATTGTTTCAAATGAAGACCAAACTCGTAACTCGAATATTCACCTCCACGATTAGATCGTAGAAACTTTATTTTCTTGTTATGATGATTCTCTACTTCACTCTAAAATTCTTTGAACTTCTCAAATGTTTCAGACTTGTGCTTCATCAAGTAGATATACCCATATCTGCTCAAATCATCAGTGAAGGTCAAAAAATAACGATACCAGCCGCGAGCTTCAACACTCATCGGTCCATATACATCAGTATGTATGATTTCCAACAAATCTGTTGCTTGCTCCATTGTTCCGGAGAACGGAGTTTTAGTCATCTTGCCCATGAGGCATGGTTCGCAAGCACCAAGTGATTCATAATCAAGTGATTCCAAAAGTCCATCACTATGGAGTTTCTTCAGGCGCTTTACACCAATATGACCTAAACGTCAGTGCCACAAATAAGTTGCATTATCATTATTAACCTGGCATCTTTTGGCTTCAATATTATGAATATGTGTATCACTACGATCGAGATCCAAAAAACTATTTTCATTGGGTGTATGACCATCGAAGGCTTTATTCATGTAAAAAGAATAACAATTATTCTATGACTTTAAATGAATAACCGTATTGCAACAAACATGATCAAATCATATTCATGCTCAATGCAAATGCCAAATAACATTTATTTAGGTTCTACACTAATCCCGAAAGTATAGGGAGTGTGCGATGATGATCATATCAATCTTGGAACCACTTCCAACACACATCGTCACTTCACCTTTAACTAGTCTCTGTTCATTCTGTAACTCTCGTTTCGAGTTACTAATTTCAGCAACTGAACTGGTATCAAATACCCAGGGGTTGCTATGAATACTAGTAAAATACACATCAATAATCTGTATATCAAATATACCTTTGTTCACTTTGCCATCCTTCTTATCCGCCAAGTATCTAGGGCAGTTCCACTTTCAGTGACCATTTCCTTTGCAGTAGAAGCACTTAGTTTCAGGCTTGAGTTTAGCTTTGGGTTTCTTCACGGGAGTGACAACTTGCTTGTCATTCTTCTTGAAGTTCCCTTTCTATCCCTTTGCCCTTTAATTTGAAACAAGTGGTCTTGTTAACCATCTACACTTGATGCTCTTTCTTGATTTCTACCTTCGCCGATTTCAGCATCGCGAAGAGCTCGGGAATTACTTTCGTCATCCCTTGCATATTATAGTTCATCACGAAGTTCTATTAACTTGGTGATAGTGACTAGAGAACTTTGTCAATTACTATCTTATCTGGAAGATTAACTCCCACTTGATTCAAGTAATTGTAGTACCCAGACAATCTGAGCACATGCTCACTGGTTGAGCTATTCTCCTCCATCTTGTAGGCAAAGTACTGTTAGAGGTCTTATACCTCTCGACACGGGCATGAGTATGAAATACTAATTTCAACTCTTCGAACATCTCATATGCTTCGTGGCATTAAAAATGTTTTTGAAGTCCCGGTTATAAGCCGTAAAGCATGGCGCACTAAACTATCAAGTAGTCATCATACCGAGCTTGTCAAACATTCATAACGTCTACATCTGCTCCTGCAATAGATATGTCACCTAGCGGTGCATCAAGGACATAATACTTCTGTGCAGCAATGAGGAAAATCCTGATCACAGAATAAGTCTGCATCATTGCTATTAACATCTTTCAACTTAGTTTTCTCTAGGAACATATCAAAAAACATAGGGGAGCTATAACGCGAGCTATTGATCTACACCATAATTTGCAAATACTATCAGGACTAAGTTCATGATAAATTAAAGTTTAATTTAATCATATTACTAAAGAACTCCCACTTAGATAGACATCCCTCTAGTCATCTAAATGATCACGTGATCCAAATCAACTAAACCGTGTCCGATCATTACGTGAGATGGAGTAGTTTTCAATGGTGAACATCTTATGTTGATCATATCTACTATATGATTCACGCTCGACCTTTCGGTCTCCAGTGTTCCAAGGCCATGTCTATACATGCTAGGCTCGTCAAGTTTAACCCGAGTATTCTGCATGTGCAGAACTGTCTTACACCCGTTGTATTTGAACATAGAGCTTATCACACCCGATCATCACGTGGTGTCTCGGCACGACGAACTTTCGCAATGGTGCATACTCAGGGAGAACACTTGTACCTTGAAATTTTGTAAGGGATCATCTTATAATGCTACCGCCGTACTAAGCAAAATAAGAAGCATAATAAGATAAACATCACATGCAATCAAAATATGTGACATGATATGGCCATCATCATCTTGTGCTTTTGATCTCCATCTCCAAGGCACTCTCATGATCACCATCGTCACCGGCACGACACCTTGATCTTCATTGTAGCATCGTTGTCGTCTTGCCAACTGTTGCTTCCACGACTATCGCTACCGCTTAGTGATAAAGTAAAGCAATTACATGGCGATTGTATTTCATACAATAAAGCGACAACCATATGGCTCCTGCCAGTTGCCGATAACTTTACAAAACATGATCATCTCATACAATAACGTATAACTCATCATGTCTAGACCATATCACATCACAACATGCCCTGCAAAAACAAGTTAGACGTCCTCTACTTTGTTGTTGCAAGTTTTACCTGGCTGCTACGGGCTTAGCAAGAACCGTTCTTACCTACGCATACAAAAACCACAACGATTTTTCATCAAGTATGTGATGTTTTAACCTTCACAAGGACCGGGCTTAGCCACACTCGATTCAACTAAAGTTTGAGAAATTGACACCCGCCAGCCACCTGTGTGCAAAGCACGTCGGTATAACCAGTCTCGCGTAAGCGTACGCGTAATGTCGGTCCGGGCCGCTTCATCCAACAATACCGCCGAATCAAAGTATGACATGCTGGTAAGCTGTATGACTAGTATCGTCCACAACTCACTTGTGTTCTACTCGTGCATATCATCTACGCATAGACCTGTCTCATGATGCCACTGGTGGGGAATGAAACGTCTCCAACGTATCTATAATTTTTTATTGTTCCATGCTATTATCTATGATGCTTTGGATGTTTAATGGGCTTTGTTATACACTTTTATATTATTTTTGGGACTAACCTATTAACCCAAAGGCCCAGTCCAGATTGTTGTTTTTTGCCTATTTCAGGGTTTTACAGAAAAGGAATATCAAACGGAGTCCAAACGGAATGAAACTTCGGGAGAGATATTTTTGGAGCTAAATACGCACGGGAGACTTGAGAACCACGGAGTAGGGCACATGTGGCATCCACGAGGGTGGGGGCGCACCCCCTGCCTCGTGGGTCCCACGTCTGGCCCCCGGTGCCCTCTTCTTCCTATATATACCACGTACCCCAAAACCATCAGACGAACAGAGAAAACCCTAGTTCCACCGCCACAACTTTCTGTTCCCCTGAGATCCCATCTTGGGGCCTGTTCCGGAGCTCCGCCGGAGGGGGGATCTACCACTGAGTGCTTCTACATCATCATCATCGCCTCACCATGAGTTGTGAGTAGTTTACCACAGACCTTCGGGTACATAGCTAGGTTCTAGATGGCTTCTTCTCTCTCTTTGGATCTCAATACCAAGTTCTCCTCGGTCTTCGAGGAGATCTATTCGATGTAATCTCTTTTCGTGGTGCGTTTGTCGAGATCCGATGAATTGTGGGTTTATGATCAAGATTATCTATGATAAATATTTGGTTCTTTTCTGAATTCTTTATGTATGATTATAATATCCTTGCAAGTCTCTTCGAATTATTGGTTTGGTTTGGCCTACTAGATCTATAGTTCTTGCAATGGGAGAAGTGCTTGGCTTTGGGTTCAATCTTGCGGTGTCCTTTCCCAGTGACAGTAGGGACAGCAAGGCATGTATTGTATTGTTGCCATCGAGGATAAAAATATGGGGTTTATATCATTTTATTTGAGTTTATCCCTCTACATCATGTCATCTTTCTTAAGGCGTTACTCTGTTCTTATGAACTTAATACTCTAGATGCATGCTGGATAGCGGCCGATGTGTGGAGTAATAGTAGTAGATGCAGAATCATTTCGGTCTACTTGTTTCGGACGTGATGCCTATATATAATGATCATGCCTAGATAGTCTCATAATTATTCGCTTTTCTATCAATTGCTCGACAGTAATTTGTTTACCCGCCGTAGAATACCGCTATCATGAGAGAAGCCACTAGAGAAACCTATGGCCCACGAGTCTATTCTCAACATATCAATCTACAATCTATTTTACTTTTCCGCCTTTACTTTCTGTTCTTATATCCGAAAATATCAAACTATCATATCTATCATATCTCACTTACATAAGTGACCATAAAGGGATTGACAACCCCTTATCGCGTTGGCTGCGAAGTTCTTATTTGTTTGTGCAGGTGCGAGGGACTCGCGCGTGGTCTCCTACTAGATTGATACCTTACTTCTCAAAAACTGAGGGAAATACTTACGCTACTATGCTGCATCACCCTTTCCTCTTCGAGGGAATACAACGCAAGCTCGAGAAGTAGCAAGAAGAATTTCTGGCGCCGTTGCCGGGGAGGCTTACGCAAAAGGCATATACCAAGTACCTATCACAAACCCTTATCCTTCGCATTACATTTATTTGCCTCTCGTTTTCCTCTCCCCCACTTCACCCTTACTGTTTTATTTGCCCTTCTTTTGCCGTGTGTTTATCATTTGCTTGCTTCTTGTTTGCTTGTGTGTTGGATTGCTTGCTTGTCACTATGGCTCAGAGCAATACCAAATTGTGTGACTTCTCCAATACCAACAATAATGATTTTATTAGCACTCCGATTGCTCCTATTACAGATGCTGAATCTTGTGAGATCAATGCTGCTCTGATGAATCTTGTCATGAAAGATCAATTTTCCGGCCTTCCTAGTGATGATGCCGCTACCCATCTAAACAACTTTGTTGATTTGTGTGATATGCAAAAGAAAAAGGATACGGATAACGATATTGTTAAGTTTAAGTTATTTCCGTTTTCACTTTGAGATCTTGCTAAAACTTGGTTGTCCTCTTTGCCTAGAAATAGTATTGATTTGTGGAATAAGTGCAAAGATGCTTTTATCTCTAAGTATTTCCCTCCTGCTAAGATCATCTCTCTTAGAAACGATATTATGAATTTTAAGCAACTAGATCATGAGCATGTTGCACAAGCTTGGGAGAGAATAAAATTAATGATACGTAATTGCCCTACACATGGTTTGAACTCATGGCTGATTATTCAAAACTTTCATCCTGGCTTGAATTTTGCTTCTAGAAATCTTTTAGATTCGGCCACAGGAGGCACTTTCATGGAAACTACCTTAGGAGAAGCTACCAAACTCCTAGATAATATTATGGTTAATTATTCTCAATGGCACACCGAAAGATCTACTAGTAAAAAAGTGCATGTTGTTGAAGAGATTAGTGTTTTGAGTGGAAAGACGGATGAACTTATGAAACTATTTGCTGCTAAGAGTGCTTCTTCTGATCCTAATGATATGCCTTTATCCACGTTGATTGAAAATAATAATGAATCTTTGGATGTGAATTTTGTTGGTAGGAATAACTTTGGTAACAATGCTTATAGAGGAAACTTTAATCCTAGGCCTTTTCCTAGTAATTCCTCTAATAATTATGGTAATTCCTACAACAACTCTTATGGAAAGATGCCTTCTGAATTTGAAACTAGTTTTAAGGAGTTTATGAATTCGCAAAAGAATTTCAATGCTTTGCTTGAAGAAAAATTGCTTAAGATTGATGAATTGGCTAGAAGTGTGGATAGAATTACTCTTGATGTTGATTCTTTGAAACTTAGATCTATCCCACCTAAGCATGATGTCGGTGTACTAAAGTAGGGGTACCTTAGTATCCCGACTTGTACACGGGCAGTAGCAGCGCCCCGTGGTCTGGCTCACCACGCGCCCGCCAAAGCCCACTCTGGCCCCTTTTGAAGCCATTCAAGAACAAAGTATACAAGTCAGAAGATCAAGGCCCCGGCAAGAGGAGCTTGCCGGGAAGGCTGCTCCAAGCCCAAGACCACTCTATTCCCACAAGACCCTGGCAAGAGGAGCTTGCCAGGAAGGCCAAAGAATAACGCTCCAGAAGATATATCGTGGCGCATCATGCGCCCCGGCAGGACCCGGAGAGCGACAAGCTTCCGGGCCCGGCAAGATAGCAGCCCCGGCAAGGTGCTTGCCGGTGGTGGCTTACGCTGTGTGCCTGCGCTCCAACTCATCTGGCCACGCGTTGCCCTGGGGCCCTTCCAGGGGCACGTGGCAGACGGCTGCGCAGCCTGGGGTACACGGTGGCGAGCCGCGGTGACAAGGCCGTCGTCGTGGCGGACGGAGACGCCCGGGCGGGCGCTTTTGGGGTGACGGCGACGGGCATTCAATGCCTTTGTCCCCCACCGTCTGGGTTAGGTATAGATCACTATGCGCGCACTGTACATACACTGTTCATGCACTGTTCCATCTACCACCGAATTTACACTTTTACCCTCCTCTACGTTGACACCTGTCGGGAACCCCTTTGAGCTATAAAAGGAGGCCCATGCACAACGTAGAGGGGGTTCGATCCCAGAAACTCGATCACTCCTACGCTCGGTGTAGCTAGCACTGTAGATCTTCAAGCTCCCGAGCCCGAGAACTCAATACAACCAAAGCAGGAGTAGGGTTTTACGCGTCCGCGCGGCCCGAACCTGGGTAAACTACCCGCGTGTGCCCCTCGATCCGCTCTTCGTGCTCCCTCCGCTCCCTTGACGTACCGTAGAAGGGGCTCCGGTCCCATAGGTGTTCGTGGGAGGTCAGTTTCCCCGACATCTTTGGCGCGCCAGGTAGGGGGCGTCGAGGTTGTGCGAACCTGATCCGGCGCTCACGCGGGCGCAGTCTTCATCAACCTCTCCAACTTCGTCAACTTCATCGGCTACGTCAACATGCCTCCGAAGAAGAAGGCTTCGGAGGTCGGAGGCCCGTCTGCGTCAATCCCACCACCACCAGAACCAACGGTTGGTGGAGGAGACGCTGGCGGAAGGGTGGACGCCGGTGGGGAAACTCACGGCGCCACCAAGTCCAAGGACAAGACGGACGACCGGGCGAACTCCAAAGCCTCGGTGTCCGTGCACGCACCACGTCCCTCTCAGGAGGTGCCAGACCAGCAGCGACGTGGTACCGGAGGTACCATACGCTTGCTGGGACGTGGCCAGGCCGGCGGGTCACGGGACGCTCAAGGCCAACGTCCTGGCACGAGCAAGGCGCGGTCGCCGGGGCGGGAACATGCTCCTTCTAACACGGTTAGAAGTCCGAGCGTATCTCGCTCCTCGCACCGTTCGCCACCGTTTCCCTCCTCTCCAGCAGAGGCCTTAGCCAGGGCTCAGCTGCTCCTCGACTTCCCTCCAGCGGCGGACAAGGCCGAAGACTGGAGGGCTACGATCCAGAGCCTCATCGCCTTCGCCAACAACGACACGCCGCAGCAGCCGGCAACATCGCGGCCGCGGCAAGTCGACCAGGCGAAGGCCGACGGTGACAAGACCGCCGGGGGTGCAACTACCGTGCATTCCCCGCCGCGGAAGCAGAAATCGCCGACCCGCCGGATCAACGTCGACGACGACTCCACGGCGTCGTCGGATCCGCGGGCTCGCCGCGATCAGCGCCAAGTCCTTGAAGACAGGCGACAGGAAGACGCTCGAACTCGTATCGAGCGCCGAAGAGAAGCCAGAAGACAGTCTGACCAGCGCGTCGGGACCGCTGTCGACATGCACGCGCCCGGTGAACCAGGCGACTTGCCGTACACGGCAGGTTGCCCTGCGTTCACCCGAGAGCTGCGGCAAGTCCAGTGGCCCAGCATGAAGAACTTTAAGCCCGACGTACCCGAGAAGTACGACGGCAAGACACACCCCTCTGAGTTCCTCAGCATTTACACCATTGCGGTGCAGGCTGCCGGGGGACGCGACGAGAAGATTCTAGCCAACTACTTCCCGCTCGTGCTTAAGCCAAACGTCAGGTCTTGGCTTATGCACTTGCCGGAGAACTCCATCTCTTCATGGGCGGATTTGTGCCACCAGTTTGTCGGCGCCTTTACGGGCGGCCACAAACCCCACGGCCAGGAAAGTGATCTCCACATTCTTGCCCAGAAAGAGGGGGAGTCCCTACGCAAGTAAATCCAAAGGTTCAGCCGCGTTCAGCACAACATCCCGGATGTCCACCCTGCCGTGGTTATCAGCGCGTTCCACCAGAACGTGCGTAACCGCCGTATGAGGGAGGAGATGGCGATGACCAAGATCCGGGACGTCAGCGAGCTTTATGCTCTGGCTAACAAATGTGCCCGTGCTGAAGAAGGGAGGAGGCTCCCCGGAGAGGATACCGGTGCAGGAGGAAGTGACAGCGAGGATGCCGCCCCGGCAAGGAAAAGCAGGCGGCGGAATAACAGGAAGAAGAAGAACAAGGAGGTACTGGTTGTCGAGCAGTCCGGCAAGGAGGCTGCCGCCAAGAAGACACAGGCTGGTGGCTCCGGCAAGGAGGCCGCCCCTGTAGCGGCAGCCGACAAGCAGGACGGCTCCGACAAGCAGTACTGCAAGATCCACCGCACTAAGGGCCGCGATCTCCAGAACTACAAGAGAGTAGAGTACCTCGTAGAACAGCAGAAGGCTGAATACGAGCGTCGCGACAAGGAGAAGGCCCAAGGAGGCGGGGGAGAGCCCAACAAGAAGCGGCCGTTCAATGGCCGGGGAGGACGCCGCGGCAAGGCCAAGCAGCGGCAAGGAGACAGACCTCCCCGGGGCCGCGACAAGGATGAAGACGAAGACGATGACGAGGATATGGATGACGGAGATAACAGCGAGCAGGAGTTCCAGAAGGCCACAGAAGTTCTGTGCGTCGATGGAGGTGCCTCTCTGCACACTTCCCACCGCCAACTCAAGCAATGGGTGCGGGAAGTGAATGCAGCTGAGCCACCCGTCGAGTCGCGCAGGCTGCTGAAATGGTCCGGCACGCCCATCATCTTCGACCTTGAGGACCACCCTGACCGCACAACTGCGGTCGGGTGTTTGCCGATGTTGGTTTCACCAACTATCCGCAACCTCAAGGTCACCAAGATGTTGGTTGATGGCGGGGCCGGCCTCAACTTGATCTCCTCCGATGTGATCAAGAAGCTGCAAATCCCCGACAGCGAGCTTGAGGAAACCGGGACGTTCCAAGGGATCAACCCGGGAAGGAGCAAGCCGAAGGGGAAGATCACGCTGCCGGTGACCTTTGGCGGAGAGCTTAATTTCAGGACGGAGAGGATCACCTTCGGCGTCGCCGATATCCCGTTGCCATACAATGGGATACTTGGCCGTCCTGCGCTCGCCAAGTTCATGGCGGCCTCCCACTATGCTTACAACATGCTCAAGATGCCGGGGCCAATCAGCGTCATCTCTGTCCCCGGCGACAAGAAGGACGCGCTCATCTGCGCCGACAAGATCTACCGGGACGCAGCAGCCGCGGCAGACAGCAAAACACTTGCCGCTGAAGCTCCCGGGGGGAAGACCAAGACCAAGTCCGACAAGAGCTCTGGGGCCCACTCCGGCAAACGCACCTCTTCGGAGTGCTGCGCTGCCGTCGAGGACGCACCATCGAGCTCCACCGGCAAGTGCAAGAAGGGAATGGCAGCTCCACCGGCAACCAAGAAGGTGCCCGCCAAGGAGGACGGCACTGGTGGTACCTTCACCATCAGTGCTACACTCGACCCCAAATAGGAAAGCGCACTCATTGCCTTCCTGCGGGCGAATGTGGACGTGTTTGCGTGGCAACCGTCTGACATCCCCGGCGTTCCCAGGAAGGTAATTGAGCACAAGCTTGCTGTTTGTCCTCATGCGCGGCCCGTCAAGCAGAAGGTCAGGAAGCAAGCGGTGGAGCGCCAAGAGTTCATCGCCGAAGAGATTAAGAAGTTGGAAGCAGCAGGCCTTGTTAGAGGTGTACTACATCCCACGTGGTTGGCCAATCCAGTTGTCGTGCGCAAAGCTAATGGGAAGTGGAGACTTTGTATAGACTTCACTGATGTGAATAAAGCTTGTCCTAAGGATCCATTTCCCTTGCCGCGCATTGACTAGATTGTTGACTCCACCGCCGGATGTGAGTTGCTTTCATTTCTCGATGCATACTCAGGTTACCACCAGATATTCATGGCTGAGGAAGATGAAGAGAAGACCGCGTTCATTACTCCATGTGGCACATATTGCTTTATACGCATGCCCTTTGGTTTGTAGAATGCGGGCTCAACATTTGCAAGGGTGGTCCACACTGCTTTTGAGCCACAGATACACAGAAACGTAGAAGCCTACATGGATGACATAGTGGTCAAGAGCAAGAGCAAGACTACCCTAGTTCAAGACCTAGAAGAAACCTTTGATAATCTGCGCAAGATACAACTCAAGTTGAACCCCGAGAAGTGCGTCTTCAGAGTTCCCTCCGGCAAGCTTCTCGGGTTCTTTGTGTCCCTGAGGGGGATTGAAGCCAATCCCGACAAGATCAAGGCCATCGAGCAGATCGAAGCCCCGAAACGCGTCAAGGATGTACGGAGGCTTGCGGGTTGTGTGGCCACCCTTAGCAGGTTCATTTCAAAGTCTGCGGAACGCGCCCTGCCTTTCTTCAAAATCTTGAAAAAGGCAGGTCCTATGAAATGGACTCCGGAAGCGGAGGCAGCGCTGCGTGACTTGAAAGGGTACCTATCCTCCACTCCGATACTTGTCGCACCTAGGCCACAAGAGAAGTTGCTGATGTACCTAGCGGCAACCAATCAAGTGGTTAGTGCTGCGTTAGTAGCGGAGAGGGAGGCAGATGAGGAAACCGCATCCCCGGCAAGCGCATCCAGCGACAAGCAGGGGGCTTCCCCGACAAGCTCTGGCCCCGACAAGGACAAGCCTGCGCAGGAACAAGGAGAAGTGCGAAAGAAGATGGTACAGCGCCCAGTGTATTTTGTAAGCTCCCTCTTGCAGGGGGCTAGGTCAAGATACTCTGGGGTGCAGAAGTTGCTTTTCGGCCTCCTCATGGCCTCAAGGAAGTTGCGCCATTACTTCCAAGCGCACGAGATAATAGTGGTCACTCGCTTTCCATTAAAGAGGATACTGCAAAATTCAGAAGCAACAGGCAGGATCGTCGAGTGGGCACTAGAGCTGTCAAGCTTTGGTCTCAAGTTTGAGAGTACCTCAACTATCCAGAGCAGAGCTTTGGCAGAATTCATAGCAGAATGGACTCCAACACCAGATGAAGAAGTTCAAGAGACAAGCATCCCCGTCCAAGAAGCGAGCAAAGAGTGGATAATGTACTTTGATGGTGCCTTCTCGCTGCAAGGCGCCGGCGCCAGCGTGTTACTCATAGCGCCCACCGGAGAGCACCTCAAGTACGTTGTTCAAATGCACTTTCCCAAGGAGCAAGCAACAAACAATACTGCTGAGTATGAAGGTTTGCTTGCCGGTCTTAGAATTGCGGCGGAACTTGGGATCAAGAAGCTGATTGTGCGGGGAGATTCGCAATTAGTAGTCCGACCAGTAAACAAGAGTTACCAGAGCCCTTTGATGGAAGCTTATGTCGATGAGGTGAGGAAGCTTGAAGAACACTTTGAAGGCCTACAAATGGAGCACGTTCCAAGAGCTCAAAATGATATCGCAGATGGCCTCTCAAAGTGTGCTGCAATGAAGTTACATGTGGAACCAGGGACCTTCATGCTCAAGCTAACTCAACCATCTGTCACACCATCAGTTGGGCAAAGCAAGAAGAGGAAGTTGGTCTCCGGTGACTACTTGCCGGCGGATCTTCCTGAAGCCGCCGCCAAAGTCCCCAAGATCAACAACCAAGATGCTGAGGAACGATTTGCTCCTGCGGACCCAAGGGTCTGTACAGTTGAAGCAGGCGTTTCCGACAAGCTTTGCCCCGATAGGCTTGCCGGGGAACCCTCAGCTCCGGCAGAGCCGCAGGTTCTTGCCGTAGAAGCTGAGGTTCCCGCAGCATCCCTGATGCCTTTAGTCCTTGTTGTTGAGCCTCAGGCTCCAGCATGGGCACAGCAAATCGTCCGTTTTCTTCAAACCGGAGAACTTCCCGAAGAACCAGAAGAGATAGAGAGGATTACCAGGCAGTCAAGTATGTACCAGTTCGTCGGCAATGAACTGTACAGAAGAAGACTCAATGGTGTCAGATTGAAGTGCATTTCCCGGGAAGATGGACAGAAGCTGTTGGCAGAGATACACGGAGGCATATGTGGCCACCACATTGGCGCAAGAGCGCTTGCCGGGAAGGCGTTCCGGCAAGGTTTCTTTTGGCCAGAAGCCCTCCAAGATGCAACTGCACAAGTAACCAAGTGTGAAGCGTGCCAGTTCCATGCCAAGCAAATTCACCAGCCAGCTCAAGCTCTCTAGATGATCCCTTTGTCCTGGCCCTTCTCGGTCTGGGGGCTCGACATCCTCGGCCCCTTTCCCCGCGCAGTCGGGGGCTTTGAGTACTTGTACGTTGCAATCGACAAGTTCACAAAGTGGCCAGAAGTGGAACCAGTGAGAAAGGTGACAGCACAGTCAGCAGTGAAGTTCTTCAGGTCAATCGTTTGCCGTTTCGGAATCCCTAACAGGATCATCACCGACAACGGCACACAGTTCACAAGTCGCACCTTCATGCAGTACGTCCAAGACCTTGGCGCTAAGGTCTGCTTTGCTTCTGTTGCTCACCCGAGGAGTAACGGTCAAGCGGAGAGGGCCAATGCTGAAGTGCTGCGCGGGCTCAAGACAAGAACCTTCGATAGGCTGCATAAGTGCGGAAGAACTGGATAGAAGAGTTGCCGGCGGCTCTTTGGTCAATCAGAACGACACCAAATCGAGCCACCGGACAGACACCCTTTGCTCTTGTCTATGGAGCAGAGGCAGTTCTCCCCACGGAACTCGTATACGGGTCTCCTCGAGTGCTCGCTTACGACGAGCTCGAGCAAGAGCAACTTCGGCAAGATGATGCATTGCTCCTCGAGGAGGACCGTCTCCAGGCTGCTGTACGAGCTGCTCGATACCAGCAAGCCTTGCGTCGCTATCATAGCCGCAAGGTCAAGGCCAGGAGTCTCGAGGAAGGCGACCTTGTTCTTCGGCGCGTTCAGTCCGCCAAGAATTCCAACAAGTTGACGCCGAAGTGGGAAGGCCCTTATCGGGTGAGACAAGTCACAAGGCCCGGCGCTGTCCGCCTTGAGACCGAAGAAGGCTTACCGGTGAGCAACTCCTGGAACATTGAGCATCTTCGCAAGTTTCACCCATGAGGCGCGGTTGCCGTGATCCGCTCCGGCAACCACCTCTTGTACAAATCTTGCCGCTGTTGCATGTAAACCTTTGTACAAAGCCGGGCGCAGACCCCGTGCATCAGTAAAACTTTTGTGCTTCGCACCATTTGTCATTTCATGCTTTTCTTTTTACTTGCATGTATCATCTGACATTTTGTGCAGCACACATCCCCGGTAAGCAGCAACAAGCCGCAAGGCTCCATACTTGTGTTTCTCCTCCTTTCCTTTCTCTCTTAAACAGAAGAAGTGTTCCTCGCGCACAAGTTTGCCGGGGGGGAAGGAGATAGTGGTATGAACCAAGTGATGTTCAAGGAAGGAAAGCCTTTGCCGAGAAGCAGACAGAACACAAAAGATAAGTTGCCAAAGTTTGAGCAATTTAAAAAAATTCAAATTCTTAGTTGTCTTCCAAGATACAACCACACTTTGTATGGAAAACCTGTGCGCGGAGGAACCTACCCGAGGCTAGCCGCACCCTTACTTTGTTTCGAGCACACTCAACGGCTTAATTGCGCTGCGACAAGTGTCGCGCCCTTACTTCGTTTTCGAGTACGCTCAACAATCTAATTGTGTTGCGACTAGCTGCGGCAAGGTTTCTTGCCGGCAAGGGCATTGCTAGCAGGCTGCTAAGAGTCCCGCACTCAGCGCTCGCGGCAAGGGCTCCTTTGCCGGCAAGTTCCCTAAAAAGCTTAGGGTGAAAAGCATACAAAGTGAAAGGGCTAAAAGCAAGGGTGATAACACTGCATTGATTACCCAAAAATAAAAGTATATATATTACAGAGATAGCTTGCCGCTGTTCTAACCAACTACTACCCATGACTTAATCGACAGCGACAAGGAAAACGGGAAAAAGGAAGCCTAGTCTCTACGGTCTCCATCGACCCTCTGGATCTTGCCCGCCTTGGCTATGATATGGGCGACTTGTGCCTTCAACGCCTCCTGGTCGGCTTCGGGCGGCAGGGTCCGGAGGACGTTGACGAGGTTGATCCCGGAGTTGCGGTAGACGATCTTCGACAACACCCGCTCCATAGTACCCATGCAAAGCCGGCGCGCCTCGTCAGCCAGCTGCGCGGGGATCTTCTCCCGTAGCCGCGCGAGAGCCGGCGCCACTCCTCTGAAGAACAGGCTCAGCTTGGCGCTGTGGGGGAGACTCTCGTCGGGGGAGTACGCGAGGTGCTCCGCCCTCAGCGCCACCATCTCCATGTCGATGTTGGCGGCGGAGGCGACGAGCTCCTCGGTCCACTGCTCCACCGCCCGCTGGAAGTGGTTTTGCAAGACGGCAACGCTTTCCAGCAAGGCCCTCTCAGTACGGAGATCGTCCTTCAGCTTTGTCTCGCGGTCCCGGGGGCGTCAAGCGAGTCGGTGAGGGTAGAAACCTTCAGCTCCAAGTCAGCGATGGAGTCCCTAGCGTCGGTGAGCTCTTTACCTTTCTCGGAGAGGCGGACTTGCAGCTCCGAGTTGGTATGGGCGTCCTTCTCCCGCGCCACGTTGAGCGCGGTGACCCTGTCCTCGCTCTCCTTCAGGTTCGACTCCATCTGCGCCACCCTGGCCTCCAGATCCCTCTTGGCGGTCTCTGCGGCAGCGGCGGCATCCCTCGCCTCCTGCAGAGCCCCGCCAATGGCCTGCTCACGAGCGGTGAGGTCGTCCTCGTGGCTGTCGAGGTCGACCTTCCGCTTGTTGAGCTCTCCCTCCCGCCGAGACAGCTCCTCGGCGGCCAGACGCTGCTGCTCCTCCACCTCGGCCTTCTCGAGGAGGAACGCCTGGTGCGCTCCGGCAAGCTCTTCGCGCTCCTCCGCCAAGTTTCGGAGGGCCGCCTGGTTGGCGGCACGGAGCTCCGCGGCACGCTTCTCCAGATCAGCACCAGCCTTGGAAGCCAGAGCCTCTCGGGACTCCAGCTTGGCTTGCCTGGCCCGGTACAAACCCAGGAGTCGACGCAGGAGTTGCTCCTCTTCGGGCTCGTCGCTGCTGCCGGGCGCGTCGACAACCTTCAACCCGGCGGAGGCAAGAACTTCTCCGTCAAACGTCTCCCCCTCCGCGGGTGCCCTTGATGAGGACGCCCACGGGACTTGGATAAAGACCCCGTTGGCGGCCTCCAGATAGACGCCCGACCCAGCCGCAGAGGCGGAAGGATCGGCGGCCGGTGCAGCGTCCGGCGCTCCTGCGGCCTCCGGGCCAGCAGAGCGGTCGCCGGTCCCTTCCCCAGCTGCCGCGTCAGCGGTCGGGGCGGTCTCCTCGGCGGCTGGCTCATCGGCGCCGGCCGTTCCCTCTGCGGCGGTGGCATCGCCAGCGTCGCCACGCACCTCCTCCTCGGCGATGGTTTCCGTCTCCATCAGCTCCGGGGCGGGCGGGTCTGACGACAGAAGGAAAAGAAAAGGAAAATCATCAAGCAAATATCCAAAAAAGACGAATCCAAGAAGAAGAAATTACAAGGGTTACCTTCGCGGGCCTCTTCAACAACGGGGTCCCTCGCCGGGGAGTTCTCCCTTGGTGGCGTAGAAGAAGCCCCCGCCGGCGGAGGGCCGCTGGCGCCTTCCCTTGGCGGGGAGTCCACCCTTGTCGGGGTGCTCGCCCTTGGCGGGGTGCTCGCCCTTGGCGGAGTACCCATCCTTGGCGGAGCGCTGTCCCTTGCCGGGGAGCTCATCCTTGGCAGGGAGGGTGGAACAAGCGGTTCGTCGGGGGCGACCTCTTGGTGCTCCTGCGGCTGCGGCTCCACTTCTGCGCAAAACAACAAAACATCAATAAGGATAACTACCTCAAGCGTGCCCGACAAACAGAAAAGTGAACAAGGGACTTACGCTGGGGGCTGCGCTGGGGGCTGCTCTCCGGAGCAACGGGCTGGTCCGGCAAGTTTGTCGCTGGCGCATCCCCCGTCGCTGCAGCAGGCTCGTCGTCCTCGAGGTCAACCACAGGGATCTTGGTCCTCTTCGCCATCCTTTGGGTCAAGGTCCTGGAAGACAAACAAGATCGGAGTTAGGCGAAAAGAAATCAAGACAAAAGCAACAAAAATCAAGGAAATTAAAATTACAAGTACTTACTCTTCCTCCTCTTCATCGGAGCTCAGGGCGGAGAAGTCAAACTGCGCCTCACGCGCTCCGGCGCGAGGAGCTGGAGGAGAAGGCTCCCTCGGGCGCTTGGCGGGCTCCGGAGCTGTGGGTTGCGAAGACCCCGCGCCGGTCGTCGCCAAAGACCGAGGGGCGGAAGGAACCCCAGAGCCACTCCGGGAAGATCCCCCTCCGCTTGTTGCTCGGGCACGGGGCGCCTCCTTGACGACCTTGCTCGTCGTGGTGGCGCGCGTCGCCCGGCGCTTCGGCTGCTGTCAGGGCGCCTGTGGCCTCACCGTCTCAGCGGCCTTGCGGAGGCGCTTCTTCTGTTGTGGCAGAGGACTTGGTGGTGAAGGAGAATTCTCTGAGGACGAGGAGGCGTCGTCGTCCAGGTTCAGTGACCCGCCCGAGTCTTCGTCGGAATCGCCCGATTCGGCGTCCTCCTCGGCGGGCTCACTGGACTCGGGGCCTTGCTCGGCAGCCTCGCTCGTCCCGGCAGGCTCCCCGGCGGGCTCCCCGGCAAACTCCTCGGGCGCAATCTTCAGCAGCTTGAGGATTTCCTCCTCCTCGGCCTGGCTCACTGCGTCCGCTGCCTCTGCTTCATCCACAGTGTACCCAAATTCACCTGCGGCCGCAGCCGCGGCGGCCTCTTCCATCCTGTTGGCTATGTATGCCACATCCCGTTCGGTGGTCTCCCGGGTGAGGCCCTTTTTCTCCTCGGGGTTGCGTGGCCGTTCAACCAGGCTGTCGAAGAAGGCCTGCACGGTCTCCTCTGGAGGCATCAGCCAAGTAGGAACGACCCCGTGGGAGTCGCACTCAGGCATTACCGCGCGGATGGCACTGAGGGCAGTATTGTTGCACAAAGGAACTACTCCGACCGACGGTCTGAACCACTCCGGGTGCTTGGGGTCGTGCTTGAACAGCTCCCGGACCATCCCCTTCAGTTCCAAGACGGTGAAATTATAGTTCAGCCCGGGGCGTAGCCTCATGCGGTCTGCTGCGTTGCCAAACTCCCAGGCAGGCCTCTTCCTTTCCTGCAGGGGGGCAATGCGGCGGCGGAGGAAATCGGCCCCGACTTCACCTATAGTAAGATTGGCAGCCCGGAGACGAAGGATCCTAGTAAGGGCAATCTGCAGCTTGTCGTCCTCCGGGGCCAAGTCGCTCCAATCCTTGCCGCGCACTATTGCAGTCTGGCGCGGCAAGGTAAACTGCTCGGGCTCATCCTCCATGACCCAGCACCAGTCAGCCCTCCACTCCTCCCACTTGCCGCGAAGCTCTCCTTTCAAGTACGCCTCCTTCTTGTTCAGCCTAAAGATCCAGGAGATGCCGCCGGAGAGTGGGGATCCGGACTCTACTCTAGGCGTGAAGAAGTGGCGGAAAAGAGCTACATTTGGGTGGACCCCGACGTAGTTTTCGCACAGATGTGCGAAAACGGCCAAAGTGAGGATAGCATTCGGGGTGAAATCTAAGAGGTGGAGTCCGTACGTGTTCATCACATCACAGAAGAACTCCGAATACGGAGGGCAGAGACCGCAATGGAAGAACAAAGCGAAGAAGTGGTAACCTCCCGGGAACATGTCGACGGCCACGGCGGGGAGGACTCTGGTGCGAGGGTGAGCCTTCGTCTCCCTCGCCCAGAACAAGTAGTACTTGTCCCGTAGCTCCCTCGCGCCGAGCCTCGGCGGGAAGACCACCATCCTTCTCCGCATGGCTGCCAGCTTCGCCGCCTTGTCGGACTTCTCCTTCTTCGCCTTATCGCTCTTCGCCTTGTCGCTCTTCACATGGTCGCTCTTCGGGGCCATGGCGGGGACGGCGAGGGAGGACGACGGCGCTGCGGGTGGGGAAGACGGCGGAGGAAGGGCAGAAGCAGGGAGCGGCGGGAGTTTCTGGAGGTTCAAGGTGCAATGAAAGCAATGGGGGAAACAGCCCCTGCTTCCTCTGCTTTTAAGGGGGAAGTGGGGGACGTTCCGCATTTCCCCATTAAAGAAACAGTCCACGATCTCTCCCACGACGCCGCAATCGACGTGTGCCGTTAGGGAGGGATGCGGCGAATCTGGAGTGGGAAACGGCGCGCCGTGGGCCGCGTGTGCCCGTGCACTGTTCTGGGCCTGGCCCAACAGCGCTCGGCACCGTGTGTGGCCCAGGCCGGGGGCTCCTGTCGGTGTACTAAAGTAGGGGTACCTTAGTATCCCGACTTGTACACGGGCAGTAGCAGCGCCCCGTGGTCTGGCTCACCACGCGCCCGCCAAAGCCCACTCTGGCCCCTTTTGAAGCCATTCAAGAACAAAGTATACAAGTCAGAAGATCAAGGCCCCGGCAAGAGGAGCTTGCCGGGAAGGCTGGTCCAAGCCCAAGACCACTCTATTCCCACAAGACCCTGGCAAGAGGAGCTTGCCAGGAAGGCCAAAGAATAACGCTCCAGAAGATATATCGTGGCGCATCGTGCGCCCCGGCAGGACCCGGAGAGCGACAAGCTTCCGGGCCCGGCAAGATAGCAGCCCCGGCAAGGTGCTTACCGGGGGTGGCTTACGCTATGTGCCTGCGCTCCAGCTCATCTGGCCACGCGTCGCCCTGGGGCCCTTCCAAGGGCACGTGGCAGACGGCTGCGCAGCCTGGGGTACACGGTGGCGAGCCGCGGTGACAAGGCCGTCGTCGTGGCGGACGGAGACGCCCGGGCGGGCGCTTTTGGGGTGACGGCGACGGGCATTCAATGCCTTTGTCCCCCACCGTCTGGGTTAGGTATAGATCACTATGCGCGCACTGTACATACACTGTTCATGCACTGTTCCATCTACCACCGAATTTACACTTTTACCCTCCTCTACGTTGACACCTGTCGGGAACCCCTTTGAGCTATAAAAGGAGGCCCATGCACAACGTAGAGGGGGTTCGCTCCCAGAAACTCGATCACTCCTACGCTCGGTGTAGCTAGCACTATAGATCTTCAAGCTCCCGAGCCCGAGAACTCAATACAACCAAAGCAGGAGTAGGGTTTTACGCGTCCGCGCGGCCCGAACCTGGGTAAACTGCCAGCGTGTGCCCCTCGATCCGCTCTTCGTGCTCCCTCCGCTCCCTTGCCGTACCGTAGAAGGGGCTCCGGTCCCATAGGTGTTCGTGGGAGGTCAGTTTCCCCGACACATGATATCAATGAGTCTCTCAAAGCCATGAGAATTTCCATTGATGAATGCAAAGAAAGAACCGCTGGAATGCGTGCTAAAAGAGAGAATTATATAAAAGCGTGTTCTTCTAGTTATCATGAAAATAAAGTTGAAGATCTGAAAGTTATTGATGTGTCTCCTATTAGATCATTGTTTTCTAGTATGAATCTTGATAAAGATGGGATTGGAGATGAGTCTACTTTAATTAAAATGTGTCCCAATGATTCAGAGTTTTTAGATCTTGATGCTAAAATTGTTAAAAGTGGGATTGAAGAGATTAAAAAAATTCATAGTGATGAACCCACTACTTTGGATTTCAAGGGATTCAATTATGATAATTGCGCGTTGATTTATTGTATTTCCTTGTTGCAATCCGTACTAAACTCTCTGCATGCTTATAGTCAAAATAAAACCTTTACCAAACACATAGTTGATGCCTTGATGCAATCTTATGAAGAAAAACTTGAATTAGAAGTTTCTATCCCTAGAAAGCTTTATGATGAGTGGGAACCTACTATTAAAATTAAAATTAAAGATCATGAATTCTTTGCTTTGTGTGATTTGGGTGCAAGTGTCTCCACTATCCCAAAAACTCTGTGTGATTTGTTAGGTTTCCATGAGCTTGATGATTGTTCTTTAAATTTGCATCTTGCAGATTCTACCATTAAGAAACCTATGGGAAGGATTAATGATGTTCTTATTGTTGCCAATAGAAATTATGTGCCCATAGATTTCATCGTTCTTGATATAGATTGCAATCCTTCATGTCCTATTATTCTTAGTCGACCTTTCCTTAGAATGATTGGTGCAATTATTGATATGAAGGAAGGAAATATTAGATTCCAATTTCCGTTAAGGAAAGGCATGGAACACTTTCCTAAAAAGAAAATCAAATTACCATATGCATCTATTATGAGAGCCACTTATGGATTGCCTTCCAAAGACGCCAATACCTAGATCTATCCATGTATCGTGCCTAGCTAGGGGCATAAAACGATAGCGCTTGTTGAGAGGCAACCCAATTTTATATTTTTTGTTTTTGCTTCTATTTAGGAATAAATATTGCATCTAGCTTCTGTTTAGATGTGTTTTTGTGTTTTAATTATTGTTTGTGCCAAGTAGAACCTTTGAGAAGACTTGTGTGAAGTTTATATGATCTTGCTGTGAAAAACAGAATCGTTAGCGCTTGCTAGAATGGTCACCAGATTTTGCTGGTGTGTGCTATTTAGTTGATTCTTTTTGCAGATGATTAATAGACAAATTCCTCATGCTTACCAATTTATTTCAATTTTTGGAGTTACAGAAGTATGCAAAAGTTACGGATTACTACAGACTGTTATGTTTTTGATAGATTCTGTTTTTCGTGTGTTGTTTGCTTATTTTGATGAATCTATGAGTAGTATTGGGGAGTATGAATTATAGAGAAGTTGGAATACAGTAGGTTTAACACCAATATAAACAAAGATTGAGTTCATTACAGTACCTTTGAGTAGTGGTTTGTTTTCTTATACTAACGGAGCTCGCGAGATTTTTGGCTAAGTTTTGTGTTGTGAAGTTTTCAAGTTTTGAGTATTGCTTTGATGGACTATGGAACAAAGAGTGGCAAGAGCCTAAGCTTGGGGATGCCCAAGGCACCCCAAGGTAAAATTCAAGGACAACCAAAACCCTAAGCTTTGGGATGCCCCGGGAAGGCATCCCCTCTTTCGTCTTCATCTATCGGTAACTATACTCGGAGCTATATTTTTATTCACCACATGATATGTGTTTTACGTGTAGTGTCATGTATAATTTGAGTCTTTGCTTTTTAGTTTGCCACAATTATCCTTGTTGTATACACCTTTTTGAGAGAGATAAATATGGCCTAGGAATTGAGAAATACGTGTGTTAAAGTTAGTGATTCCCGTAGCATGCACCTATGGTGAACCGCTATGTGACGAACTTAGAGCATGAGGTATTTGTAGAGTGTCATCCTTTGTGTGGAGGTCGGGGGCGCGCGATGGTTAACTCCTACCAACCTCCCCCCTAGGAGCATGCGTTGATTGCTTTGTTTTGATGACTCGTAAATTTTTGCAATAAGTATATGAGTTCTTATGACTAATATTGAGTCCATGGATTATACGCACTCTCACTCTTCCACCATTGCTAGCCTCTCTTGTATCGTGAAACCTTCGCCGGTACCATACACCCACTATATACCTTCCTCAAAATAGCCACCATATATCTTCCTCAAAACAGCCACCATACCTACCTATCATGGCATTTCCATAGCCATTCCGAGATATATTGCCATGCAACTTTCCACCGTTCTGTTCATATGACACGCTTCATATTGTCATATTGCCATGCATGATCATGTAGTTGACATCATATTTGTGGCAAAGCCACCATGCATATATTTTCATACATGTCACTCTTGATTCATTGCACATCCCGGTACACCATCGGAGGCATTCATATAGAGTCATACTTAGTTCTAGTATCGATTTCTAATATCGAGTTGTAAATCAATATAAGTGTGATGATCATCATTATTAGAGAATTGTCCCATGTGAGGAAAGGTGGAACAAAAGAAAGGCCCCTCCAAAAAAAAGGACAATTGCTACTATCCTTTTCCACACTTGTGCTTCAAAGTAGCACTCTGTTCTTCATGATAGAGAGTCTCATGTTTAGTCACTTTCATATACTAGTGGGAATTTTCATTATAGAACTTGGATTGTATATTCCAACGATGGGCTTCCTCAAATGCCCTAGGTCTTCGTGAGCAAGCAAGTTGGATGCACACCCACTTAGTTTCTTTTGTTTGGCTTTCATACATATTTAGCTCTAGTGCATCTGTTGCATGGCAATCCCTACTCACTCACATTGAAATCTATTGATGGGCTTCTCCATAGCCCGTTGATACGCCTAGTCGATGTGAGACTATCTCCCTCCCTTTTGTCTTCTCCACAACCACCACTCTATTCCACATAGTGCTATATCCATGGCTCACGCTCATGTATTGCGTGAAAGTTGAAAGGTTTGAAAGAATAGAGTATGAAAACAAGTGATTGGCTGAAACCGGGGTTGTGCATGATATGAATATTTTGTGTGATGAAGAGGGAGCATAGCCGGACTATATGATTTTGTAGGGCTAACTTTCTGTAACCATAGTATTTTGAGAAGACATGATTGCTTTGTTAGTATGCTTGAAGTATTATAATTTCTAATGTCAATATAGACTTTTGTCTTGAATTTTTCAGATCTGAACATTCAGGCCACAATTAAGAGAATTACATTGAAAACTATGTTGGTTAGCATTCCACATCAAAAATTATGTTTTTATCATTTACCTACTTGAGGTCGAGCAGGAATTAAGCTTGGGGATGCTTGATACATCTCCAACGTATCTATAATTTTTATTGTTCCACGCAATTATTTATGATGTTTTGGATGTTTAATGGGCTTTGTTATAGACTTTTGTATTATTTTTGGGACTAGCCTATTAACACAGAGGCCCGGTCCAGATTGCTGTTTTTGCCAATTTCAGGGTTTTACAGAAAAGGAATATCAAACGGAGTCGAAACGAAATGAAACTTCGGGAGAGATATTTTTGGAGCAAAATACGCACGGGAGACTTGAGAACCACGGAGTAGGGCACACGTGGCGTCCACGAGGGTGGCGGGCGCGCCCCCTACCTCGTGGGCCCCACGTCTAGTTCCACCGCCGCAACCTTCTGTTCCCGTGAGATCCCATCTTGGGGCCTGTTTCGGAGCTCCGCCGGAGGGGGGATCTACCACAGAGTGCTTCTACATCATCATCATCGCCTCACCATGAGTTGTGAGTAGTATCTAGATGGCTTCTTCTCTCTCTTTGGATCTCAATACCAAGTTCTCCTCGGTCTTTGAGGAGATCTATTCGATGTAATCTCTTTTTGCGGTGTGTTTGTCGAGATCCGATGAATTGTGGGTTTATGATCAAGATTATCTATGAGAAATGGTTCTTTTCTGAACTCTTTATGTATGATTATAATATCCTTGCAAGTCTCTTCGAATTATTGGTTTGGTTTGGCCTACTAGATCTATAGTTCTTGCAATGGGAGAAGTGCTTGGCTTTGGGTTCAATCTTGCGGTGTCCTTTCCCAGTGACAGTTGGGGCAGCAAGGCACGTATTGTATTGTTGCCATCGAGGATAAAATGATGGGGCTTATATCATGTTATTTGATTTTATCCCTCTACATCATGTCATCTTTCTTAAGGCGTTACTCTGTTCTTATGAACTTAATACTCTAGATGCAGGCTGGATAGCGGTCGATGTGTGGAGTAATAGTAGTAGATGCAGAATTGTTTCGGTCTACTTGTTTCGGACGTGATGCCTATATATAATGATCATGCCTAGATAGTCTCATAATTATTCGCTTTTCTATCAATTGTTCGACAGTAATTTGTTTACCCGCCGTAGAATACCGCTATCATGAGAGAAGACACTAGAGAAACCTATGGCCCCCGGGTCTATTCTCAACATATCAATCTACAATCTACTTTACTTTTCCGCTTTTACTTTCTGTTCTTATATCCAAAAATACCATAAATATCAAACTATCATATCTATCATATCTCACTTAAGTAAGTGACCGTAAAGGGATTGACAACCCCTTATCGCGTTGGCTGCGAAGTTCTTGTTTGTTTGTGCAGGTGCGAGGGACTCGCGCGTGGTCTCCTACTGGATAGATACCTTGGTTCTCAAAAACTGAGGGAAATACTTACGCTACTGTGCTGCATCACCCTTTCCTCTTCGAGGGAATACAACGCAAGCTCGAGAAGTAGCAGGGAACGTGGTATTTAAAAAAAAAATCCTACGATCACACAAGATCTATCTACTAGATGCATAGCTGTAACATCCCAAATTTTCAATTTGCAATGTTATACATAGATCATATTGCATTGCATATTTATTTGCATATTGTGCGTGGCGACCCTCGAAAATTCTAAGCAACTCAAGGACCTACGGAGAGAGTTGGGAATTCTACCGTTTTCGTATTTGAGTTTTCTCGAATACCGGTACGGGGATCACGTTGGTTTTAATTATTTTCTCTCCATAAAAATATTTCTTAATAAAATATACGAGCCGAGATAATATGACTTCTCCAAAATAAAAGAAATATTGGAGGAAAAATATTAAAATCACTTTTGGATTTTTATTCGGATTTATTTGCGATTTTATTTGCATAGGAAAAATGTGCGTTTTTCAAAATTGCATTTAGGTCTGGGAAAAAGGTTCACTTTGTCCTAGATTGTATTAGAGGACGGTGAAAGTTTATTTCGGAATTTTTGGAGCCCGTTTATTATTTTATTTTCGTGTTTTTCTACGTCAGGACTTATCTAAAAAAAATTGGTTCGGACCGACTAGGCCGAAGCCCAGCCGACCCAGCGCCGGCGTCCGCCCCAACTCTGGCTAGGAGTCCGCCCGCCGCCCGGCTCCTGTCGTGGCCGAGCCGGCCTCTGCCTCGTCGCCCCCTTGCCCAAGCAACCCCTCCCCCCTTGGCCCCTTTATAAGCCGAGCCCCCCCCCCCGTCTCGCCTCCCAGCTACCGCCGCCGCCAGCGCCGCCCGTCACCGCAGCCGCCGCCGCTGCCGTGCGCCGCCGCCGCTGCCCCGCCCTCGCCGGAGGTGCCGCTGCCGACGACGTCTGCCGCCCGCTCCTCCAACCTGCTCTGTTAACCCGCCGCCCGGCCCGTTTAGGTAAAGGCCGGTTTTTTTAGACCGTTTGGTTTTCTTAAAAAAAACTAGATCGGTTTTTCTGAACAGATCGGTTCGTTTTTTCGGTTTAGTTAGTTAGCGGACGTTCGTCCGTACGTTCGTTTTAACGAACGTTGCTCGCCCGTTAGCCGCAGACAACGAACGTTCGTTTGTTAGCCTGTTCGTCAGTTTTCTTTTTCGGGGCTTTTTCCGCGATTATTTTCGATCGTGATTTCCGCCCTGATGTTGTTTTTAGTTTTTTTTTCGCTCGAGAGTCGGAATCAGGCGATTCAAAAGCCCAGATCTTCGTCTCGACGCCCTCTTTCCGTTTAACCAACTTGAACAAGGTTTTGCTACTGTAAAATTTGACTTTAGATCAATCTAGTAAACGGATCTTGTTTCTTTCGCAGTTTGAGTTTCGTTGCTCCGTTTGATTTGATTCTTTTTGCAAACCGGAGTTCTTAAGTTGAACTTTCTGGTTAGATCATTTTATTTGGAGTTCTATCTGTGCATCTTTGTTTGATTGCTTATGTATACTATTGTTTGCTTGCGATAGAATTCCCGGACTGCGAAGCGTGCTACTACGAGTCTCTAGGTTTTGTGAATCATCAGCTAGGCAAGTAACACTTTGATCATACCCCTTTATTACCCAGTTTTTATGCATTAGATCAAACCCTCAGACATTGCATGAGTAGGATCTTTTAACTTGTGGGACTGGGAAGTAGATCGAGGTAGAACCTATTACCTGCATTATTTTTTTCAAACCCTTGGGAGTTACTTCTACGTTATGCTTAGGTTGCCATGCTATGCTCGTAGACGTGGTTTTGGGTTTGAGTGAAATTCATGACATATGTGAGTTGTTAATTAATGGTTCAACTTAAGGTGGCTACTTGAATACACATCTGGGTGGATTGGTTGCAGGGCACCTGGAGAATCCAGTGTTGTTCTAGGAAATCCCAGGGGTACCGTGTGATTTTTCCTATGGAATGCCACCCAGGCTCAAAGGGATCATGAAACTATTCATGCTAGAAACTTCCGTGTGCAGCCACAATGACATTATGGGCTCTGGCATAGTATGAGTAAGTTGTGTGAGCTCTTTCGTGGTGGACTAGCAGATGTAGGGGAAAGTAGGTGTACGGGTCCACCTGGGGTAAAGAGTAAATGCTTCTGAAAGACTATGTCTCGGTCATCCGTTTCTCAAACACCATGCCGTGCGAGAAATCCAATGGAGGAGATCGAGTCTTGTGGGGAAAAGTGCACAAACCTCTGCAGAGTGTACAAACTGATCATGATTAGCCGTGTCCCCAGTTATGGACAAATCTTGAGTATCTAGTACTTGAATTATTGGTTAATCTCATCACTCTAAAATTAATTTGTTGGGTTAATGATGACTACTTTAATTGGGATTGAGTTGGAGGTACCTTATCAATGATGTTTCAACTACCATGATAGTTAAAATAAAATTTATTCCTTTGTTGTAGGGAAAAACTGGCTTTATGCAAAAACTTTAACCTTAGAGCCTCCACCGGCCAAATATGCATATAGTGATAGCCTTTATTTCTGTTACTTGCTCTACTGTGTTATCTTGCCAGCATATTCCATGTGCTAACCCGTTTCGGGCTGCAACATGTTACGTTGCAGACTTTTCAGACGAGGAGTAAGACGTGCTAGGTCGTTTGTCATGCACTCAACTATGCCGTTGGAGTTGATGGACTCACTTATCTTCCAAGCCTTCCGCTGTTATTTTGTTAGCTGGCCTTATGCCATAGACCTTTGTAATAAGTTCTCGTTTGAGACATTTGATGTAATAAGTGTGTGATTGCTACTCTGTTATAAATCCTTCAAGTATTGTGTGTGTCAGCATTACCGATCCAGGGATGACACTGAAACACAGAGACTTCGGTCCATTCGGATCTTGGTCGCTACAAGATGGTATCAGAGCACACGCTGACTGTAGGACACAACAACTAAGATAAACCCTAGGTCACTCTTCTCTACTCATTTCTGACTCCTCTCCATTTTCTACTATTTAGGATGGTGGACCCAAGGAACAAGTTCACTCTACCAGATGAAGACACACCTTTTGGACGACACTTGAAGGAAGTCACTAGGTACCTGAACATCGGAATACCAAGCTTTACCGGGACCTACACCGCCACTTTACCAGAAGAAGAGCGATGGAGTATTCAAGTTCAAATTCCCGGGAGGACCTTCACACCATCCACTAAGCCAATAGAGTTTTCCTTTGATGCACCAACTTGGAGCCTAGGCAAGAGTATGGCAGCCCACATTACCATGGGACAAATTGGAGAAGTCTACAAGCAGGAGCTGAAGGACACTATCTACCAGATTTGTGGATGCCGAGACGAGCAATGGGACATGATAAGTACCCGGAAGGACATGTCCATTGCAGCGTTCATCCAGGAGTTAAACCAGCACATTCATCGACAGGAGCACCAAATGTGCGCGGGGATGATGGAATTGAGAAGGCGCTTACCAGGAACTTGGAGCTAGAAGAGGAACTCAAGTCTACACGTGACGGATACGAGGAAGAGATGATGATACTGGTGGAGAAGAATGATGACTTGACAAGGAAGCTAGGAGTGTTCATGGGAGATCCAGCACCAGGGGGAGAAGAAAAAGAAGAAGAACCCATGGAGATTCATTCTGAGGACTACATCATCATCGACGGCACGGACTCAACCCCGGATGATAGAGATTACAAAGACTATGAAGATGAAGCTGGAGCAGATATCATGGAATCTTCCGCCGATCAAAATTTCTAGATGACCACCCTATGACTAGTAGTTTCCCCCATAAAGTAGAATTTAGAGCACTTTGTAATGTTAGTTAGATCTTTGTAAGCCCTTGCTTGAAATTGATTGATGTGATATGATTGTGTTTGTCTCATGTGCATATGGGTAGTGAATTTCCCTTAGACCTCATTTCTATTCTAATCTCTTCCCTCTACACCCATCAGATGCCTCCGAGACGTGAGCCTGGATTTCAGTTTCCCCCTGAGCTCACTCAGTTGATCCAGCAGCAGAACACTTTGATGCAACTTCTAGTCCAGAACAATCAGAACAACCAGAACAACAACAACAACAACCCTCCACCACCCCCACCTGTGGACAACCTGACACGTTTCTTAAGGTTGCAACCACCGGTGTTTGCTAGCAGCATTGAACAAATAGTTGCTGATGACTGGCTGCGCAAGATTGGAAGGGATTTGACCACCGCCAATTGCACGGATGCTGAAAAGGTGCATGTTGCCGCACATCAGTTGTCTGGACCAGCCGCAGCATGGTGGGAGAATTACACAGCCACTTTCTCTGTAGCCAATGTTACTTGGGATCAGTTTCAGCAAGCTTTTTGCACTGCCCATGTCTCAACTGGAGCTATGAGCATGAAGAAGCGAGAGTTTCGCAACTTGCGCCAAGGAAATCGTACTGTGGCTCAGTACGTAGATGATTTTAGTACCCTATCTCGTTATGCCCCGGATGATGTGGCCACAGATGCCGCAAAGCAGGAGAGGTTTATGGAAGGGCTGAATGATGAGATGAGCGTACAGTCGATGGTGGCAACCTTCAACAACTACCAGGAGTTGGTAGACAAGGCTCTTATGATTGAAGGGAAGCAGCAGCAGATTGAGAGCCGCAAGAGGAAGTATGGACAAGGAAGGAATAATTCTGGAGCCCAGCAGAAGCCCTGATTCACCCTGAATTCGGGAGGATACACCCATAACCATGGAAGCCACACCCACACTGGAGGAAGTTCTCACAACCACAATGGCTCCAAGAATGGGAATGAGAATGGAGCAAATAATAATCAGAACCGCTCTACTCCATCCACACCCACCAAGAGGCACTTGAGCCACGTTACCTGTTTCAAGTGCGGGAAGAATGGACACTACGCCGGAGAGTGCCCTGAAGCTAAGAATGGGAACAGCAATGGAAGTGCCTGGAAGAAGCCCAACCCTATCTCTAGCCGCGCCCCCAACAGGCCCCCCAAGGCCATTTTTTAGCCCCGGCGCTGAAAAATCGGCCCAGTCATGCCCCCACGATCCTGTTTTTCACCGGATTGGGCCGAAATTGGCACCGGCGCACCCAACCCGAACCCGGCGCGCTGGGGGCGCCCTGGGGCACCGGCGCGAACGTTTTGGCGCGAAAGAGTGGTGGGTGATACGTCCAAAACGTATCTATAATTTCTGCTTGCTCCATGCCTCTTTTGGGTGATATTGCTATGATATTTATACACTTCCATACACTTTTGATCATATTTGGACTAACCTATTAACTCAGTGCACCCCAGTGCTAGTTTCTGTTTTCGGCTGTTTTTGTATTTCAGGTTTTCACATTACGAGAACTGCCAGGAAAAATCCAGAAAAATTATATAAAAAATCAGCGTTCCAGAAACTACCGTGCGTCCGAAGGACAGCCGGGGGGGGCACCAGGGCTCCAGGCGCCTTGGCAGCGCGCCCCCCTGGGCCGCGCCGGGGGGGCGCCTGGGCCCCCCGAGGCTCCTCCGATGCCCCCCTTTGGCATATATTTAAAGCGCCTCGAGAAACCCTCAAAACAGGAACTCTTTTTCGCGATCTCATCTCTGTTCCGCCGCCGCCGCCGCTTCCAAGATCGGGAGCACCAGGAGAACCCTTTCCGGCACCCTGTCGGAGGGGAGGATCACCACCGGGAGCTTCTCCACCACCATGGACGCCTCCCGGATGAGTTGTGAGTAGTCTCCCTTGGACCATGAGTCCATGACCAGTAGCTATGTGATGTTCTCCTCCCGTTCTTGTGCTTCACTAATTAGTCCTCGTGAGCTGCCCTACATGATCGAGGCACATATGTAATCCTTATGCTGTTGCTATGATGAGTTTGCTGGGATCCGATGGATTATGAGATTATGTTCAGATTGTGCTTGAGTAATATATTTGATCTACCTCTTTTATATTTATGTTCATAAGTAATTCTTGCATGTTCTCCGTTGTTATTTATTGCTTTGGCCAAGTAGTAGGTAGTGACTCCAAGAGGGAACGTTATGCTCGATTGTGGGTTCATGCCCCTCGATGACTAGTTTGAGTGACAGAAACATGAGTCTAGGGGATGTGCTGTTGCCACAAGGGGGAAAACAACGGTGCTTGTGCCCGCGGGTGCAAGGATTGTTTACTTTACGCAAAATTCTTTTAATGCAGTTGTCTGTTGCTTTGAGTTTACACTATGGGTGGGGCTCGCAACTTAATACCAGCGAGATGTTCTGGATAGATATCTCAAGGTGGATGATTAGTAGTAGATATTGATGGATTTCGGTCTACTTACTTTGGCGTACCGCCCATGCTTTGAACCTCAACCTTTCTTGCAATGTAGTCAGCATTGGTTTGCGTTCGTGGTCCTGTCAATTGCCCAGCTGTAATTCGTTTACCTCACATAGCTGTTTTATCGTCTTTTGGGAGAGAGACATCACTAGTGAACATCATGAGACTCCGGTCCATATTACCATCATTGATCACATCCGCTATTTACTTTTCGCTTTTACTTACTATTGCAAACATTATCTATCACTACTATCATCTGCGTTTAATCCTTTGTAAACTTCAAGGCCGGAGGGATTGACAACCTCTCTGTACTTGTTGGGAGCAAAGTTATTTGTATCTGTGTGCAGGTCCACGTTGATTGCTAATATCTGGCGCCGTTAGCAGTTGACACCTTCTTGTTGAACATATGAGTCTCTGGGGATTCGATCCTTGGTATCTTTGCCAAGGGAAAAACTTCCGCAACACTACATCTCACACCTTCCACTTGGGGTAACCAACGAGGGGCGAGAAGCCTAGCAAGAGTTTTTCTGGCGCCGTTGCCGGGGACTCCACTCTTCATGATAGGGGAGTTGCATGCTATCTTTTACCTTTGCTTTTTAGTCTTGCTAGTTTACCTTTTAGTTTTGCTTTAGTATCTTTTATCAAAAATCACAAAAAAAATATTTACCTTTCTGTTAGTAGTCCTTTCTGTTTAGCCAAACATGTTAGGATTTGTTGCTTTGAGGGAATCAGAAGTTCTAGATTTCCATCAAAGGGATGGAGAAAATATGAAGAAGGCATGGGACAGAATTTCTGATGCACATAGGAGAATTATGCCTTGGATACCTATAAAAATTGTGCTCAGGAATTTTTACCATGGTCTTTTTAAATGGTGTAAACACTCTCTTGACATTATAGCTGAGGGAGATTTCCTAGAATGTGATGAAGCTAGAGCTCTTGAAATTATACATGGTCTATCTAGTTACTTTGTTTATGATCATAACTTTGATACTGTCATAGATAGACTTGCTACCATTGAAAAGAGAATGGATGCTCTAGACTTGATGAAGGTAGAGAAACCTAAACCCAATAAGAAAGACATTTTGGAAATAGACAATGATTGGGAGCCTTTTGTTAGGATTAGCATCTCTAATCAAGACTTCCTTGTTTATTGTGATATTGGATCTATGGTTTCTACTATGCCAAAAATTGTTCATGATTCTTTAAAAATTAACATGGATAGATTACCATCTTATCATGAACACACTAATGGAGATATTTCTGAAATCCAGGGAAGAATAAAAGACGTGCCAGTTAAATTCCTTAAAGGGATTGCAATGATTGATTTCTTCATCGTGGAGCCAAACCAAGGAAATATAGTGCTTGGAAGGGACTTCCTCCGAGCAGTTAAAGGCTTCATTGATATAGGTAAGGGACAAATCCGCTTACGCGGGAAGGCAAAAGGTGTGTACCCTATTCCTAGAAGGAACAAGAATGAACTTGTTGAGGAACCATTTGAAGCAATTTATAGTTCCGATTATTACGATGGTTATTGATTCCTATTTGCATTATGCCTAGCTTAAAGGCATAAAAGAAAGCGCTTTTGAGAGTCAGCCCACATGAATAAATTTTTTGCTTTTGTTGTGTCTTGATGTTGTTTACTACAGTAGCATCATCATTGTATCTTTGCTTTTCATATTTGTGCCAAGTATAGCCTCTGATTGCTAGAAAGTTCAAAAGTTGTGAGGTGCTGTCCAGGAAACAGATTATGTCCATGGATAGAAAAATTAGTATAAAATCACCAGATCATCTTTTTGGTCTGAATTTTATCGACAGCGTTCTCTATATAATTGTCTTTCGTGCGTCTGTTCTGAGTTTTTTGATTTGAGTTGCAGAAGTACTCCGAAGAAATCATTTACTACCTGCTGTTCTGTTTTTCACAGATTCTGTCCTGTTTTGCCTTTCTTTCATTTTGCAAACCAAGAGCTTGCTTTTTCTTTGCAAAAACCTTTTGGCAATCTTGAGAAACAGTAGACCTTCAAGAATATTTTTATTTCCAGAAAGGAACAATTATTTTATTATGGGTACTAACCTCGCTAATCAGATTATGATGAGTTATGTATGAAGGGAGTTTTCAAGTGTGTGAGGGAAGATGATAAAAAGATCCAGGAGTGTCAAACGCTCAAGCTTGGGGATGCCCCCGTGCACCCCCAAGAAATATTCAAGGAGACTCAAGCGTCTAAGCTTGGGGATGCCCCCGTGCATCCCCTTCTCCATCAACATTATCAGTTCGTCTTTCGTTCCACTATATTTTAATCACTTCATGTGTTATGTGCTATGCTTGGAGCGTCTTGCTCTTAGTTTCCTTTTTAGTTTTTCATAACGAGTCGGAACTCAGCTTTCTTTATGTGGGAGAGAAACACGCTCCACTTCTACCTAGAACATAACATAGAATTTTCATGACTATCTTTGCTGTGTGTGTTCTTTGTCTTTTAATAGCTACTATCATGTTCAGCTCTTAGTATTCATGCTTATCTTTTCAAAGAGCATTTGTCTAGTTGGTTGCTTGAACTCTCTTTAATTACCATGCTCACCTTATTAGGAGAGTTTGCTTCCATTGCATTGGTTAATATGTCTATGATAAAGATGCTACGTGCATAATGGCGCTTAGTAGTTCAGGTTTTCTTATGGTTAGTCTCAAATAGCTGGGGGATTCCCAATGTGTTATTGGAGTACCAACATGACTTGTTTGCCAATGATGTGGTATGGTTTAGTAGTATCTTCCCTCAAGAATTTATTTTGATTGACTTGGCATATGCTCACGCATATTTAAGACTGTAAAGAAAGTCTGTCAAGCCTTGATGATCTTTTATTTCTGAGTAGCGATATAACTTCCATGCCTGATTCAATGTTGCTTTGTCGCTCTGCATGATTATGACCGTCATTGCTCTCCTAGTTGGTCGCTCCCAGTCTTTTGCTAACCTCCACCTGTACTAAGCGGACTGACTGCTTGTCCATCCACATCCTTTTAAACCAGTTATGCCATATGAGTCCACCATACCTACCTATATGTGGTATTTCACCGCCACTCCAAGTAAATTTACATGTGCTACCTTTAAAACCTTCGGTTTTTTTGCAATACATAGCTCATGGGAAAGTAGCTTAAAAACTATTGTGGTAAAGAATATGTCGCTTATGTATCTTATTTCTTATAAGTTGCTTGCTGAGCGGTAACCATGTTTCTGGGGACGCCATCAACTGTTACACTTTTGTTGAATATCATGTGAGTTACTATGCATGTTCGTCTTGTCTGAAGTAAGGGTGATTTGCCATGGGTTGAATGGTTTGAGTATGCATATTGTTAGAGAAGAACATTGGGCCGCCAAACAAAGCCATGTATCATGGTGGAAGTTTTAGCTTGGACATTAATCCTCAATCTCTTATGAGAATATGCTTAAGCATTAAAGAGGAGTCCATTATCTATTTTCTATGTTGTCCCGGTATGGATGTCCTCAAGTTGAGATCTATCAAAAACGAGAAATCAAATGCGATCTATCTCCTTAGACCTTTGTACAGGTGACATAGAGGTACCCCTTTGTGACACTTGGTTGAAACATATGTAATGCAATGATAATCCATGGAAATCCGAGCTAATTAGGACAAGGTGCGAGCACTATTGGTATTCGATGCATGAGGCTTGCAACTTATAGGATGTCTTATGCAAAACACATATGAATTACTACTACCGTTGACAAAATTGTATCTATGTTTTCAAAATAAAAAGCTCTAGCACATGAGAAATCCCTGCTTCCCTCTGCGAAGGGCCATTCTTTTACTTTTATGTTGAGTCTCCACCTTCTTCAAAGCACCAACTACTGAGAGCATGATTGTCATTCTGAGTGTAATGTGCATTGTTCCAAAGTAGCATTGTCTTTTGCATGATTGTGATATCGTTTATTTTGAAATCATTGTATCTAGTCGTCACATAAACCTTGGAGGTGCCCCTGCATTTATGTCTTGCATCACTAAAGGGGGCAAGCTAGATATCACTTTATCATATTTGCACATCATATTCATTGCAAATCTATTTGATGTTTCGGTATCATATTGTAAAACTTTCAGTTCTTTGTGATTTTCTCATGAGGCAACTTAATTACTACAGATTCATTATCTCAGTAAGTTTTTGTCATATGACTATGAAAAAAGTCCTATATGGTTAATAGCATGTCACCACAGAAATTATTCTTGTTATCATTTACCTACTCGAGGACGAGCAGGAATTAAGCTTGGGGATGTTGATACGTCCAAAACGTATCTATAATTTCTGCTTGCTCCATGCCTCTTTTGGGTGATATTGCTATGATATTTATACACTTCCATACACTTTTGATCATATTTGGACTAACCTATTAACTCAGTGCACCCCAGTGCCAGTTTCTGTTTTCGGCTGTTTTTGTATTTCAGGTTTTCACATTACGAGAACTGCCAGGAAAAATCCAGAAAAATTATATAAAAAATCAGCGTTCCAGAAACTACCGTGCGTCCGAAGGACAGCCGGGGGGGCCACCAGGGCTCCAGGCGCCCTGGCGGCGCCCCCCCCCTGGGCCGCGCCGGGGGGGCGCTTGGGCCCCCCGAGGCTCCTCCGATGCCCCCCTTTGGCATATATTTAAAGCGTCTCGAGAAACCCTCAAAACAGGAACTCTTTTTCGCGATCTCATCTCTGTTCCGCCGCCGCCGCCGCTTCCAAGATCGGGAGCACCAGGAGAACCCTTCCCGGCACCCTGCCGGAGGGGAGGATCACCACCGGGAGCTTCTCCACCACCATGGACGCCTCCCGGATGAGTTGTGAGTAGTCTCCCTTGGACCATGAGTCCATGACCAGTAGCTATGTGATGTTCTCCTCCCGTTCTTGTGCTTCACTAATTAGTCCTCGTGAGCTGCCCTACATGATCGAGGCACATATGTAATCCTTATGCTGTTGCTATGATGAGTTTGCTGGGATCCGATGGATTATGAGATTATGTTCAGATTGTGCTTGAGTAATATATTTGATCTACCTCTTTTATATTTATGTTCATAAGTAATTCTTGCATGTTCTCCGTTGTTATTTATTGCTTTGGCCAAGTAGTAGGTAGTGACTCCAAGAGGGAACGTTATGCTCGATTGTGGGTTCATGCCCCTCGATGACTAGTTTGAGTGACAGAAACATGAGTCTAGGGGATGTGATGTTGCCACAAGGGGGAAAACAACGGTGCTTATGCCCGCGGGTGCAAGGATTGTTTACTTTATGCAAAGTTCTTTTAATGCAGTTGTATGTTGCTTTGAGTTTACACTATGGGTGGGGCTCGCAACTTAATACCAGCGAGATGTTCTGGATAGATATCTCAAGGTGGATGATTAGTAGTAGATATTGATGGATTTCGGTCTACTTACTTTGGCGTAC
Organism: Secale cereale; assembly: GCA_902687465.1. NCBI lineage: Eukaryota > Viridiplantae > Streptophyta > Magnoliopsida > Poales > Poaceae > Secale > Secale cereale. The sequence continues at coordinate 538,671,232 of LR738713.1, forward strand.
CGCCCATGCTTTGAACCTCAACCTTTCTTGCAATGTAGTCAGCATTGGTTTGCGTTTGTGGTCCTGTCAATTGCCCAGCTGTAATTCGTTTACCTCACATAGTTGTTTTATCGTCTTTTGGGAGAGAGACATCACTAGTGAACATCATGAGACTCCGGTCCATATTACCATCATTGATCACATCCGCTATTTACTTTTCGCTTTTACTTACTATTGCAAACATTATCTATCACTACTATCATCTGCGTTTAATCCTTTGTAAACTTCAAGGCCGGAGGGATTGACAACCTCTCTATACTCGTTGGGAGCAAAGTTATTTGTATCTGTGTGCAGGTCCACGTTGATTGCTAATATCTGGCGCCGTTAGCAGTTGACACCTTCTTGTTGAACCTAGGAGTCTCTGGGGATTCGATCCTTGGTATCTTTGCCAAGGGAAAAACTTCCGCAACACTACATCTCACACCTTCCACTTGGGGTAACCAACGAGGGGCGAGAAGCCTAGCAGCGGGACCGGTGCGTCAGCGAGACGAAGGCTGGTCGTCCTCATCGTCTCGGTTTTCCCGTGGGGAATCAATGCCAAGGTTGCCGCCGGTCAGCCTGCCATTGATTCACAGGCGGTGCATTGCGGCGACGCCGCCCCGCCTTCCTCCACACGTTCGCACGCGGCCGCCCACGAGCCGCTATAAAAGGCGCCCCTGGCCGCACCGGTGAGGAACCCATCCATCGGCAGTCCTCCCCCTCCTCGCTGCCGCACTTCCTCCCCTCTCTCCGCCGTTTGAGCCCCTCTCTCTCCCCCCGGCAACCATGAGCGTGAGGTACCCCGGTGACGCGGCGGCAGCCAATGGTTTCGGCCGCCGCTCGCTGCATGATTGGGAGGCGTACCTCCTCCACGAGGCCAACTACCCCGCGCCGCCGGACGTACGCGCTCCGTCGCGGTGGAGGCTCAGCGCCAGCGGGGTCCCTGTCCCCCCTCTGCCCGTCCCCGATACGCCCGCCTATTTGCACGCTGAGATTGAGCGTGCGTGGGCATCCCCGACGGTCGCGTAGCGGGCGCTCCCGGAGTACGCCACCGGCAACCACGCGGCGTGGGCGGCGTACTTCGAACACCGGCAGGAGGAGCGGCTCGCCTCCACCAACAACGCGCCGGCGCCTCGGGGGCGCAACAATAGCGAGGGCCGCCGCCTGTGGTGGGGCGTCCCTGGCCACACTCTCAGTGGCGTGCTCGCGCACCTCGAGGGCGGCAACGACCCGCCGTTCGAGTACCCGACCGCTCGGAGCGGCGGCGTTGCTGCCGAGGAGGATGATGGGTTGGACATCCTCCTCTTCCTCCTCATCCTCCCGATCCTCTTCTCATTCCTCCGGCGCGCCGGCATTGGTCAGCGTCAAGCCAGAGCCGGCCGAGATGCAGCTCGGTAGGCGCACCCGCGGTGCCGGCCTCATCATCAACGACTGCGGCTGTGGCTCCTCCTCCTTGGCCCCTCCTCGCCTCGTCAAGCCGAAGAGGGAGCCAGGGCTGGCGACGGTGAAGCCGGAGCCGGGGCTCGCCGACGTGAAGTCGGAGCCTGCTCTCGCCGAGGAGGTTGGCGAAGAAGAGGGCGCCTTGAAGTGGGCGCGCGAGGACTACGCGTGCATTGAGCTGGACCGCCAGCGCCGCGCCCTGGAGGAGATCGTCGAACGCCGCCGCCGTGAAGCAGCACGCCGGGGTGAGGGGTCGAGCAGCGGTGCCGGCCGTGTGAAGGAGGAGAAGCAGGAGGAAGACGCCGGCGACGACTACGCCCTGCTCAGCGCCTACTTCGACCCGTAGTTTAGGGTTTTTTCGCCCCTTTTTTGTGTAAAAACGCCTAAATTTATCATAAATATGCCGTGTTTGTTCAAATTTGGTCGTGTTTGCTGAATTTTGGCCTCGTTTGCTGAATTTTGGCCGAACTGTGCGGGCGGCCTGGGGGCGGCGGCTGGGAACGTGCTCGCCCCCACGCCTAAAATAGCGTTGGCTCGCCCCAAAGCGGCGGTTTTCGGCGCGTCTTGGGGGCGGAACGGGTGGAGATGCTCTAAGTGGTTGTGCATCCAACTTGCTTGCTCACAAAGACCTAGGGCATTTGAGGAAGCCCATCGTTGGAATATACAAGCCAAGTTCTATAATGAAAATTCCCACTAGTATATGAAAGTGACTAAACATGAGACTCTCTATCATGAAGATCATTGTGCTACTTTAAAGCACAAGTGTGGAAAAATATAGTATCATTGTCCCTTTTCTATTCTTTTTTTTTCTTTTTTTTGGGCCTTTCTTTTTTTTGGCCTTTCCTTCTTTTCTTTTTTTTTATTTGGGAAAATGCTCTAATAATGATGATCATCACACTTATATTGATTCACAACTCGATATTACAACTAGATACTAGAACAAAGTATGACTCTATATGAATGCCTCCGGCGGTGTACCGGGATGTGCAATGAATCAAGAGTGACATGTATGAAAAATTATGCATGGTGGCCTAGCCACAAATACGATGTCAACTACATGATCTTGCATGGCAATATGACAATGATGAAGTGTGTCATAACAAACGGAACGGTGGAAAGTTGCATGGCAATATATCTTGGTATGGCTATGGAAATGCCATGATAGGTAGGTATGGTGGCTGTTTTGAGGAAGGTATATGGTGGGTGTATGGTACCGGCGAAAGTTGCGCGGTACGAGAGAGGCTAGCAATGGTGGAAGGGTGAGAGTGCGTATAATCCATGGACTCAACATTAGTCATAAAGAACTCACATACTTATTGTGAAAATCTACAAGTCATCAAAACAAAGTACTACACGCATGCTCCTAGGGGGGGAGGTTGGTAGGAGTTAACCATCGCGCGCCCCCGACCTCCACACAAAGGATGACACTCAATGAAATACCTCATGCTTCAAATTTGTCACACAACGGTTACCATACGTGCATGCTACGGGACTTGCAAACCTCAACACAAGTATTTCTCAAATTCACAACTACTCTACTATCGGAACTCTAATATCACCATCCTCATATCTCAAAACAATCATCAAGTATCAAACTTCTCATAGTATTCAATGCACTTTATGTGAAAGTTTTTACTATATTCATCTTGGATGCCTATCATATTAGGACTAGTTTTATAACCAATGCACATTACCATGATGTTCTAAAAGACTCTCAAATAGATTTAAGTGAAGCATGAGAGATCAACAATTTCTACAAAATAAAACCACCACCGTGCTCTAAAAGATATAAGTGAAGCACTAGAGCAAAACTATCTAGCTCAAAAGATATAAGTGAAGCACATAGAGTATTCTAATAAATTCTAAACCATATTTATCTCTCTCAAAAGGTGTGTCCAGCAAGGATGATTGTGGAAAACTAAAAAGCAAAGACTCAAATCATACATGATGCTCCAAGCAAAACACATATCATGTGGTGAATAAAAATATAGTCTCAAGTATAGTTATCGATAAACGAAGACGAAAGAGGGGATGCCTTCCCGGGGCATCCCCAAGCTTAGGCTTTTGGTTGTCCTTGAATTTTACCTTGGGGTGCCTTGGGCATCCCCAAGCTAAGGCTATTTCCACTCTTGGTTCCATAGTCCATCAAAACCATACTCAAAACTTGAAAACTTCACAACACAAAACTTAGCCAAAAATCTCGTGAGCTCCGTTAGTATAAGAAAACAAACCACCACTCAAAGGTATTGTAATGAACTCATTCTTTGTTTATATTGGTGTTAAACCTATTGTATCCCAACTTCTCTATGATTCATATTCCCCAATACTATTCATAGATGCATCAAAATAAGCAAACAACACACGAAAAACAGAATCTGTCTAAAACAGAACAGTGTGTAGTAATCTATAACTTTCGAATACTTCTGTAACTCCAAAAAAATTGAAATAAATTGGTAAACGTGAGGAATTTGTCTATCAATCATCTGCAAAAAGAATCAGCTAAATAGCACTCTCAAGTAAAATCTGGTGGCTAATATCGTTGCGCTAAAGTTTCTGTTTTTCACAGCATGATCATATAAACTTCACACAAGTCTTCCCAACGGTTCTACTCGGCACAAACACTAATTAAAACACAAAACCACATCTAAACAGAAGCAAGATGAAATATGTATTCCTAAATAGAAGCAAAAACAAAGAAAATAAAATTGGGTTGCCTCCCAACCAGCGCTATCGTTTAACGCCCCTAGCTAGGCACGATACAAGAATAGATCTAGGTATTGCCATCTTTGGAAGGCAATCCATAAGTGGCTCTCATAATAGACTCATAAGGTAATTTGATTTTCTTTCTATGAAAGTGTTCCATGCCTTTCCTTGACGGAAATTGGAATCTAATATTTCCTTCATTCATGTCAATAATTACACCAATCGTTCTAAGGAAAGGTCTACCGAGAATAATAGGACATGAAGGATTGCAATCTATATCAAGAACAATGAAATCTACGGGCACATAATTCCTATTGGAAACAATAAGAACATCATTAATCCTTCCCATAGGTTTTTTTTAATGGTAGAATCTGCAAGATTCAAATTCAAAGAACAATCATCAAGCTCATGGAAACCTAACAAATCACACAAAGTTTTTGGGATAGTAGAAACACTTGCACCCAAATCACACAAGGCAAAGCATTCATGATCTTTAATCTTAATTTTAATAGTAGGTTCCCATCATCATAAAGCTTTCTAGGGATAGAAACTTCTAATTCAAGTTTTTCTTCATAAGATTGCATCAAAGCATCAATTATGTGTTTGGTAAAAGCCTTATTTGACTATAAGCATGCGGAGAATTTAGTACGGATTGCAACAAGGAAATACAATCTATCAAAGAGCAATTATAATAATTGAATCCCTTGAAATCCAAAATAGTGGGTTCATCACTATGCAAAGTTTTAATCTCTTCAATCCCACTTTTAACAATTTTAGCATCAAGATCTAAAAACTCTGAATCATTAGGACGCCTTTTAACTAAAGTAGACTCATCTCCAGTCCCATCTTTATCAAGATTCATACTAGAAAAGAAGGATATAATAGGAGACACATCAATAACTTTCAGATCTTCATCTTTATTTTCATGATAACTAGAAGAACACGCTTTCATAAAGCAATCTTTTTTAGCACGCATCCTAGCGGTTCTTTCTTTGCACTCATCAATGGAACTTCTCATGGCTTTGAGAGACTCATTGATATCATGCTTAGGCAGAATAGATCTAAGTTTCAAAGAGTCAACATCAAGAGTAATTCTATCCACGTTTCTAGCCAACTCATCAATCTTAAGCAATTTTTCTTCAAGCAAAGCATTGAGATTCTTTTGTGGATTCATAAACTCCTTAACACTAGTTTCAAATTCAGAAGGCACCTTACCAAAATTTCCATAAGAGTTATTGTAGGAATTACCATAATTATTAGAGGAATTACAAGGAAAAGGCCTAGAATTAAAGTTTCCTCTGTAAGCATTGTTACCAAAATTATTCCTACCAACAAAATTCACATCCAAAGATTCATTATTACTTTCAATCAATGTGGATAAAGGCATATCATTAGGATCAGAAGAAGCACTCTTAGTAGCAAATAATTTCATAAGGTCATCCACCTTTTCACTCAAAACACTAATCTCCTCAATAGCATGCACTTTTTAACTAGTAGATCTTTCGGTGTGCCATTGAGAGTAGTTAACCATAATATTATCTAGGAGTTTGGTAGCTTCTCCTAAAGTAGTTTCCATGAAAGTGCCTCCTGTGGCCGAATCTAAAAGATTTCTAGAAGCAAAATTCAAGCCAGCATAAAAGTTTTGTATAATCATCCATAAGTTCAAACCATGTGTAGGGCAATTATGTATCATTAATTTCATTCTCTCCCAAGCTTGTGCAACATGCTCATGATCTAGTTGCTTAAAAATCATAATATCGTTTCTAAAAGAGATAATCTAAGCGAGAGGAAAATAATTAGAGATAAAAGCATATTTGCACTTATTCCATGAATCGATACTATTCTAGGCAAAGAGGAAAACCAAGTTTTAGCACGATCTCTAAGTGAAAACGGAAATAGCTTTAATTTAACAATATCATTATCCGTAACCCTCTTCTTTTGCATATCACACAAATCAACAAAGTTGTTTACATGGGTAGCGGCATCTTCACTAGGAAGGCCAGAAAATTGATCTTTCATGACAAGATTTAACAGGGTAGCATTGATCTCACAAGATTCAGCATCGGTAATAGGAGCAATCGGAGTGCTAATAAAATCATTATTGTTGGTATTGGAAAAGTCACACAATTTGGTATTGTTCTGAGCCATACTGACAAGCAAGCAATTGAACACACAAGAAAACAAGAAGCAAGCGAATGGTAAACACACGGCAAAAAGAAGGGCAAATAAAACGGCAAGGGTGATGTGGGGGAGAGGAAAATCAGAGGCAAATAAATGTAATGCGAAGGATAAGGGTTTGTGATAGGTACTTGGTATATGACTTTTGCGTAAGCCTCCCGGGCAATGGCGCCAGAAATTCTTCTTGCTACTTCTCGAGCTTGCATTGTATTCCCTCGAACAGAAAGGGTGATGCAGCACAGTAGCGTAAGTATTTCCCTCAGTTTCTGAGAACCAATGTATCAATCCAGTAGGAGACCACGCGCGAGTCCCTCGCACCTGCACAAACAAATAAGAACTTCGCAGCCAACGCGATAAGGGGTTGTCAATCCCTTTACGGTCACTTACGAAAGTGAGATCTGATAGATAGGATAGTATAATATTTTTGGTATTTTTGGATATAAGAACAGAAAGTAAATAAAGCAAAGTAAAGTAGATGGAAGATTAATATGTTGAGAATAGACCCGGGGGCCATAGGTTTCACTAGTGGCTTCTCTCATGATAGCAGAATTCTACGGTGGGTGAACAAATTACTGTCGAGCAATTGATAGAAAAGTGCATAGTTATGAGAATATCTAGGCATGATCATTATATATAGGCATCACGTCTGTGACAAGTAGACCAAAACGATTCTGCATCTACTACTATTACTCCACACATCGACCGCTATCCAGCATGCATCTAGAGTATTACATTCATAAGAACAGAGTAATGCTTTAGGCAAGATGACATGATGTAGAGGGACAAACTCAAGCAATATGATATAAACCCCATCTTTTTTATCCTCGATGGCAACAATACAATACGTGCCTTGCTGCCCCTGTTGTCACTGGGAAAGGACACCGCAAGATTGAACCCAAAGCCAAGCACTTCTCCCATTGCAAGAACTATAGATCTAGTAGGCCAAACCACACCAATAATTCGAAGGGACTTGCAAGGATATTATAATCATACATAAGAGATTTCATAAAAGAATCATATATTTCTCATAGATAATCTTGATCATAAACCCACAATTCATCGGATCTCGACAAACACACCGCAAAAAGATTACATCGAATAGATCTCCTCGAAGATCGAGGAGAACTTTGTATTGAGATCCAAAAAGAGAGAAGAAGCCATCTAGCTAATAACTATGGACCCGAAGGTCTATAGTAAACTACTCACAACTCATGGGTGAGGCTATGGTGTTGATGTAGAAGCACTCTGTGGTAGATCCCCCCTCCGGCGGAGCTCCGGAACATGCCCCAAGATGGGATCTCACGAGAACAGAAGGTTGCGGCAGTGGAATTAGGGTTTTCTCTGTTGCCTCGATGTTTTCTGGGTACATGGATATATATATATAGGAGGAAGGAGGGCATCGGGGGAGCCAGAGGGGGCCCACGAAGGTGGGGGCGCGCCCTGGACCCTCGTGGACGCCTCCTTTGTTCCCTCGCGTGTACTCCAAGTCTTATGGGTAGATATGGTTCCAAAAATAACTCTCCCGAAGGTTTCATTCCGTTTGGACTCCGTTTGATATTCCTTTTCTGCGAAACCTGAAATAGGCAAAAAAAAACAGCAATCTGCACTGGGCCTTGGGTTAGTAGGTTAGTCCCAAAAATAATATAAAAGTGTATAATAAAGCCCATTAAACATCCAAAACAGAATATATAATAGCATGGAACAATCAAAAATTATAGATACGTTGGAGACGTATCATTGACTAAGACTCAAAACCCGACCACGGCAGAAGATAGAGAGAGAATGAAAGTCATTCCCTATGCTTCAGCCATAGGTTCTGTGAAGTATGTCATGCTGTGTACCAGACCTTTCTGTGTACCTTGCCATGAGTTTGGCAAGGGGGTACAATAGTGATCCAGAAATGGATCACTAGACAGCGGTCAAAATTATCCTTAGTTACCTAATAGGACTAAGGAAATGTTTCTCGGTTATGGAGGTGGTAAAGAGTTCATCATAAAGGGTTACGTCGATGCAAGCTTTAACACTGATCCAGATGACTCGAAATCTCAATATATATACATATTGAAAGTGGGAGCAATTAGCTAGAGTAGCTCCGTGCAGAGCATTGTAAACATAGAAATTTGCAAAATACATACGAATGTGAATGTAACAGGCCCGTTGACTAAACTTCTCTCACAAGCAAAACATGATCACACCTTAGTACTCTTTGGGTGTTAATCACATGGCGATGTGAACTAGATTATTGACTCTAGTAAACCCTTTGGGTGTTGGTCACATGGCGATGTGAACTATGGGTGTTAATCACATGGAGATGTGAACTATTGGTGTTAATCACATGATGATGTGAACTAGATTATTGACTCTAGTGCAAGTGGGAGACTGAAGGAAATATGCCTAGAGGCAATAATAAAGTTGTTATTTTATATTTCCTTATATCATGGTAAATGTTTATTATTCATGCTAGAATTGTATTAACAGGAAACTTGATAAATGTGTGTATACATAGATGAAATTAACTCAGTGTCCCTAGTAAGCCTCTACTAGGCTAGCTCATTAATAAAAGATGGTTGAGTTTACTGACCATAGACATGTGTTGTCATTTGGTTAACGGGATCACATCATTAGGAGAATGAAGTGATGGACATTATCCATCCGTTAGCTTAGCGTATTGATCATTCAGTTTTTATCGCTACTACTTTCTTCATGTCAAATACATATTCCTGGGACTATGAGATTATGCAACTCCCGGATACCGGAGGAATGCCTTGTGTGCTATCAAACGTCACAACGTAACTAGGTGATTATAAAGATACTCTACAGGTATCTCCGAAGGTGTTTGTTGAGTTGGCATAGATCGAGAATAGGATTTGTCACTCCGAGTATCGGAGAGGTATCTCTGGGCCCTCTCGGTAATACACATCATAATAAGCCTTGCAAGCAAGTGACTAATGAGTTAGTCACGGGATGATGTATTATGGAACGAGCAAGGAGACTTGGCGGTAACGAGATTGAACTAGGTATGAAGATACCGATAATCAAATCTCGGGCAAGTAACATGCCAATGATAAAGGGAATAACGTATGTTGTCATTACAGTTTGACCGATAAAGATCTTCATAGAATATGTAGGAGCCAATATGAGCATCCAGATTCCGCTATTAGTTATTGACCGGAGAAGTGTCTCGGTCATGTCTACATAGTTCTCGAACCCATAGGGTCCGCACGCTTAACGTTCAATGACGATTTGTATTATGAGTTATGAGTTTTTGGTGACCGAAGATTATTCGCAGTCCCAGATGAGATCACAAACATGACGAGGAGTTTGAAAATGGTCGAGACATAAAGAATGATATATTGGACGATGTTGTTCGGACACCGGAAGAGTTCCGAGAGGTACCGGATAAATATTGGAGTGCCGCAAGGGTTATCGGAACCCCCCGGGGAACTAATGGGCCTATATGGGCCTTAGTGGAGAGAGAGGAGGGGCGCAAGGGGTGGCCGGGCCCCCCCCATGGCGTCCGAATTGGACTAGGGGAAGGGGGCGGCGCCCCCCTTTCCCTCTCCCTCTCCCTCTCCTTCCTTCTTCCCCCCTTCCTTGAGAGGGAATCCTACTAGGACTGGGAGTCCTAGTAGGACTCCTCTCCTTGGCGCGCCCTAGGGGTCGGCCGGCCTCCTCTCCCTCCCTCCTTTATATACATGGGCAGGGGAGCACCCTAGAACACACAAGTTATTCTCTTAGCCGTGTGGGGTGCCCCCCTCCATAGTTTACACCTCAGGTCATATTGTCGTAGTGCTTAGGCGAAGCCCTGCGCGATCTACTTCACCATCACCGTCAACACGCTGTCCTGCTGCCGGAACTCTGCCTCGACCATCTACTGGATCAAGAGCTTGAGGGACGTCATCAAGCTGAACATGTGCTGAACTCAAAGGTGTCGTACGTTCGGTGCTTGATCGGTTGAATCGCGAAGACGTTTGACTACATCAACCACGTTAATCTAACACTTCCGCTTTCGGTCTACGAGGGTACGTAGACACACTCTTCCCGTCTCGTTGCTATGCATCTCCTAGATAGATCTTGCATGATCGTAGGAATTTTTTTGAAATTGCTTGCTACGTTCCCCAACAAAATGTCTAACAGAAATCCAAATTCTTTGAAAACATTGACCACACAACTATGTGCTAGAGTTTGGAACTAAGTAGATGCTTGCTCAACACCTTGTTCTTCAACTCTCATGCGCCCAGGAGCTCTAGGTTGTCGTATGTGCCCGTCCATTGCACCCATAAGTGAGTGTTGGAAATGGAGAGACAAGGGGGTGTGAGATGGTGGTTGGTTTTTGGCTGGCCATAGGATATCGTGAGGTGAACAACAAGGATGGCAAAGGTCAAAGGTGATTGAAATCCTAGCCGCTCCGCTGCAGTTCTTCTCCCCCTCCTCCTTTACTTCGACTTTGAGGAGTTGCGGCCTATGATGTGGGAATACAACCATGAAGGGATGTACTGACGAGAGTAGGAAGCACACTAGTTGATGCCTTCTACGGGATGGGTTGCATCGATTGGATGGAATATTTTGCCATAAAATGTAACCACTTAAGTTCAAAATGTGTGTTACGATGTATTACCGAGCTAAAACCAATGATTAACTTGATTGACTAAGTAGTTGTTTGGAAACGTAGTATTTCAAAAAAATTACCTACGATCACGTAAGATCTATCTAGGAGGAGCATAGCAACGAGCGGGAGAGTGTGTCCACGTACCCTCGTATACCGAAAGCGGAAGCGTTTAGTAACGTGGTTGATGTATTCGAACGTCTTCGCGATCCAATTGATCCAAGCACCGAACGTACGGCACCTCCGCGTTCACCACACGTTCAGCTCGATGACGTCCCACGAACTCTTGATCCAGTTGAGTGTGCGGGAGAGTTTCGTCAGAACGACGGCATGGTGACGGTGATGATGAAGTTACCGGCGCAGGGCTTTGCCTAAGCACTGCAACGATATGACCAAGGTGTGTAACTGTGGAGCGGGGCACCGCACATGGCTAGGAACAATTGATGAGTGTCCAAGGGGTGCCCTCCCCACGTATATAAAGGAGGGAGAGGGAGGAGGCGGCCGGCCTAGGGAGAGGGGCGCGCCAAAGGGGAGTCCTACTCCCACTAGGAGTAGGACTCCCCTTTCCTAGTAGGAGTAGGAGAAGGGGAAGGGAAGGAGAGAAAGAGAAGGAAGGAGGGGGGCCACCCCTCCCCCTAGTCCAATTCGGACTAGGCTTGGGGGCGTGCGTCTGTAACACCCCAAAAATTTAATTACTTTTTCATTAAATAAAATTTGGCTAGAAACAAAACTTTTGATTTACAAAAAAGTTCTTTAGTGTTTTTAGAACCTTTTGTTTCTGTTTACTTCCCTCCATATAGAAAATTTTGCAGTAAATTTGTGGGCTCTGATAGTCATCTGAAAACATTTCATTACTTGTTTAATAATATTAAGAATTATTTTCGTAATAAAATTTTGCCATAGAAAATTCTTTTAATAGCTTTTTCTTTTCTTCATATGCTTCTATTTGCACTACAACTATTTTAAATAATTCTGTAAAAATTCCACCAAAATTATGAGGAGTCATGTGATGCCTATGGATCACCTTTCTACAAAAATCCACCCTTATCCTTTGTAATTTTTGAGTAAACCATCCTCTTTTCAAATCTGTCCCAATTTTCAGTTACAACTACAACCCAATTTTTCCTTGCTCCAAAATTTCTGAAACTTGTCCATCTCATAGTCCTTCCAACCAAACACTTAAGTTCAAAAGGGCAGCTTCAATCTCATCTTGCAAGACCACTAAATATACCCCTTTATTTTCTGTCCAGAACCGAGTTTCTCCACAACTTGCACTAGAAAGTATCTCCTTTTTCCAAACCAACTTCACTATCATCTCTCACACTTAATGAGACACCATTCTGCCAAATACCACTTTCATAGGAATATTCTAAATAGCCTTAGCATTTCATCGAGCACCTTGTGTACATAACAACAATTTTGCCTATCTCCAAACTACACTGCACTCTTGACCATCTGACCAAATCAACATGTCCACCAACCTTGCCTTGTAGAGTAGCCCCACCCTGCCAAGTCTTCCTTGCAGAAGATTCCTCTAGATACCCCTGGCATTTCGTAGAGCACATTTCGTGCACGCCCAGAGCGCCCCCGGAGCACCTCTATTGCAGGCATCGGCACCGCACCGCGTCGCCTCCCTGCTACTTCTCCCGCACGCCAAACGCTACTTGGCGCTTCACTGGCAAGCCACCACCCCCGCCGACACCTTCCCTTGGCCGCTTGCGCCGGCCACCGCCGTCCACCGCCACCGTTCCTCGCCACCCGACGAATCCTTCTTCGCCACGCCACCGCCGAGACACGCGGCTCACCCTGAGTCAACCGGCCTCCCCCTGGCATTAATATGGACGGCCGCCGTCCCCACAGAACCCCGCCGACCACCACCGGTCCCAACCACCTCCATCAATGACCGCCGCCGTCGTTGCTTCGTCGGGAAGCCACGGGAACCGACGTTCCCGTGCTATATAAAGCCACCCCGGCTCCCCGATCAGCAGCACACCACCTCCTCTCCCTCCCATCTTTCCCCTGGCCAAGCCCCTCGAGCTTTCGTGCTCGTCCCCTCCACCTCCAGCCGCCATTGCCATGGCCAAGCTTCTGCCAAATTCACCTCCACCCTGACCCGTCCTCTCCACCTAGCACTACCAGAAGACCCTCACCACCACAACAGAAACCTCCCGAGCCTCAGTTTACCCTGGGGATGGCGAGAGCCTCGACCCCATCCTCACCCGAAGCCATGCTCCGCCTCAGCCGATGCTCTGCTCAACTCCGAGCACGTCGGCACCCATATCCACCACCAAAGGGTGCGGAATCCTCCGCTGAACCCATCCATATGCCGAGCGCCGCCGGAGGTGCACTACAACGCCGGCGATCGTCGCCGGAGCTCGCCCCTGTTCCGGCCCAGATGCGCGCGGGAGGAGGAGGACGAAACCGACAGGTGGGGCCCGATCGTCAGCGGCACAAACCGCGGGCCCCGCCGTTTAAGTGGAGGCGGTTTCCTCCTGGGGCCGTTTCTGCGCGAGGAACACGTATTCACTGGAATACGCTTTCGACGTCGCAGCCCCTCTGCACAGCTGAATGGTTGGGCTCGGCCCAGTGGCTCGGTTCGGCTAAGTAGCGCACAGAGCGCGTTTCTGTCCGTCTCTTTTATTCTTTCCAGCACTTTTCAAATATTTCCATAGCCACCAAATCAACTCCAAATCTGATGATTCCAATTTCTGCAGACTCTTAAAATCATGCTTTATTTATTTAGATTAGGTGAACATTTTTCCTAGCCTTTATATCCACTGGCTAATTCAAATAGTCTTTTTACCCTTTATTGTCCAGCTTGTAAATTCCATAAGTAGATCACAATGACTCCAAATAATATAATTCTTTTTCTGATATTCCTAAAATTTGATCTAGTTTATTTTAATTTTTATTTCATAATTTTCCAATCAACTTTTTATCACTATTTTTGCTATATGTGGTAATTCAAATATTTTTGAAATAGGAAATGGAGGGAAGATGTTTATTTCAAAAACCTTGGAGTGCACCCCATATTTTTGCATACTCAAGGCAAGCATCTTGAACACTTGATATGATGATTGCATAGTGAGTTATTTGCTAGGATAGTTTAAGCTTGACTATGTTGAATTCAAATTTAACTTGCATAATGCTAGTAGTGCATACATGGTCATGTGCATATTTTCTCTTGCATGCATTCCACTTGCAGCGTGCATAAGTTATGAGAACCCAGGAGTGTGCTCCTGCTTTGGACGTGCCGGTGGGCACGGGCCATATTTGACACGGTGGTGTCATGAGATATATGTGGAAGCAGGCAAGGGTTGTGGCCCTGTCCTGGTGATACTGTTGAAGGAATACTTGTTTGTGCTAACCACTGCAGGGAACATAAGCCTCCTGAGTCGACCGTAGATCGAGTCTTGTTCCGGTAACCCCCATACTTGAATCGTGCTGCCACTTGTCCCTGCCACGGGTAGGGTATGGTTTAGTAAGTTGTTAACCCCTTTCCGTGCACACACCGTACAGAGGGCCACGATGAGGGTTTTCCACGACGGTGGACTAAATCCTTCCATCGGGTCAGGGGCATGGGTGTTTCCGGCTGTCGTGATGCCGAGAGGGAGTGTACCCTTGTAATCCGCGCGTATAAATAGTGATCCCATGCTCTTGGAGGTTGAAGCCTCTCCGACTTAGAGTTTTTCTGGAACGATGCTTTGGGTGATTCCTGGCATCTGAACGGATCTTCTGGTGTGTGCTGGTTAGGTGTGTTTTCATCCCAAAGACCGTAATGGGAATTAGTCAGTATCACGCTACTGACTAAAGAAATCCTATACTTGTGGGTAAAGAGTACACCCTCTGCAGAGTTTGAAACCTATTCGAATAGCCGTGTCCGCGGTTAAGGACTACAGTCTGGGTTGGTCAAGTGTCGGTCTTAGAGTCGGTCTCCGGAGGAAATATTTAAAGTTAAGCATGGTTATTTTGCAGGATAATTATCGTTGCTACTGGTGTTACCATGAGTATATTTGATGATATGATTATTATTGTGGACTAACCCATTACTCTTATTTTATTTTCTTAGAGTGTCTCAGGGGCTGGCTGGACTACCCCGGATACTCGCCTTTATTTTTAAGTCCTTTTGTGGCGTCCCTCGAGTTTCAGGCGGTTCTATCACGCCACTACTCTTGTGGACACCCGACTGGCATTTCTTTTCAAGACCGACCGTGGTGTCACTTGACATCCGACCGGCATTTCTTTTATATTTTATTGATACTAATATTTATTTTCTGCACTAACTATTATTCATCATGTCGTGTTTTAATAACTGTCAGCATGCATATAATATAAGTCCATCATGAGCATATGCATATAGTTTAATTCATCATGACCATATAATTGTTTGCTGCATTTGTTATATCATTTGTCCATGATGTTTGCGAGTACATTCAAACGTACTCACAGGCTTGTCCCTGGCTATTTACTTGGCCAGGTTAGGAGTTCTACGGGGAAAACCACAGCGACGTCCGTGCGAAGCCTAGGAGTACAGCCACGCGGGATAGGAGTTATCCGGGTCAGCTGTTCCTGTGGGAATGGAGCCCCATCGATGTTGGGGATCCACAAGCCAATTCCTTCATCCACCACCGGAGTCATTGTTGTATCAGTAGACCTTTATGGTCTTGTACCAAATTCTTGTAAATGCTTGGTAATCTGTAACAAGGATGTGTCCACCAGTAACAGTAATCCTGGGCTGGTGATGACACTAGGGGTTAATTTCTGGAATATTGTGTTCCCGAAATCCGGCCCCGACAGGCTTGGTATCAGAGCCAGGCTGACCATTGGCTAATCCTATCTTAGCCTGGTCACTATCCCTAGGTTTCCACACCATCCATAACTTTTCCTGTCCACAGACGAGCCTATCTCATCCGATAAGCCTACACACTGGCCAGCCGACATCTTTTGATAGTTGGTGCCAAACCTAGCAGTCGACCCATAAGGCGTGTGCCTGCGGCCGATGTCTGAGTCGTCCCATCCACAAGCATGTGACGGAGGACTCTGCTACCTATAAAGAAAGCCCTGCTCCAACCCAGCTACTATCACCCTCTGAGCACCGTGTCCATTACTATCACATTTCTTGTTTTCACCAGAATCTACCTATCTGATATTTTATGTATCAGGATGATTTGCCCACACTTAGAGGAGAAATTTCTTAAGGACCTTCCTCACAAGACTTTTCCCACCATAGATTCAAATCACGTGCCATCACGGCATCCCGCACAAGACCATACCTGCTCTGCTAGTTGCACTAAGTGCAACACACACACACACACAGACAGCACCCAATACACCGACTCGATCACTCCCATCACACCAGAGTTTTTCCGAAGAAAAACTCGTGGGTTTTTACAGAACCCACTGCCGAGCACACATACACTTTCTCTCGCACCAGACACTGCTATCTAATCCCGATGATCGCCACCACCTCGGAGAGCCACCACCCGAGCAGCAACATCACGGCGATCGTCGAAGATCATCACACACAGTAGAAGCGAGGAGCCGACCAATGCTGCCAGCAGACCGGCCAGAAGGATCGTGATCAGCTCCGATCCCACGTCCTCCATTGATGCCTCGTCACGAGCTCCTTCAGCCAGAAGGAGAAGGAGAAGAAGGAGGAGAAGTGAGGTGAAGTGCGAGGCAGGAGGAAGAAAGAAAACCGTGATCGTTTTATAGCCCGAGCTCGGTGCACGGTGAGCGTAGTCCACCAGCGCCGCTCGTCGCTCGATCGCCGGTGTTCGGAGACGAATCCGCGAGCAGTACCGACAGGGCACTGGCCCGCGAGGTGAGTGCACGCTGCCAGTGACAGCACGCCGCACACTACCACGGTACGACCCTAGATACCCTACGCGCTAGACGCCATAGCAGCAGATAGTGCGGTGAGCACGCGCGGGAGAGAGAAAAAGAAGAAGAGCCGGAGGAAGAGGAAGGCGAAGAGACTGACAGTGGGTCCTGGACCCACCTGTCAGCCAAAGAGGGCACTGTGCGCTGGCGTACGACGAGCAAATTTGGAATTAGAAATTATACTTTTTCCAAATTTGTCGTAACAACACACTGTGGTTGCACCAATTATCAGTAGCCTTACGTCAACAGTGCCGAGCTAGGTTTTAGAATTGTTTGTTTCTGCTCAGCAGAATCTCCTCGGAAAGGGTGGGCTAAAATTTTTAATAGCTACCCTAACAAATCTCGAGGACGAGATTTTTCTAAGGGGGGTAGAGTTTGTAACACCCCAAAAATTTAATTACTTTTTCATTAAATAAAATTTGGCTAGAAACAAAAATTTTGATTTACAAAAAAGTTCTTTAGTGTTTTTAGAACCTTTTGTTTCTGTTTACTTCCCTCCATATAGAAAATTTTGCAGTAAATTTGTGGGCTCTGATAGTCATCTGAAAACATTTCATTACTTGTTTAATAATATTAAGAATTATTTTCATAATAAAATTTTGCCATAGAAAATTCTTTTAATAGCTTTTTCTTTTCTTCATATGCTTCTATTTGCACTACAACTATTTTAAATAATTCTGTAAAAATTCCACCAAAATTATGAGGAGTCATGTGATGCCTATGGATCACCTTTCTACAAAAATCCACCCTTATCCTTTGTAATTTTTGAGTAAACCATCCTCTTTTCAAATCTGTCCCAATTTTCAGTTACAACTACAACCCAATTTTTCCTTGCTCCAAAATTTCTGAAACTTGTCCATCTCATAGTCCTTCCAACCAAACACTTAAGTTCAAAAGGGCAGCTTCAATCTCATCTTGCAAGACCACTAAATATACCCCTTTATTTTCTGTCCAGAACCGAGTTTCTCCACAACTTGCACTAGAAAGTATCTCCTTTTTCCAAACCAACTTCACTATCATCTCTCACACTTAATGAGACACCATTCTGCCAAATACCACTTTCATAGGAATATTCTAAATAGCCTTAGCATTTCATCGAGCACCTTGTGTACATAACAACAATTTTGCCTATCTCCAAACTACACTGCACTCTTGACCATCTGACCAAATCAACATGTCCACCAACCTTGCCTTGTAGAGTAGCCCCACCCTGCCAAGTCTTCCTTGCAGAAGATTCCTCTAGATACCCCTGGCATTTCGTAGAGCACATTTCGTGCACGCCCAGAGCGCCCCCGGAGCACCTCTATTGCAGGCATCGGCACCGCACCGCGTGGCCTCCCTGCTACTTCTCCCGCACGCCAAACGCTACTTGGCGCTTCACTGGCAAGCCACCACCCCCGCCGACACCTTCCCTTGGCCGCTTGCGCCGGCCACCGCCGTCCACCGCCACCGTTCCTCGCCACCCGACGAATCCTTCTTCGCCACGCCACCGCCGAGACACGCGGCTCACCCTGAGTCAACCGGCCTCCCCCTGGCATTAATATGGACGGCCGCCGTCCCCACAGAACCCCGCCGACCACCACCGGTCCCAACCACCTCCATCAATGACCGCCGCCGTCGTTGCTTCGTCGGGAAGCCACGGGAACCGACGTTCCCGTGCTATATAAAGCCACCCCGGCTCCCCGATCAGCAGCACACCACCTCCTCTCCCTCCCATCTTTCCCCTGGCCAAGCCCCTCGAGCTTTCGTGCTCGTCCCCTCCACCTCCAGCCGCCATTGCCATGGCCAAGCTTCTGCCAAATTCACCTCCACCCTGACCCCTCCTCTCCACCTAGCACTACCAGAAGACCCTCACCACCACAACAGAAACCTCCCGAGCCTCAGTTTACCCTGGGGATGGTGAGAGCCTCGACCCCATCCTCACCCGAAGCCATGCTCCGCCTCAGCCGATGCTCTGCTCAACTCCGAGCACGTCGGCACCCATATCCACCACCAAAGGGTGCGGAATCCTCCGCTGAACCCATCCATATGCCGAGCGCCGCCGGAGATGCACTACAACGCCGGCGATCGTCGCCGGAGCTCGCCCCTGTTCCGGCCCAGATGCGCGCGGGAGGAGGAGGACGAAACCGACAGGTGGGGCCCGATCGTCAGCGGCACAAACCGCGGGCCCCGCCGTTTAAGTGGAGGCGGTTTCCTCCTGGGGCCGTTTCTGCGCGAGGAACACGTATTCACTGGAATACGCTTTCGACGTCGCAGCCCCTCTGCACAGCTGAATGGTTGGGCTCGGCCCAGTGGCTCGGTTCGGCTAAGTAGCGCACAGAGCGCGTTTCTGTCCGTCTCTTTTATTCTTTCCAGCACTTTTCAAATATTTCCATAGCCACCAAATCAACTCCAAATCTGATGATTCCAATTTCTGCAGACTCTTAAAATCATGCTTTATTTATTTAGATTAGGTGAACATTTTTCCTAGCCTTTATATCCACTGGCTAATTCAAATAGTCTTTTTACCCTTTATTGTCCAGCTTGTAAATTCCATAAGTAGATCACAATGACTCCAAATAATATAATTCTCTTTCTGATATTCCTAAAATTTGATCTAGTTTATTTTAATTTTTATTTCATAATTTTCCAATCAACTTTTTATCACTATTTTTGCTATATGTGGTAATTCAAATATTTTTGAAATAGGAAATGGAGGGAAGATGTTTATTTCAAAAACCTTGGAGTGCACCCCATATTTTTGCATACTCAAGGCAAGCATCTTGAACACTTGATATGATGATTGCATAGTGAGTTATTTGCTAGGATAGTTTAAGCTTGACTATGTTGAATTCAAATTTAACTTGCATAATGCTAGTAGTGCATACATGGTCATGTGCATATTTTCTCTTGCATGCATTCCACTTGCAGCGTGCATAAGTTATGAGAACCCAGGAGTGTGCTCCTGCTTTGGACGTGCCGGTGGGCACGGGCCATATTTGACACGGTGGTGTCATGAGATATATGTGGAAGCAGGCAAGGGTTGTGGCCCTGTCCTGGTGATACTGTTGAAGGAATACTTGTTTGTGCTAACCACTGCAGGGAACATAAGCCTCCTGAGTCGACCGTAGATCGAGTCTTGTTCCGGTAACCCCCATACTTGAATCGTGCTGCCACTTGTCCCTGCCACGGGTAGGGTATGGTTTAGTAAGTTGTTAACCCCTTTCCGTGCACACACCGTACAGAGGGCCACGATGAGGGTTTTCCACGACGGTGGACTAAATCCTTCCATCGGGTCAGGGGCATGGGTGTTTCCGGCTGTCGTGATGCCGAGAGGGAGTGTACCCTTGTAATCCGCGCGTATAAATAGTGATCCCATGCTCTTGGAGGTTGAAGCCTCTCCGACTTAGAGTTTTTCTGGAACGATGCTTTGGGTGATTCCTGGCATCTGAACGGATCTTCTGGTGTGTGCTGGTTAGGTGTGTTTTCATCCCAAAGACCGTAATGGGAATTAGTCAGTATCACGCTACTGACTAAAGAAATCCTATACTTGTGGGTAAAGAGTACACCCTCTGCAGAGTTTGAAACCTATTCGAATAGCCGTGTCTGCGGTTAAGGACTACAGTCTGGGTTGGTCAAGTGTCGGTCTTAGAGTCGGTCTCCGGAGGAAATATTTAAAGTTAAGCATGGTTATTTTGCAGGATAATTATCGTTGCTACTGGTGTTACCATGAGTATATTTGATGATATGATTATTATTGTGGACTAACCCATTACTCTTATTTTATTTTCTTAGAGTGTCTCAGGGGCTGGCTGGACTACCCCGGATACTCGCCTTTATTTTTAAGTCCTTTTGTGGCGTCCCTCGAGTTTCAGGCGGTTCTATCACGCCACTACTCTTGTGGACACCCGACTGGCATTTCTTTTCAAGACCGACCGTGGTGTCACTTGACATCCGACCGGCATTTCTTTTATATTTTATTGATACTAATATTTATTTTCTGCACTAACTATTATTCATCATGTCGTGTTTTAATAACTGTCAGCATGCATATAATATAAGTCCATCATGAGCATATGCATATAGTTTAATTCATCATGACCATATAATTGTTTGCTGCATTTGTTATATCATTTGTCCATGATGTTTGCGAGTACATTCAAACGTACTCACAGGCTTGTCCCTGGCTATTTACTTGGCCAGGTTAGGAGTTCTACGGGGAAAACCACAGCGACGTCCGTGCGAAGCCTAGGAGTACAGCCACGCGGGATAGGAGTTATCCGGGTCAGCTGTTCCTGTGGGAATGGAGCCCCATCGATGTTGGGGATCCACAAGCCAATTCCTTCATCCACCACCGGAGTCATTGTTGTATCAGTAGACCTTTATGGTCTTGTACCAAATTCTTGTAAATGCTTGGTAATCTGTAACAAGGATGTGTCCACCAGTAACAGTAATCCTGGGCTGGTGATGACACTAGGGGTTAATTTCTGGAATATTGTGTTCCCGAAATCCGGCCCCGACAGCGTCCCAGCCCTAGGCAGCCCCTCTCTCTCTTCCCTAAAGCCCAATAAGGCCCATATACTCCCCGGGGGGTTCCGGTCACCTCTCGGTACTCTGATATTTATCCGGTGACACCCGGAACCTTGCCGATGTCCGAATATAACCTTCCAATATATCAATCTTTATGTCTCGAACATTTCGAGACTCCTCATCATGTCCGTGATTACATCCGGGACTCCGAACTACCTTCGGTGCATCAAAACACATAAACTCATAATACCGATCAACATCGAACGTTAAGTGTGCGGACCCTACGGGTTCGAGAACTATGTAGACATGATCGAGACTCATCTCCGGTCCATAACCAATAGCAGAACCTGGATGCTCATATTGGTTCCTACATATTCTACGAAGATCTTTATCGGTCAAACCGCATGACAACATACGTTGTTCCCTTTGTCATCAGTATGTTACTTGCCTGAGATTCGATCATCAGTATCATCATACCTAGTTCAATCTCGTCACCGGCAAGTCTCTTTACTCGTTCCGTAATACATCATCTCGTGACCAACTCATTAGTCATTTTCTTGCAAGGCTTATTATGATGTGTATTACCGAGAGGGCTCAGAGATACCTCTCCGACATTCGGAGTGAGAAAATCCTATTCTCGATCTATGCCAACACCTCAAACACCTTCGGAGACACTTGTAGAGCATCTTTATAATCACCCAGTTATGTTGTGACGTTTGATAGCACACAATGTGTTCCTCCTATATTCAGGAGTGGCATAATCTCATAGTCATAGGAGCATGTATAAGTCATGAAGAAAGCAATAGCAGAAAAACTAAGCGATCATATTGCTAAGCTAACGGATGGGTCTTGTCCATCACATCATTCTCTTAATGATGTGATCTCGTTGATTGATGACCCATAAGTGTAGGGGATCTATCATAGTCCTTTCGATAAGTAAGAGTGTCGAACCCAACAAGGAGCAGAAGGAAATGATAGGCAGTTTTCAGTAAGGTATTCTCTGCATGCACTGAAATTGTCGGTAACAGATAGTTTTGTGATAAGGTAATTTGTAACGAGTAACAAGTAGTAAAAGTAAATAAGGTGCAGGAAGATGGCCAAATCCTTTTGTAGCAAAGGACAAGCCTGGACAAACTCTTATATAAAGGAAAACGCTCCCGAGGACACATGGGAATTATCGTCAAGCTAGTTTTCATCACGCTCATATGACTCGCGTTCGTTACTTTGACAATTTGGTATGTAGGTGGGCCGGTGTTTGGATGCTGCCCTTACTTGGACAAGCATCCCACTTATGATTAACCTCTATTACAAGCATCCGCAACTACAAACGAAGTATTAAGGTAAACCTAACCATAGCATGAAACATATGGATCCAAATCAGCCCCTTACGAAGCAACGCATAAACTAGGGTTTAAGCTTCTATCACTCTAGCAACCCATCATCTACTTATTACTTCAGAATGCCTTTGTCTAGGCCCAAACAATGGTGAAGTGTCATGTAGTCGACGTTCACATGACACCACTAGAGGAAAGACAACATACATCTCATCAAAATATCGAACGAATACCAAATTCACATGACTACTTATAGCAAGACTTCTCCCATGTCCTCAGGAACAAACGTAACTACTCACAAATCATATTCATGTTCATAATCAGAGGGTATTAATATGCATAATGGATCTGAACATATGATCTTCCACCGGATAAACCAACTAGCATCAACTACAACGTGTAATCAACACTACTAGCAACCCGTAGGTACCAATCTGAGGGTTTGATACAAAGATTGGATACAAGAGATGAACTAGGGTTTGAGAGGAGATGGTGCTGATGAAGATGTTGATGGATATAACCCTCCCCAAGATGGGAGAGTTGTTGGTGATGATGATGGTGACGATTTCCCCCTCCCAGAGGGAGGTTTCCCCGGCAGAACAGCTCCGCCGGAGCCCTAGATTGGTTCCGCCAAGGTTCCGCCTCGAGATGGCGGCGCTTCGTCCCGAAAGCCTCCTTGTGATTTTTTCGTGGTCAAAACACTTGATATAGCATAAGATGGGCATCGGGGGGCTGCCAGGTGGCCCACGAGGCAGGGGGCTCGCCCAGGGGGTAGGGCGCGCCCCCCACCCTCGTGGACGGTGGGTGGCCCCCCTCCGGTACTTTCTTCGGCGGATATTTTTTATATTTTTCAAAACTGACTTTCGTGGAGTTTCAGGGCTTTTTGAGTTGTGCAGAATAGGTCTCAAATATTTTCTTATTTTCCAGCCCAGAATTCCAGCTGTCGGCATTCTCCCTCTTCATGTAAACCTTGTAAAATAAGAGAGAAAAGGCATAAGTCTCCTGACATAATGTGTAACAACAGCCCATAATGCAATAAATATCAATATAAAAGCATGATGCAAAATGGACGTATCAACTCCACCAAGCTTAGACCTCCCTTGTCCTCAAGCGGAAGTCGATATCGAAAAATATGTCCACGTGTTTAGAGATAGAGGTGTCGATAAAATAAAATACGGACATGAGGGCATCATGATTTCTTATGCTAAAGTAGCAATCCATTCACAATGTCAAGTATGAATCAGTGTCGGTGTACAAAAGTAGGGGCACTCTTTTATACCCCTTACTTGTGCATGGGCAGTCAGAGCCACGCCTGCGACCACACATAACAAAGCAGAGGAGGGGAGATAGAGACGCAAAGTTACCATAGCAACGCCAAGACGGTGACACAAGAAGGCCAAGCAAGAAGACAGGCTCTCCCCCGGCAAGGACTCTTGCCGGGGCGGCCTACACGCCCCCGACAAGAAACCTTACATGGGTAACTCACCCAAACGCCTCCGTTGCAGCCACCCTTGAGCCTAGGAGCTCCAACATCGTCAACAACATTGGGACCAAGGCTCGGGAAGCGCCCACGTGATGGCATGCAGATCTTTGTGAAGACAAATGTCTATGGCTCCCAAGATGAGAACCAGAAGACAAGGCAATCGCAAGGCTCCTTGCCGAGGATGCCCACAAGGCCCCGACAAGGCTCCTCGCCAAAGACACCCCCGAGGCCCCGGCAAGCCTCTTGCCGAGGACGCTCACAGAAGCCCCGGCAAGCCTCTTGCCGGGAACGCTCACGAAGGCCCTGGCAAGACCCTTGCCAGGAACAGACGCGGGACCGCGGCAAGCCCTTGCCGCCCCATCGTCGCCCCAGCTCAGCGGCCGACCCACTAGCCCAGGCAGGTACCCACGTGGCAGTACGTGGTTCCTGGTCCAGCTAGTCAAGCACCTGCGTGGTGGCATGCAGATCTTCGTGAAGACCCTACCACCACTCCACCTCAGCTGCCTGCCCCGCTGGCCTAGATGCGCGTCGCAACCAGACGGAGCGGCCACGGACGAGGTGGGCCTCGTTTGTGTCCCCGATAAAGCAAGTGGACACCTAAGTGGTGCATTTAATGCGTCTTGTCCCGTAATGGCATGAGATAAGCCTGTGCACTATACGCCTTTCCACCTCCTGTGTGCCACTGTGGCAGGCCCTTTGGACTATAAAAGGAGGCCCGAGGCATACTGGAGAAGGATTTGGATCTTTTGGGCTAGACATGCACCGCAGCTAGTTCAAGAACTCAAGAACACTCAAATATACACCAAAGTAGGACTAGGGTATTATGCACTCTCACGGCCCGAACCTGGGTAAACGATCCTTGTACTAACTCTTAGACCCGCTCTTTGCACAACCTCGCACCCGCCAACCGTAGAAGGGATTCTAGTGTTCCCATACGTGTCATTTCGTACCGACATCTTTGGCGCGCCAGGTAGGGGGCGCAGTTGTGGAAATCCGGTTTGGCAGTTAGTTCAGCAATTCTCCATGGCCATGACTTCCAAGGGAGAGAATGGCAAGCGCGGGGCATCATCAGCAAGTGCGGTTGACGCCCACGCAACAACAGAAAAGATAAGTCACGCAAAACTTTGGATAATTCCTTTTTACATAAGGTTATTCTCCTCAGAGATCTTGCTCTCTGTATGATAAACATGTATGCAATGGGGCCCTTCCACTATTGGCAAGGCCCTAGTCCTGTTTCGAGTCTGCTCAACAGTTCGAGCGGCTGCGTCGAGAACGGCAGGGTAGCCTTTCCGTTACTGGCAACGCTTTTGTCCTGTTTTGAGTCCGCTCAACAGTTCAAACGGCCGCACTGAGAACGGTAAGGTGGTTTGCCCAGCAGCAAGCACACCCGGCAGGCTATTGAGGATCCGTCCTCAAAGCGCTGCAGCCTGGGTTTACGCGCCGGCAAGCCTACCCAATTAAGCATAGGGTGGACATACAAAGAGGAATCAAACAGGGAAATAGCATGCATCGCTACAAAACACTGCAGAGTTGTATTACATCAATTGTTGCTGCGGTTCTAACTAAAGATAGAAATTGTCTTGGTTGTGAACCTGCAGCGGAGATAAGAAACAGGGTGCCTAATCCCGACGCTGGCCTTCCACCCTCAGGATTCCGTCGACGCGACTGATGATGGGCTTGATACGCTCCTTCAGCATCGTGAGATCTACATCATCCGGCAAGCTATCCAGTGCGACATCAAAGTCGAGGTCAGGGTTCCAGTAGGCCACCTTGGTGAGGACCTTGGTCAAGGCACCCCGGCAGAGCCTCCGGAACTCGTCGGCCAGATAAGCCGCTCGGTCGGAGTGGAGCTTTTCCAAGGCATGAAGGATGCACTCAAAGAACCCGGTCAGGCTGGCGTAGATGGAGAGGTTCACCTCCCGGGAAAACCTGAAGTTTGGCATGCCCATGGCGGCCAACTACGCGGTGAGCTTCTCCGCGACAGCGACGAGGCGGCTGATCCAGAGGTTCTCGCCCTTCATGTAATCTGCGTGGCCAACGGCGTCATCCTTCCGCAGTCGTTTCTCCTTCTCTAGGTCCCTGTTCAGAGTCTCCTCCCGAGCCCTGGCCTCCGAAAGCATCCCCTTGAGGCCCTCTAGCTCCAGCTTCAGATCTTTGATGGAATCCTAGGCCGTGGAGAGTTGCTCGGCCTTGCCAAGGACTTTGTCTTGCACCTCCGTCAAGGTAGCATGGATCGTGTCCCTCTCCTCGGTCAGCCCCAGGACCCATTCATTCAGGCCATCCCGTTCCGCCTCCAGCTCCTTCACCTTGCCGGCATGAACCCGAGCCTAAGCATTGAGTGCCTCAATGTGCCTCTACTCTAGCTCCTGGGTCCGCTGCGCGACGAGCTTGTCAACCTCCTCATCCTTGCCGCGGAGTGCAACGGCGAGTGCCTGCTCACGGGCGGCGAGGTCTTCCTCCTGAGAGTCCAGTTGAACTTGGCGCTGGTTGTGGGCGGCCTCATTATTGGCGGCCATCTCCTTGGCCTCCTCCCGAGCCTTCTCGAAATTGGACTGCGCCAGCATAAGATCTCGGGCGCGCTCGTCCAGCTGCTCTTGGGAAGCTCTCAACTCATTCCGGGCCTCGGCAAACCAGACTTTCGTCTGGGCAACGCACTCCTGGAAGTCTGCCTCCGCCTTATCCACCACCGCCGACCTGGACTTTGCCTTGTCCAGGCGGGCGCGGTGAAGCACTTGGAGCTTCTGGAAGCTAGCGCCCATGGCCCGAAGAAGCTGCTCCTCTCGAGAACTGTCGCCGCCAAGGCTCAGCTCATCAACAACCTCAAGCCCGGTGGCGGCGAGCATCTCGTCATCGAACACCTCCCCCTCGGTTGGCGCCCTGCTGCTTGCCGTCCATGGGAGGTGAACGAACAAGTCGTCACTCACCTTCAAGTAATGACCCGAGCCAGAGGCGGCGAAGGAGGAAGGTTGGTCGTCAGCAGCAACCTTGCCGGCCTCCTCGGCAGAAGCCTCGCCAGTCCCTCCAACAGGCCCCTTGGCTGCCTCCTCAGTAGTCGCCCTGGCGGCCTCCTCGGCAGCGATCCTGTTGGCCTCGGCCTCGATATCCTTGACGACTTCCTCGATGATGGGCTCGACATCCACCCGATCCGTCAAGGGATGGTCTGAAAGTCAAGAGAAAAAGTGAGGCAAGGCCAAAGTCAAAGCTCAACTTGAATAAAACAAAGCAGTGACAGAGAACAAACAAATTATCTGTACCAGGCGAGAAGGAGTGGCGCCCTCCCCGCCAACGATCGTTGCTGGGGGAGAGTCACTGGCGCTCAAGTTCCTCTCCTCCTCCTCCATGGGTGTGGGCTCGATGGTCGGTGCCCTTGCCAGAGACGCCCCTCGGGGCGGTGTAGTGGAGGGGGCGGCGTGTTAGGGGTGGCCCCCTGCGGGCCCTCCTGCTGCCGTTCCACTCCTACAAACCCGGCAAGGTCAGCATCAAGAATTCACGCCCCGGTGTTCATCCATGAAAGAGTAAGTAGTGAACTTACGCTGGGGGCTATTGTCTGGGCTGCTCTCCACCAGCAGCGGCATACCTGAGGAACCCGCCGGGGGCTTATCAGCGGATGATGCCCTGGCCCTCTTCGCCGCTCTCTGGGCCAGCGTCTCCATGTCCCTACAAAGACAACATTGGATCAAAGAGAGATAATGCAGAAATGAAGTTATGAGGTAATGTGAGGAGCGAAATACATACTCATCCTCCGTCTCCTCCTCCTCCTCTGGCTTCATCTCTCCTTGGGCTAAGAGACCCAAGATCAAAGTCGACATCCATGATGACATCTGCGGGAGGGGGAGAAGGAGATGGGGTCCGGCACGCCTGGACGAAGAGGAGGCAGCTGCCGTCCTCTTCACCACCGCGGTCTTCCCCGCCGTCCTCTCCGCCACAGCCGTCATCGACCTCGTCTCGCGCACGAGTTGCTCCGAGGGCTGCTACCGCCGCCTTCTCGTGGCAGGAGGGTTGGCGGCCTCGGCCTCCTCATCGCTCGACTCCTCGGCCACATCTTTGACAAAGGGAGCGTCGGCGCAACACGGCTGACCTCCCCGGCGGACTTCGCCCACCCGGCGAGCTCCTCTTCCTCGGTGGCCACATTGGCCTCGTCCTCCACGTGGACGGCGCTGCCGGCCTCCAGGACAAGCGCCGCCTCCGCCGCCCTGGCGGCAATATAATCTAGTTCCGCCTGGGTGGTATCGTGGACGAGCACCGGCTCTTTGCGGACACGGCTCTCTGACAAGGTGTCGAAGAACTCCTACACCCGATCCGCTGGCGGCTCGACCCAGGCCGGGTCAAGGTCATGCGCGTTGAAATCCGGCATCATAGGGATGATGGCGGACTGGCGGGAATTGTTGCTCAGCGGGACCACTCCCCCCGGCAACCCAAACAGGAGCCCCTTGACAGCCAATTGGTCTTGGGCGGCCTTATCGGTCCTCTCGGCCCTGCCGTCGCGGTCCACGTCAAGCTGGAAGAGCTTCTGGCAGAGATGAGCGTGCTCCATCATCGTGAAGTTGTGATTCAGACCAGGGCGGAGCCTCATGACGTCGGCCGCGTTCTGGAAAAGCCAAGCCGACCTCCCCTTGTTGTGTAGTGGCGTGATTCGGCGGCGGATGAAATCAATCCCAATCATCTCGAGGGTGAGCCCGGCCTGAGCAAGACAATGGATCCTGGTGGTGGTGATTGAGATCTTATTGTCGTTGACGTCGACGTACCCCTAGTCTTTGTGGCGGACCGGCGGGCTCTGACGAACTCGGCAGAATTCCGGTAGGTCATCCTCCTTAATCCACAACCACCGGCTCCTCCACTCATCCCACCTCTCCTTCTGCGCACTGTCCGGATACGTACCCTTCTCCTGGGCCCGTGGAATCTAGGTGACGCAGCTGGAGATGGTGTCCCCCTGGATGCGAGGGAAGAAGTAATGGTGGAAGAGCGTCGTGCTGGGAACCACCCCGACGAAACCCTCGCAGAGGTGGGCGAAGAAAGCCATGCATACCAGCGTGCAATCAAGGAGATGGAAGCCATAGGTATGCATGATATCATTGAAGAAATTGGAGAAAGGGGGATGATGGCTTCTCGCCCCTCGTTGGTTACCCCAAGTGGAAGGTTTGAGATGTAGCGTAGCGGCAAATTTCCCTTGGCAAAGATACCAAGGATCGAATCCCGTGAGACTCCGAGGGTCGACAAGAAGGTGTCAATAGCGCCAGAAACTTTCGCTTGACAGGACCTGCACACAGATATAAATAACTTTGCTCCCAACGAGTACAGAGAGGTTGTCAATCCCTCCGGCCTTGTCGTTTACAAAGGATCAAACGCAAGAGATAATAGTGATAGGTATGACTGCAACTAATAAATAAGAACAGGAAGTAAATAGCGGGTGTGATCAGTGATGGTAATATGGACCGGGGTCCCATGATGTTCACTAGTGATGTCTCTCTCCCAAAAGACGATAAAACAGCTAAGCGAGGTAAACAAATTACAGCTGGGCAATTGACAGGATTATGTGCGCAAACCAATGCTAACTATGCTGCAAAGAAAGGTAGAGGCTCAAAAGCATGGGCGGTACGCCAAGGCAAGTAGACCGAAATCCATCTGCGTCTACTACTAATCATCCACCTTGAGATATCTATCCAGAACATCTCGCTGGTATTAAGTTGAGAGTCCCACCCAAAGTGTAAACTCAAAGCAACAGACAACTGCATTAAAAGAACTTTGCGTAAAGTAAACAATCCTTGCACCCGCAAGTACAAGCACCGTTGTTTTCCCCCTTGTGGCAACAGCACATCCCCTAGACTCATGTTTCTGTCACTCAAGCTAGTCATCGAGGGGCATGAACCCACAATCAAGCATAACGTTCCCTCCTGGAGTTACTACCTACTACTCGGCCAAAGCAATAAATAGCAACGGAGAACATGCAAGAATTACTCTAGAACATAAATATAAAAGAGGTGAATCAAATATATTACTCACACACAATCTGAACATAATATCATAATCCATCGGATCCGAGCAAACTCAGCAGAGCAACAGCATAAAGATTACATATGTGCCTCGATCATGTAGGGCAGCTCACGAGGTTTAATCGATGAAGAACAAAGAGGGGAGGAGAACATCACATAGCTACTGGTCATGGACCCATGGTCCAAGGGAGACTACTCACAACTCATCCGGGAAGCGTCCATGGTGGTGGAGAAGCTCCCGGTGGTGGTTCTCCCCTCCGGCAGGGTGCCGGGAAGAGTTCTCCTGGTGCTCCCGATCTTGGAAGCGCGGCGGCGGCGGAACAGGGATGAGATCACGAAAAAGGGTTCCGTCCTTGAGGGTTTCGGGACACGTGCTAAATATATGCCAAAGGGGGTCACCAGAGGCGGAGAGGGGGGCCCAGGCCCCCCCCCCCCGGCGCGGCCAGGAGGGGGGCCGCGTGGGCAGGCCGCCTGGGCTGCCCCTGGCTCCCCTCTGGCCCCACTTCTGGTGTGTGGAAGCTTCTAGAGCGCTGATTTTTTATATATTTTTCCCGGAATTTTTCTGGCAATTTAAGTAATGGGAAAACCTGAAATACAAAAACAGCAGAAAACAGAAACTGGCACTGGGGTGCACTGAGTTAATAGGTTAGTCCAAATATGATCAAAAGTGTGTGGAAGTGCATAAATATCATAGCAATATCACACAAAAGAGGCATGGAGCAAGCAGAAATTATAGATACGTTTTGGACGTATCAACATCCCCAAGCTTAATTCCTGCTCGTCCTCGAGTAGGTAAATGATAACAAGCATAATTTCTGTGGTGACATGCTATCAACCATATAAGAACTTTTAAGTAAAGTAATCAAGGCATGTAATCCAATTCAAGTCATAACAAGCAAGAGTCTATATTAGCATTGTAACAAGTAACATAAGAACATAAAGGTGCAAGAGCTCTCGCTGTCCGTGACTCGAATGTCTCCAAATGGTGTTTGCGTGCAAGAAAGGGGATAGGGATATATGAGAGAGTAAAACATAGTTTTTATATTGTTGAGAACTTAATCTACTAAAGTTTCACACTTGGTCTTCTTTGGAATCTTATCTTGACTCATCCCCAGACCGTCAGCCAGGTACAAGACAAAATGATCCACTCCCTTTCGATATTTTGAGCACTCATGCAATGGATGAGCGTAAGCAAGAAAGTCGACACTTAGGATGGCAAAGAGAGAAATATGATAGAGGGGGAAGACAAAAAAGGTGTGAAAGGCTCACATCAATGAGGACAATCATCGGCGAGAGAAAGCCAAATGATAGATATGATGTGAGGAGTAGGGATTGCCATGCAACGGATGCACATATGAGCTAAGGTAAGCTCTCCAATGGAACTAGTGGGGGTGCATCCAACTTGCTTGCTCAAGAAGACCTAGAGCTCTTTTGAGGAGGCTCATCATTGGAATATACAAGCCAAGTTCTATAGTGTAAAGGTCCCCACATAGCTATATGCATGAATGATAATCTCTATGGAGTACAAGGTATAAGATGGAGTACGAGTGTGGATCTCTCAAAAGGAAATAGTAGTGTGCCCCCTTCTCTCTTTTTATTTCTTTTTCTCTTTTTTTCTATTTTTTTTATTTTTTTGTGGCCTCAATGGCTCTTTCTATTTATCTCTCATTTGTCCTCTTTGGGATCTTTTGATTTTGTCCTCTTTGGGATCTTTTGATTTGTACTCTTTGGGATCTTTTCCTCACTTTAGGGGCAACACTCTATGTATTACAAGAAGTATAGAAGATCTTTCACACTTTACAAAAGTACTCAACATAAAGAAAATGAAACTATCATGATGTATGCAAATGTATGCCTCTGCCAGTGTAGCAGGATATGCAATGATACTAGCGCGTCATGTAGCAATGATTAGGGCAAGGCCCAACTAGCATGCGGCTCATCGATCAAGCAAAAAGCATGTATGACATGAAGATCAAGTCATGAGAGGATGGATGTTGCATGGCAATGTATCTCAGAAAGGCTATGGAAATGCCTTGATAGGTAGGTATGGTGGCTGTTTTGAGGAAGGATATAATGAGGCTTATGATGACAGAGCGTATCGTGCCAAGGGTTTGGACACACCGGCGAAGTATGCGCCAACTCTCGAGGTGAGAAAGGGCAATGCACGGTACCGAAGAGGCTAGAAAAATATGGATAGGTGGAAGTGTCAACCTTCGAATACTCACATTAGTCCGAAGAACTCATGCACCTATTATCGGTAACTCTCAATCTAATTAGGAGGTTCACAAAGAGACAAGTACCCCGAGGAGGTGTGTATGGGGGTTTGGTTACCCTTGCGCATCCTCGACCCATGGTACATGAGTGTACTCTAATATTCGATCCCTCCAGAGATTAGTGATCCATTTAGTAGCTAAAGTTCTCAACTAGTTTGTAGGTTTTCGAAAATAAACACGGATTGCCCAAAATACGACATCTATCACTAATAGGCTAAAGCTCTTGACACCAAAAGTTCAGACATTACTCATGGCAATACCTCAAAACTATTGCAAGTTACTACTAAAATCAAATAGCAACCTCAATTACCTACTTTAAGTTAAGACACACAACTCAGTGCAACAGACAAACTCTCTTAACAGGATAAACATGAAAACTCAAGAGAGTTCAGCAACCAACTAAACAAAAGATCTTTTAAAAAGAAAAGCATGAAAACTAAGAGCTAAACATGGCAGTAGCTATTGAAAGATAAAGAACACACACAGCAAAGGTAAGCATGAAAATCCTATGTTGTGTTCTAGGTTGAAGTGGAGCGTGTTTCTCTCCCACACAAAGAAAGCTGGGTTCTAACTTGTTATGAACAGCAAGCAAAGCTAAATAAAACTAAAAAGAAAACTAAAAGCAAGACGCTCCAAGCATAGCACATAACGCATGAAGTGATTAAAATATAGTGGAACGAAAGACGAACTGATAATTGTTGATGGAGAAGGGGATGCACGGGGGCATCCTCAAGCTTAGACGCTTGAGTCTTCTTGAATATTTCTTGGGGGTGCACGGGGGCATCCCCAAGCTTGAGCGTTTGACACTCCTGGATCTTTTTATCATCTTCCCTCGCACACTTGAAAACTCCCTTCATACATAACTCATCATAATCTGATTAGCGAGGTTAGTACCCATAATAAAATAACTTTTCCCTGCTGGAAATAAATATAATCTTGAAGAGCTACTGTTTCTCAAGATTGCCAAAAGGTTTTTGCAAAGAAAAAGCAAGCTCAAGGTTTGCAAAACGAAAAAAAGGCAAAACAGGACAGAATCTGTGAAAAACAGACCAGCAGGTAGTACATAATTTTTTCGGGGCACTTCTGCAACTCAAATCAAAAAACTCAGAACCGACGCCCGAAAGCTAATTGTATAAAGCACGCTGTCGAAAAAATTCAGACCAAAAAGATGATCTGGTGATTTTATACGAATTTTTCTGTCCAAGGGCAGAATCTGTTTCCTGGACAGCACGTCACAACTCTTGAACTTTCTTGCAATCGGAGGCTAAACTTGGCACAAAGCTGAAAAGTAAAGATACAATGATGATGCTACTATAGTAACAAACATCAAGACACAACAAAAGCAAAATAAAACTTTATTCATTGTGGGTTGCCTCCCAAAAGCGCTTTCTTTTATGCCTTTAAGCTAGGCATAATGCAAAAGGATCAAGTTGTATCAATTGAACCATCATCAAGATCATCAAAAAGCTCTTCAATAGTACAACTAGTCTTAAGAGGACTTTCAAATAAAGTCCTAATAGAGATACTTCTAGGGAGAAGACCAAAAGGTAATAAGTCAATGGGAGATTCATTTATAAATTTATCAAAGAGAGGTGTTTCTTCCAAAGTCTTCACAGTTTCAACCCCTTTGGCAATAGATGGATTACTTTTGGAACGAGGAGCCTTTGGAACGTAAACGAACTTAGGCTCCTTCTTTGCCGGAGTTTCTACCTTCTTGGTTTTGATTGAGGAGAAAGTAGTTCCTAAAGTGTCAAAGATTTCCTCAATCTTGTCTATCCTAGAAGAATCCAAGTCATGGAATTTGATGGTCTCCAAAGTTTTGAGAATTTTATGCATGGAGCTATCAAGCCTATTCAAATTCCCTTGGATCTTACGACCCAACTCATTATCTTATTAATGTTTGGCATCTCTAGCTCTATCTTTTCAAGTTTTTTCATAATGTGAGCTAGGGTAATGTCCTCTTGAATGCTAACAACAGGGGGATTTCCAACAAGATTTTCCAAAATACTAAGAGATTCCCAAACTGGGGCTTCTAGGAAATTTCCATTGATAGCAGAATCTAGAATAAACCTATTCCAAGAAGTAATTCCAACATAAAAATTTCTAAGCAGGATAGTAGTAGATTGCTTCTTGGTGGCTCTTTTATGAGAATCATTAATTCTATACCAAGCATCTTTCAGACTTTCACCTCCTCTTTGTTTAAAGGTGAGCACTTCTGCCTCACCAAAGGCAAAAGGACCAGACATAATGCCAACTAAAAAGCGAGATAACTATTTTTGTGATTTTTGATAAAGGACACTAAAGCAAAACTGAAAGGTAAACTAACAAGACTAAAAAGCAAAGCTAAAAGATAGCGTGCAACTCCCCTATCTTGAAGAGTGGAGTCCCCGGCAACGGCGCCAGAAACTTGCTTGATGGCTTCTCGCCCCTCGTTGGTTACCCCAAGTGGAAGGTTTGAGATGTAGCGTAGCGGCGAATTTCCCTTGGCAAAGATACCAAGGATCGAATCCCGTGAGACTCCGAGGGTCGACAAGAAGGTGTCAATAGCGCCAGAAACTTTCGCTTGACAGGACCTGCACACAGATACAAATAACTTTGCTCCCAACGAGTACAGAGAGGTTGTCAATCCCTCCGGCCTTGTTGTTTACAAAGGATCAAACGCAAGAGATAATAGTGATAGGTATGACTACAACTAATAAATAAGAACAGGAAGTAAATAGCGGGTGTGATCAGTGATGGTAATATGGACCGGGGTCCCATGATGTTCACTAGTGATGTCTCTCTCCCAAAAGACGATAAAACAGCTAAGCGAGGTAAACAAATTACAGCTGGGCAATTGACAGGATTATTTGCGCAAACCAATGCTAACTATGCTGCAAAGAAAGGTAGAGTCTCAAAAGCATGGGCGGTACGCCAAGGCAAGTAGACCGAAATCCATCTGCATCTACTACTAATCATCCACCTTGAGATATCTATCCAGAACATCTCGCTGGTATTAAGTTGCGAGTCCCACCCAAAGTGTAAACTCAAAGCAACAGACAACTGCATTAAAAGAACTTTGCGTAAAGTAAACAATCCTTGCACCCGCAAGTACAAGCACCGTTGTTTTCCCCCTTGTGGCAACAGCACATCCCCTAGACTCATGTTTCTGTCACTCAAGCTAGTCATCGAGGGGCATGAACCCACAATCAACCATAACGTTCCCTCTTGGAGTTACTACCTACTACTCGGCCAAAGCAATAAATAGCAACGCAGAACATGCAAGAATTACTCAAGAACATAAATATAAAAGAGGTGAATCAAATATATTACTCACACACAATCTGAACATAATCTCATAACCCATCGTCTCCCAGCAAACTCAGCAGAGCAACAGCATAAAGATTACATATGTGCCTCGATCATGTAGGGCAGCTCACGAGGTCTAATCGATGAAGAACAAAGAGGGGAGGAGAACATCACATAGCTACTGGTCATGGACCCATGGTCCAAGGGAGACTACTCACAACTCATCCGGGAAGCGTCCATGGTGGTGGAGAAGCTCCCGGTGGTGGTTCTCCCCTCCGGCAGGGTGCCGGGAAGAGTTCTCCTGGTGCTCTCGATCTTGGAAGCGCGGTGGCGGCGGAACAGAGATGAGATCGCGAAAAAGGGTTCCGTCCTCGAGGGTTTCGGGACGCGTGCTAAATATATGGCAAAGGGGGTCACCAGAGGCGGAGAGGGGGGCCCAGGCGCCCCCCCCCCCCGGCGCGGCCAGGAGGGGGGCCGCCTGGGCTGCCCCTGGCTCCCCTCTGGCCCCACTTCTGGCGCGTGGAAGCTTCTGGAGCGCTGATTTTTTATATATTTTTCCCGGAATTTTTCTGGCAATTTAAGTAATGGGAAAACCTAAAATACAAAAACAGCAGAAAACAGAAACTGGCACTGCGGTGCACTGAGTTAATAGGTTAGTCCAAATATGATCAAAAGTGTATGGAAGTGCATAAATATCGTAGCAATATCACACAAAAGAGGCATGGAGCAAGCAGAAATTATAGATACGTTTTGGACGTATCAGGGGACAGAGGCCGCAATAGAAGTAATCAATGAAGAAGGGGTACCGATTCGGGCCGGCCTCTACGAATTGGGTGGGAATGATGCGCGTGGCTGGATGCCCCGTCGTCTTGCACCCCCACAGGAGCTGGAAGTAGTCCCTGAGATGGACCGCGTCGATCGTCGGGGGGAAGTAGGCGTGCTTCATCCGAAGCACCGCCAACTCACTCTCCGGTAGCTCCTTCTCCCTCGGGTCCTCGACCACTCCCTTGCCCTTGCTGGACTTGGGTGCCATTGCGGCTAGGGAAGAGGAGAAGAATCGGAGGCGAAGGGGAGCGCGGCGGCGGCGAGCGGGGGCAAGAGCCTTGGCTTTTCGCTTGGAGAAGAAGCAGAGGAACGGCGAACCCGAGATTGGAGGAGCGCAGGAGGTAAATGAGCGGCGTGCCTGCGGTTTTCCCCTTTTTTATGGGGAAGGCGTGGGCCACCCCCTTTATCATTTACTGCGACGTGACACCGGCGTGCCGCAACCGCCCCGCACGACCCCCACGACAGCGCAGATCATGGGGAAGCGCAACCACCGGAGGAGTTACTGCGGTAAAAAGGATCCAATCCCACTGCCCGCGCACTGTTCTGGGCCTAGCCCAACAACGCGTTTTGCTTATGTATGGCCCAGGCCCGGGGGCTCCTGTCGGTGTACAAAAGTAGGGGCGCTCTTTTATACCCCTTACTTGTGCACGGGCAGTCAGAGCCATGCCTGCGACCGCACATAACAAAGCAGAGGAGGGGAGCAAAAGACGCAAAGTTACCACAGCAACGACAAGACGGTGACACAAGAAAGCCAAGCAAGAAGACAGGCTCTCCCCTGGCAAGGACTATTGCCGGGGTGGCCTGCACGCCCCCGACAAGAACGCTTGCAGGGGAAACTCACCCAAACGCCTCCGTTGCAGCCACCCTTGAGCCTAGGAGCTCCAACATCGTCAACAACATTGGAACCAAGGCTCGAGAAGCGCCCACGTGATGGCATGCAGATCTTTGTGAAGACAAAGGTCTATGGCTCCCAAGATGAGAACCAGAAGACAAGGCAATCGCAAGGCTCCTTGTCAAGGATGCCCACGAGGCCCCGACAAGGCTCCTCGCCAAAGACACCCCCGAGGCCCCGGCAAGCCTCTTGCCGAGGACGCTTGCAGAAGCCCCGACAAGCCGCTTGCCGAGGACGCTCACGGAGGCCCCGGCAAGACCCTTGCCGGGAACAGACGCGGGACCACGGCAAGCCCTTGCCGCCCCATCGTCGCCCCAGCTCAGCGGCCGACCCACTAGTGCAGGCAGGTACCCACGTGGCGGTATGTGGTTCCTGGTCCAGCTAGTCAAGCACCTGCGTGGTGGCATGCAGATCTTCGTGAAGACCCTACCACCACGCCACCTCAGCTTCCTGCCCCGCTGGCCTGGACGCGCGTCGCAACCAGACGGAGCGGCCACGGATGGGACGGGCCTCGTTTCCGTCCCCGATAAAGCAAGTGGACACCTAAGTGCCGCATTTAATACGTCTTGTCCCGTAATGGCCAGAGATAAGCCCGTGCACTATACGCCTTTCCACCTCCTGTGTGCCACTGTGGCAACCCCTTTGGACTATAAAAGGAGGCCCGAGGCATACTAGAGAAGGATTCAGATCTTTTGGGCTAGACATGCACCGCAGCTAGTTCAAGAACTCAAGAACACTCAAATATACACCAAAGCAGGACTAGGGTATTATGCAATCTCGCGGCCCAAACCTGGGTAAACGATCCTTGTACTGATTCTTAGACCCGCTCTTTGCACAACCTCACACCCGCCAACCGTAGAAGGGATTCAAGTGATCCCATAGGTGTCGTTTCGTATCGACAATCAGAAACTTCATTGAATGCTAACTAACTATGATCTCGGTCATTGAAGCAATTGCAATTTATCATAACATCAGAAAGAGTCAATATAAGAGCTTTTCAACAAGTCCACATACTCAACTATCATTTAGTCTTTCACAATTGCTAACACTCACGCAATACTTATGGGTATGGGGTTTTAGTCCGACACAGAGAAAGATAGGGGCTTATAGTGTTGCCTCCCAACCTTTTACCTCAAGGGTAATGTCAACAGTAATAGATCATGATAGCTTACATCCAATTGGGTATATATATCAGGATCTTTCCAACACAATGTGCTTGCCAAAGGATAAAATGTAAAAAGGAAAGGTGAAGATCACCATGACTCTTATATAAGGTAAGAACAATAGATAGTCCCTTCGCAGAGGGAAGTAGAGGTTGTCATGTGCTTTATGGTTGGATGTACAAAATCTTAGCGCAAAAGAACGTCACTTTATATTGCCACTTGTGATATGGACCTTTATTATGCAGTCCATCGCTTTTATTGCTTCCATATCACAAGATCATATAAAGTTTATTTTCTCCACACTAATAGATCATACATATTTAAAGAGTTGCAACAATGACAACTTACTTGAAGGATCTTACTCAATCCATAGGTAGATATGGTGGACTCTCATGGCAAAAGTGGGTTTAAGGATGTTTGGAAGCACAAGTAGTATCTCTACTTCGTGCAAGGAGTTTGTCTAGCATGAGGGGGAAAGGCAAGCTCAAAGGTTGGATGATCCATGGCAATATACTTTATTTCGGATATAAGAAAACATAACCCATTACGTTGTCTTCCTTGTCCAACATCAACCCTTTAGTATGTCATATTTTAATGAGTGCTCACAATCATAAAAGATGTCCAAGATAGTATATTTATATGTGAAAACCCCTCTTTCTTTATTACTTCCTATTAATTGAAACGATGACCAAACTTATGTTTGTTAACTCTCAACAATTTTTATTCATCATACTCTTAATATGTGAAGTCATTACTCTCCATAAGATCAATACGATCCCTTGATTCTTTTTATTCTTTCTTTCTTTCTCTCATGATCATAGTGAGATAACCAAGTTGACTCAAAACTAATCTTTATTATATTTATAGCTCACCGACTCGATTACATAGATAAAGATCATAAAGCAAAGCTCACAACTAGATCATACTAAACTTTATTCTACTAGATCAAGATATTACCAAAAGGATCAAACTAAGAAAAACGGTAAAGATAGGAGTGTGATGGTGATACGATACCGGGGCACCTCCCCCAAGCTTGGCAGTTGCTATGGGGAGTGCCCATACCCATATGATTAGGTCTCTTTCTTCGGAGGCGGTGACAATGGAGTTGTTGATGATGTAGGCTTGTTCCTTAATTTGCGCTTGAGGATAGAATTTTGCTCCCTTAGGTTATCGATCTCTTTCTCAAGACTTAATGTCTTTTTGCATAGTTCCTGCTTGTTCTCCTGCAAGAGGCGAAAATGGATAAACTCGAACTTAGGTTTCTTTGCTCTTTCAGGGAGGCTTGACTTTTTGAACTCCACATGCATATCCCCGGGTTGAGGTGATGGGACTTCATCTTCATCTGAGCTCGTCTCCTCCTTTCCCTTAGGATCATAGTCTTCTTCTTCCTCCGAGGTCCAACCACAATGCTCCAAATCCCCGTAGACCTTAGGGTCTGTAAGGTAATCGGCCACATAGCTTTCTCCCTCCAAATGCTGGGATGACATATTGCTCTAATCTGCGGCAGAAACAACTCAAAACAAAAACAGAGGATTTTGTCGTGGTACGGTGGTCAAAACCTTCGGGAGATTATATAATGATTTTTTACCGACCAAAAGAAGTATCGTGCAAGGAAACAGAATCCGGAGGGCACACGAGGTGCCCACGAGGCAGGGGCGTGCCATCCACCCTTGTGGACGCCTCGTGTCCCATCCGGACTACTTCTTATTTTCCTATAGTTTTAAATATTCCAAAACGGAGAAAAATTGCCATTAGAACTATTTTGGAGTCGGTTTACTTACCGTACCACATACCTCTTCCTTTTCGGAGTCTGAATCGTTCTGGAAAGTGTCCCTTATGTATTCCTCCAGGGTTACGATTTCAATAACATTGGTTTCAACATTTATGGGATTACCTGAGATATAATGTTTGATTCTTTGACCGTTCACCACCTTCGGATTTGTGCCTTCGAAGTTGTTGATTTTTATGGCACCGGAACGATAGACCTCCTCAATAACATAAGGACCTTCCCATTTAGAGAGAAGTTTTCCTGCAAAAAATCCTAAACGAGCATTGTA
The DNA here is from genome assembly GCA_902687465.1 of Secale cereale. Taxonomy (NCBI): domain Eukaryota; kingdom Viridiplantae; phylum Streptophyta; class Magnoliopsida; order Poales; family Poaceae; genus Secale; species Secale cereale. Next base: position 538,711,874 of record LR738713.1, read on the forward strand.
TAGCAAGACATAATCACCTACGTTAAACTCACGCTTTTGTATCCTTTTGTCATGCCATCTTTTAACTTTTTCTTTAAATAGTTTGGCATTTTCACAGGCCTGGGTTCTCCATTCATCAAGCAAGATAATGTCAAATAACATCTTATCACAGGCAAGTTTGAAATCATAATTGAGCTCCTTAATAGCCCAATATGCCTTATGTTCTAGTTCGAGAGGTAAGTGACATGCTTTTCCATAAACCATTTTATACGGAGACATGCCCATAGGATTTTTATACACAATTCTATAAGCCCATAATGCATCATCAAGTTTCTTGGACCAATTCTTTCTAGATCTATTAACAATCTTTTGCAAAATCAATTTCAGCTCCCTATTACTTAGTTCTACTTGACCGCTAGACTGTGGGTGGTATGGGGATGCAACTCTATGGTTAACATCATACTTAGCAAGCATTTTGCGGAAAGCACCATGAATAAAATGGGAACCACCATCAGTCATTAAATATCTAGGGACTCCAAACCTCGGAAAAATAACTTCTCTAAGCATCTTAATAGAGGTGTTGTGATCAGCACTACTAGTTGGAATAGCTTCTACCCATTTAGTAACGTAATCAACAGCAACTAAAATATGTGTGTAGCCATTAGAGGAAGGAAACGGTCCCATATAATCTAAGCCCCAGACATCAAATGGTTCAATAACAAGTGAATAATTCATAGGCATCTCTTGACGTCTACTAATATTACCAATTATTTGACATTCATCACAAGACAAGACAAACTTACGGGCATCTTTAAAAATAGTAGGCCAATAAAAACCGGATTGCAATACCTTATGTGCAGTTCTATCTCCAGGATGGTGTCCTCCATAAGCCTCGGAGTGGCACTTGCGTAGGATTTGTTCCTGTTCATGCTCAGGTACACAACGTCTAATAATACCATCTACTCCTTCTTTATAAAGGTGTGGGTCATCCCAGAAGTAATGTCTCAAATCATAGAAAAACTTTTTCTTTTGCTGATATGTGAAACTAGGTGGTATAAATTTAGCAACAATGTAATTAGCATAATCAGCATACCATGGAGCAGTTCGAGAAGCATTTATGACAGCTAATTGTTCATCAGGAAAACTATCATCAATAGGTAGTGGGTCATCAAGAATATTCTCTAACCTAGACAAGTTGTCTGCAACGGGGTTCTCAGCTCCCTTTCTATCAGTAATATGCAAATCAAATTCTTGTAGCAAGAGAACCCATCTAATAAGTCTAGGTTTAGCATCCTTCTTTTCCATAAGATATTTAATAGCAGCATGGTCAGTGTGAACAGTTACTTTAGAATCAACAATATAAGGTCTGAACTTATCACAAGCAAATACAACCGCTAAGCATAATTTCTCTCGGCACTTTCTAGAGTTTTACTAGCATATTGGATAACATTCAATTTCTTATCAACTCTTTGTCCTAGAACAACACCTACATCATAATCACTAGCATCGCACATAATTTCAAAGGGTAAATTCCAGTCAGGAGGCTGGACAATAGGTGCAGAGATCAATGCTTTCTTAAGTATTTCAAATGCTTCTACACAATCATCATCAAAAACAAAAGGAACATCTTTTTGTAAGAGACTAGTCAGAGGCCTAGAGATTTTTGAGAAGTTTTAATGAACCTCCTATAAAAACCAGCATGACCAAGGAAACTTCTTATACCTTTGATGTCCTTGGGGCACGACATCTTTCCAATAGCACCAACTTTAGCTTTATCAACTTCAATACCTCTCTCAGAAATTTTATGTCCTAAGACAATACCTTCATTAACCATAAAGTGGCACTTTTCCCAATTCAAGACAAGATTAGTTTCTTCACATCTCTGCAAAACTCGATCAAGGTTGCTTAAGCAATCATCAAAAGAAGTTCCATAAACGCAAAAATCATCCATGAAAACCTCAACAATCTTTTCACAAAAATCAGAGAATATAGCCATCATGCATCTTTGAAAGGTAGCAGGTGCATTACATAAACCAAAAGGCATACGTCTATAAGCAAAGGTACCGAAAGGGCAAGTAAAAGTGGTCTTTTCTTGATCCTCTTTTGACACAGGTATTTGAGAGAAACCAGAATAGCCATCTAGAAAGCAAAAATGAGTATGTTTGGATAGTCTTTCTAGCATTTGATCAATAAAAGGTAAAGGGTAATGATCCTTTTTAGTAGCTTTATTTACAGCGTGTTTGGTTGATGTCCACGACATTGTATGCCTGGCCCAAACCATGCCTGAGATATGCCTGACAGTTGTTTGGTTCATATCCCGAGAGTGCCTGGCCCAGGCGTTCCTAGCAAGGTAGTTAGCCTGGACTTGTAATAAAAAATAGAAGAAATGGAATGCTTAGCCCAGGCACTAGGATTAGCCTGGCTCAGGCGTCCTTTTTTGTGCCTGGCACGCTGCAACAGCAGCCTGGCAGCCATCAGCACTATTTAAAACAATAAAGAATTCAGTAATGATACTACCTGGCCAGGTAAGGAACCAAACACAAGTACACCAAGTTGGCCTGGCTAGGCCAATTTCTTCCACCATCTCAGGCTGAATCGAGGCGCCTCTCTTTTCCAGGCATAGTGTCCAGGGTTCAAACCAAACAGCCCCTTAATTTGCGGAAATCAATTACCATTCTATAACGTGCCACAATTCTTTGTGGGATCAATTCATCTTTATCATTAGGAACAACAGTAATACCTCCCTTCTTAGGGACACAATGGACAGGACTTACCCACTGGCTATCGGCAACTGGATAAATTATACCTGCCTCAAGAAGCTTTAGTATTTCTTTCCTTACCACTTCTTCAATCCTAGGATTTAACCGTCATTGGTGATCAACAACCGGTTTAGCATCTTTCTCCAATTTTATTTTGTGTTGGCATAGAGTGGGACTAATGCCCTTAAGATCATCAAGAGTGTATCCAATAGCAGCACGGTGCTTCTTCAGAGTTTTCAATAATTTCTCTTCTTCCTGCTCTGAAAAGTTAGCACTAATAATAATAGGATATATCTTCTTTTCATCAAGGTAAGCATACTTAAGATTATCAGGTAATGGTTTGAGCTCAAACACGGGATCACCCTTGGGTGGAGGAGGATCCCCTAGAATTTCAACTGGCAAGTTATGTTTCAATAAAGGTCCCTGTTTAAAGAATATTTCATCTATTTTCCTTCTCTCATTCATAAACATATCATTTTCATGGTCTAGCAAATATTGTTCTAAAGGGTCGTTAGGAGGCACAGCAATAGAAGCAAGACCAATAATTTCATCCTTACTAGGCAATTCTTTATCATGGGGTTATCTGCGAAATTTAGCAAAGTTAAAATCATGAGACATATCCCCTAATCCAATAGTAACAATATATTTTTCGCAGTCTATCTTAGCATTAACAGTATTCAAGAAGGGTCTACCAAATATGATAGGGCAAAAGTCATCTTATGGGGAACCAAGAACAAGAAAATCAGTAGGGTATTTGACTTTCCCACACAAGACTTCAACACCTCTAACAATCCCAACTGGTGAAATAGTGTCTCTATTAGCAAGCTTAATTGTAACATCAATACCTTGTAGCTCACCAGGTGCAATATCGTGCATAATTTCTTCATATACGGAATGAGGTATTGCACTAGCACTAGCACCCCATGTCACATAGGCCATGATAGCAATGATCTCCTATTTTAACAGAAATAACAGGCATGCCTACAACAGGTCTATGTTTATTTTTAGTATCGGGTCTAGCAATTCTAGCAGCTTCATCAGAGAGGTAAATGACATGCCCATCTATGTTATCGACCAAGAGATCCTTAACCATAGCAACACTAGGTTCAACTTTAGTTTGCTCAGAGGGTGTAGGTGTTCTAGTATTACTCTTACGAACCATAGCTGAAGTTTTAGCATGATCCTTTATTCTAGCAGGAAAGGGTGGTTTCTCAATATAAGCAGTAGGAACAATAGGATCAACATTATAAGTGGTAGTCTTTTCTTCAACTTTAACAGGTTCAACTACTTTTACTTCAATGGGAGGATGATATTTAAACCACTTCTCCTTAGGGAGATCAACATGAGTAGCAAATGATTCACAGAAGGAAGCTACTATCTCAGAGTCAAGTCCATATTTAGTGCTAAATTCACAGAAAACATTGGTATCCATAAAAGATTTAACACAATCAAACATAGGTGTCATACCTGACTCCTTACCTTTGTCGATATCCCAATCTTCAGAGTTGCGTTTAATTCTTTCCAATAAATCCCATTTGAATTCAATAGTCTTCATCATAAAAGAACCAGTGCAAGAAGTATCGAGCATGGAGCGATTATTGAAAGAAAGCCGAGCATAATTTTTTTGAATAATCATTTCTCTTGAGAGCTCATGATTGGGGCATGAATATAACATTGACTTAAGCCTACCCCAAGCTTGAGCGATACTTTCTCCTTCACGAGGCCAAAAATTTTATATACAATTACGATCACGATGAACGTGGTGCATAAGATAGAACTTCTGATGAAATTCCAATTTCAACCAGTTGTAGTTCCAAGATCCAACATCATCGCATAGCCTATACCATGTCAATGCCTCTTGCTACTTCTCGAGCTTGCGTTGTATTCCCTCGAAGGGGAAAGGGAGATGTAGCATAGTAGTGTAAGTATTTCCCTCAATTTTTGAGAACCAAGGTATCAATCCAGTAGGAGACCACGCGCGAGTCCCTCGCACCTGCACAAACAAATAAGAACTTCGCAGCCAACGCGATAAGGGTTTGTCAATCCCTTTACGGTCACTTACGAAAGTGAGATCTGATAGTTTACATTTTTGGTATTTTGGGTTTATAAGAACAGCAAATAAAAGCGATAAAAGTAAAGGAGATGTAGATTGATATGTTGAGAATAGACCCGGGGGCATAGTGTTCTCTAGTGGCTTCTCTCATGATAGCGATATTCTACAGCGGGTACACAAATTACTGTCGAGCAATTGATAGAAAAGCGAATAATTATGATACTATCTAGGCATGATCATTATATATAGGCATCACGTCCGAGACAAGTAGACCGAAACGATTCTGCATCTACTACTATTACTCCACACATCGACCGCTATCCAGCATGCATCTAGTGTATTGAGTTCATAAGAACAGAGTAATGCCTTAAGCAAGATGAGATGATGTAGAGGGATAAACTCAAGCAATATGATATAAACCTCATCTTTTTATCCTCGATGGCAACAATACAATACGTGCATTGCTGCCCCTACTGTCACTGGGAAAGGACACCGCAAGATTGAACCCAAAGCCAAGCACTTCTCCCATTGCAAGAACTATAGATCTAGTAGGCCAAACCAAACCAATAATTCGAAGAGACTTGCAAGGATATTATGAGCACACATAAAAAGTTCAGAGAAAAACCAAATATCTTTCATAGATAACCTTGATCATAAACTCACAATTCATCGGATCTTGACAAACACACCGCAAAAAGAGATTACATCGAATAGATCTCCTCGAAGACCGAGGAGAACTTTGTATTGAGATCCAGAGAGAGAGAAGAAGCCATCTAGATACTAGCTATGGACCCGAAGGTCTGTGGTAAACTACTCACAACTCATGGTGAGGGTGATGATGATGAGGAGGAGGAACTCCGTGATGGATCCCCCTCCGGTGGAGCTCCCGAACAGGCTCCAAGATGGGATCTCACAGGAAAAGAAGGTACTGCGGTGGAATTAGGGTTTTCTCTCTGTTCACGGAGGATCTGGGGTACGTAGACTTATATAGGAAGAAGGAGGGCACCGGGGGACGCTCGAGGGGGCCACGAGGCAGGGGGTGCGCCCTGGGAAGGGGGGCGCTCCCCCCACCCTCATGGGCCACCTCTTGATCCCCTGACGTGGTTCTCAAGCTCCGTGTGCGTGATTTTCTCCAAAAATCTCTCTCGCGAAGGTTTCATTCCGTTTGGACTCCGTTTGATATTCTTTTTCTGCAAAACCCTGAAATAGGCAAAAAAACAGCAATCTGGACTGGGCCTTTGGGTTAGTAGGTTAGTCCCAAAAATGATATAAAAGTGAATGATAAAGCCCATTAAACATCCAAGACTTCATAAATAATAGCATGGAACAATCAAAAATTATAGATACGTTGGAGACGTATCAAGCATCCCCAAGCTTAATTCCTGCTCGTCCTCAAGTAGGTAAATGATAAAGAAAGAATTTTTGATGTGGAATGCTAACCAATATAGTTTTTCAATGTAATTCTCTTAATTGTGGCATGCATGTCAGATCTGAAAGATTCAAGATAAAAGTCTATATTGACATAAGAAATAACAATACTTCAAGCATACTAACAAAGCAATCATGTCTTCTCAAAATACTATGGCTAAAGAAAGTTATCCCTACAAAATCATATAGTCTGGCTATGCTCCCTCTTCATCACACAAAATATTCATATTATGCACAACCCCGATTTCAGCCAAGCACTTGTTTTCATACTCTATCGTTTCAAACCTTTCAACTTTCACGGAATACATGAGCGTGAGCCATGGATATAGCACTATGGGTGGAATAGAGGTGGTTGTGGAGAAGACAAAAAAGAGGGAGATAGTCTCACATCGACTAGGCATATCAACGGGCTATGGAGATGCCCATTAATATATATCAATGTGAGTGAGTAGGGATTGCCATGCAACGGATGCACTAGAGCTAAGTATGTATGAAAGCTCAACAAAAGAAACTAGTGGGTGTGCATCCAACTTGCTTGCTCACGAAGACCTAGGGCATTTGAGGAAGACCATCTTTGGAATATACAAGCCAAGTTCTGTAATGAAAAATCCCACTAGTATATGAAAGTGACTAAACATGAGACTCTCTACAATGAAGAACAACGTGCTACTTTGAAGCACAAGTGTGGAAAAAGATAGTAGCAATTGTCCCTTCTCTCTTTTCTCTCATTTTTTTGGAGGGGCTTTTCTCTTCTTTTTTATTAGCCCCTCTCTATAATTTTTTGGGGCCATTTTTTATTGGCCTTTGCTCACATGGGACAATGCTCTAATAATGATGATCATCACACTTTTATTACAACTCGAAATTACAACTCGATACTACAACAAGTATGACTCTACATGAATGCCTCCGGCGGTGTCCGGGATGTGCAATGACTCAAGAGTGACATATATGAAAATTATGCAAGGTGGCTTTGCACACAAATATGATGTCAACTACATGATCATGCATGGCAATATGACAATATGTTGCGTGTCATATAAATGGAACGGTGGAAAGTTGCATGGCAATATATCTCGGAATGGCTATGGAAATGCCATGATAGGTAGGTATGGTGGCTGTTTTGAGGAACAATATAGTGGCTGTTTTGAGGAAGGATATGTAGTGGGTTTATGGCACCGGCGAAAGTTGCGCGGTACAAGAGAGGCTAGCAATGGTGGAAGGGTGAGAGTGTGTATAATCCATGGACTCAACATTGGTCATAAGAACTCATATACTTATTGCAAAAATCTACGAGTCATCAAAACAAAGCAATCAACGCATACTCCTAGGGGGGAGGTTGGTAGGAGTTAACCATTGCGCGCCCCGACCTCCACACAAAGGTTGGCACTCTACAAATACCTCATGCTCTAACTTCGTCACATAGCGGTTCACCATACGTGTATGCTACGGGAATCACTAACCTTAACAGAAGTATTTCTCAATTTCATAATAACTCCACTAGCATGACTCTAATATCACTATCCTCATATCTCAAAACAATTATCAAGCATCCAACAACTCATCATATTCAATGCACTTGGAGTGAAAAAATTTACTACATTGACATTGGATGTCTATCATGTGAAGACTAGTTTCTTAGCCTAAACACATTACCATGCTGTTTTAATAGACTCTCAAAACGATATAAGTGAATCATGAGAGTTCAACAATTTCTACAAAACATTACCACCACCGTGCTCTAAAAGATGTAAGTGAAGCACTAGAGCAAAAACTATTCAACTCAAAGGATATAAGTGAAGCATATAGAGTGTTCTAACAATTTATAGGCCATATTTAACTCTCTCAAATAGGTGTGTACAGCAAGGATAATTGTGGCAAACTAACAAGCAAAGACTCAATTATACAAGACGCTCCAAGCAAAACACATATCATGTTGCAAATAAAAATATAACTCCAAGTATAGTTACCGATGGATGAAGATGAAAGAGGGGATGCCTTCCCGGGGCATCCCCAAGCTTAGGCTTTTGATTATCTTGAATTTACTTGGGGTGCCATGGGCATCCCCAAGCTTAGGCCTTTGCTACTCCTTGTTCCATAGTCCATCAAAGCAATACTCAAAACTTGAAAACTTCACAACACAAAACTTAGACAAAAATTCTCGTGAGCTCCGTTAGTAAGAGAAAGAAAACCACTACTCAAAGGTACAGCAAGGAATTCATTCTTTGTTTATATTAGTGTTAAACCTACTGTACTCCAAGTTCTCTATGGTTCATATCCTCCAATATTACTCATAGATGCATCGGAATAAGCAAACAACACACGAAAAACAGAATCTGTCAAAAACAGAACAGTCTGTAGTAATATGCTGGGTTCGCCTACTTCTGGAACTCCACAAAATTCAAACTAAATTTATAAATTTGCGCAATTTGTCTACCAATCAGCAGCAAAAAGAATCAACTAAAAAGCACGCTCCAGTAAAATCTGAAGAGTACTTTAGCGAGCGCTAACGATTCTATTTTTCACAGCAAGATCATATAAACTTCACACAAGTCTTACCAAAGGTTCTACTTGGCACAAACACTAAAAAAAAACATAAAAACGCATCTAATAAGAGGCTAGATGCAATATTTATTCCCTAACAGCAACAAAAGCAAAAAACATAAAATTGGGTTGCCACCCAACAAGCGCTATCGTTTTACGCCCCTAGTTAGGCACGATACAAGATAGATCTAGGTATTGCCATCTTTGGAAGGCAATCCATAAGTGGCTCTCATGATAGATTCATATGGTAATTTGATTTTCTTTCTAGGAAAGTGTTCCATGCCTTTCCTTAATGGAAATTGGAATCTAATATTTCCTTCCTTCATATCAATGATTGCACCAATCGTTCTAAGGAAAGGTCTACCAAGAATAATAGGACATGAAGGATTGCAATCTATATCAAGAACAATGAAATCTACGGGCACATAATTCCTATTGGCAACAATAATAACATCATTAATTCATCTCATAGGTTTCTTAATAGTGGAATCCTCAAGATGCAAATTTAAAGAACAATCATCATGCTCATGGAACCCTAGCAAATCACACAAAGTTTTTGGGATAGAGGAGACACTAGCACCCAAATCACACAAAGCATACCATTCATGATCTTTATTTTTTTTTTTATAGTAGGTTCCCACTCATCATAAAGCTTTCTAGGGATAGAAACTTCCAACTCAAGTTTTTCTTCATAAGATTGCATCAAAGCATCAACTATGTGTTTGGTGAACGCTTTATTTTGACTATAAGCATGCGGAGAATTTAGCACGGATTGCAACAAGGAAATACAATCAATCAAAGAGCAATTATCATAATTGAATTCCTTGAAATCCAAAGTAGTGGGTTCATCACTATGCAAAGTTTTAATCTCTTCAATCCCACTTTTAGCAATTTTAGCATCAAGATCTAAAAACTCCGAATCATTGGGACACCTTAAAGCAGAATCATCTCCAATCCTATTCTCATCAAGATTTATACTAGAAAACAAGGATCTAATAGGAGACACATCAATAACTTTCATATCTTCATTTTTATTTTCATGATAACTAGAAGAACACGCTTTAATATAATCCTCTCTTTTAGCACGCATCCTAGCGGTTCTTTCTTTGCATTCATCAATGGAAATTTTCATGGCTTTGAGAGACTCATTGATATCAACTTAGGTGGGATAGATCTAAGTTTCAAAGAACCAACATCATGAGTAATTCTATCCACACTTATAGCCAATTCATCAACCTTAAGCAATTTCTCTTCAAGCAAAGCATTGAAATTCTTTTGCGAGATCATAAACTCCTTAACACTAGTTTCAAATTCATAAGGCATCTTTCATAAGAGTTGTTGTAGGAATTACCATAATTATTAGAGGAATTACTAGGAAAAGGCCTAGGATTAAAATTACCTCTATAAGCATTGTTACCAAAATTATTCCTACCAACAAAATTCACATCCAAAGATTCATTGTTATTCTCAATCAAAGTGGACAAAGGCATATCATTAGGATCAGAAGAAGCACTCTTAGCAGCAAACAATTTCATAAGTTCATCCATCTTTCCACTCAAAACATTAATTTCATCGATAGCATGCACTTTCTTACTAGTAGATCTTTCGGTGTGCCATTGAGAATAATTAACCATAATATTATCTAGGAGTTTGGTAGCTTCTCCTAAGGTAGTTTCCATGAAAGTGACTCCGGCGGCCGAATCTAAAAGATTTCTAGAAGCAAATTTCAAGCCAGCATAAAAGTTCTGAATAATCATCCATAGATTAAAACCATGTGTAGGGCAATTACGTATCATCAATTTTATTCTCTCCCAAGCTTGTGCAACATGCTCATGATCTAGTTGCTTAAAATTCATAATATCGTTTCTAAGAGAGATGATCTTAGCAGGAGGGAAATATTTAGAGATAAAAGCATCTTTGCACTTATTCCACGAATCAATACTATTTCTAGGCAAAGAGGAAAACCAAGTTTTAGCACGATCTCTAAGTGAAAACAGAAATAACTTCAATTTAACAATATCGTTATCCGTATCCCTTTTCTTTTGCATATCACACAAATCAACAAAGTTGTTTAGATGGGTAGCGGCATCTTCACTAGGAAGAACGGAAAATTGATCTTTTATGACAAGATTCAACAAAGCAGCATTGATCTCACAATATTCAGCATCGGTAATAGGAGCAATCGAAGTGCTAATAAAATCATTATTGTTGGTATTGGAGAAGTCACACAATTTGGTATTGTTCTGAGCCATAGTGACACGCAAGCAATCCAACACACACAAGCAAACAAGAAGCAAGCGAACGATAAACACACGGCAGAAGAAGGGCAAATAAAACGGCAAGGGTAAAGTGGGGGAGAGGAAAACGAGAGGCAAATAAATGTAATGCGAAGGATAAGGGTTTGTGATAGGTACTTGGTATATGACTTTTGCGTAAGCCTACCCGGCAACGGCGCCAGAAATTCTTCTTGCTACTTCTCGAGCTTGCGTTGTATTCCCTCGAAGAGGAAAGGGAGATGCAGCACAGTAGCGTAAGTATTTCCCTCAGTTTTTGAGAACCAAGGTATCAATCCAGTAGGAGACCACGCGCGAGTCCCTCGCACCTGCACAAACAAATAAGAACTTCGCAGCGAACGCGATAAGGGGTTGTCAATCCCTTTACGGTCACTTACGAAAGTGAGATCTGATAGAGATGCTAGTTTATATTTTTGGTATTTTTGGTTTATAAGAACAACAAATAAAAGCGATAAAAGTAAAGTAGATGTAGATTGATATGTTGAGAATAGACCCTGGGGCCATAGTGTTATCTAGTGGCTTCTCTCATGATAGCGATATTCTACGGCGGGTAAACAAAATACTGTCGAGCAATTGACAGAAAAGTGAATAATTATGAGACTATCTAGGCATGATCATCGATATAGGCATCACGTCCGAGACAAGTAGATCGAAACGATTCTGCATCTACTACTATTACTCCACACATCGACCGCTATCCAGCATGCATCTAGTGTATTGAGTTCATAAGAACAGAGTAACGCCTTAAGCAAGATGACATGATGTAGAGGGATAAACTCAAGCAATATGATATAAACCCCATCTTTTTATCCTTGATGGCAACAATACAATACGTGCCTTGCTGCCCCTAGTGTCACTGGGAAAGGACACCGCAAGATTGAACCCAAAGCCAAGCACTTCTCCCATTGCATGAACTATAGATCTAGTAGGCCAAACCAAACCAATAATTCGAAGAGACTTGCAAGGATATTAGGAGCACACATAAAAAGTTCAGAGAAGAACCAAATATCTTTCATAGATAACCTTGATCATAAACTCACAATTCATCGGATCTCGACAAACACACCGCAAAAAGAGATTACATCGAATAGATCTCCTCGAAGACCGAGGAGAACTTTGTATTGAGATCCAGAGAGAGAGAAGAAGCCATCTAGATACTAGCTATGGACCCGAAGGTCTATGGTAAACTACTCACAACTCATGGTGAGGGCAATGATGATGATGACGAAGAACTCCGTGATGGATCCCCCTCCGGTGGAGCTCCGGAACAGGCTCCAAGATGGTATCTCACGGGATCAGAAGGTACGGCGGTGGAATTAGGGTTTTCTCTTTGTTCACGGAGGTTCTGGGGTACGCAGACTTATATAGGAAGAAGGAGGGCACCGGGGGAAGCTCAAGAGGGCCACGAGGCAGGGGGGCGCGCCCTGGGAAGGGGGGCGTGCCCCCCACCCTCGTGGGCCACCTCTTGATCCCTTGATGTGGTTCTCAAGCTCCGTGTGCATGATTTTCTCCAAAAATATCTCTCGCGAAGGTTTCATTCCGTTTGGACTCTGTTTGATATTCTTTTTCTGCAAAATCTTGAAACAGGCAAAAAACAGCAATCTGGACTGGGCCTTTGGGTTAGTACGTTAGTCCCAAAAATGATATAAAAGTGAATGATAAAGCCCATTAAACATCCAAGACTTCATAAATAATAGCATGGAACAATCAAAAATTATAGATACGTTGGAGACGTATCACCTCTCCCTTCAAAGATAAAGGGAAGACCTTCTTCTTGATCACATCCTCGGGCATACCTGCAAGCTTAAATAATCCACAAACTTCATCCACATAGATTAGGTGCAAATCGGGATGTAATGTTCCATCTCCTGTAAAGGATTAGCTAGCAGTTTCTCTATCATACCCAAAGGAATTTCAAAGTAAACATTTTCAGTAGGTTCAATAGGTTGAGGAGCAACTCTTTGCTCCACTGGTCGGGGTGAATATACCCCGAACAAGCCCCTCAAAGGATTATGTTCCATAGTAACAAGTGATAGTAAATTTCAACACACTAAATGTTGGGGATATACCCTGTGATATGACCGAGCCAGAAATATGACCCGGCTGGACTTGGCGGTTTACTTGAGACCCGGTTTACACTTCACGATTCACTGGCGACCCACCCTGACCAGACGGTTTACAAGCAACCTGCCTAAACATTATGACTCATTGGTAAACCGACGGGTGGCGGATGGATGACAAGGCCCAAGGCCTAGAAGGCCGGTTCATATTATGGTGGGCCGGTTTATGAGGAAAGCATAAGGAATATTCTCCTACAAAGGAAGCAAGACTAGGATTCCACTTGTAATAGAGTAATCCTAATCCTACTAGGACTAGTCATGTAACCCGTCCCTTCAACATATATAAGGAGGGGCAGGGCTCCCCAAAGAGGGACAGGCAAGAAGAAATAATCTTAGAGCTAGACACAACTAAAGGAGAGCCGGCCTATGCGGCGACTCCAAGAGGGTCATAGTGAGATCTAGCCTCAAACAATATGTAGGGCTATTACCGGGTGATGTTTCCCGGGGCCCGAAGCTGTATAAATCCGTGTCATGTGTGTTGTGTCTCCCGATTCCGCTCAACCCCTCTCAAGCTACCACATAGATGCGTTGGCCTCACGACTAAGTCCTCACACTAGGACATCTGTCATGACAATTCCACGACAGTTGGTGCCCACCGTGGGGCCTGCGCACGGTGGCGCTGAGTTCTTGAAGGGATCTCTCAGGGATCGAGAAGTTCACGATTGGCTGGATGAAGAAAGAATATACGTCATCAATGAACAGTTGAAGAGAAATTAGGGTTGCATGATTCGCTCCGCTGTGATCAAACGATCCATCAAAACAGATCAATTTTTCGTTGCAAAGGTGTCAGATCTCCAAAGTCGCCGAGACGGCGTCCTATAATCTATTTTGCGGATTGGATATGCTACAAGTCCCAAGGCATCAACTCGTGGCTGCTTTTTATATTCCCTTTATGTGAAAACCAACACGTTCATCTACCGGAAGTATTACTTACGTAGAGGCAGTGCTACTGGAGTACGATAGTTCATATTTTCGAATCCTTCAATGGCTGTCGAGCGCTGCATCTACTGATCCATCAAGCCATCAGATCAAATCAGCTCGTATCCAAGTCAAACCGGCGCAACTCGCCATCCGGCGAAAGGCCAACACTCAAAAATCATCTTCGGCCACTGCTATTGGGTCACACCACGTGTCAGGACAGGATCAGATCGATCTCCAGTTTCCAAAATTACAAAGCAAAAGGCTACGACGCTGGGACACACGTGACCGTCACGAGGTCTCTAGCGGTCCAAAAGAAAAAAAAGGAAAAGGAGCCACGACACGGGAGTAAGTTATCGTCGGACTCGGGCTCCTCCATCGACCCGCCCCGTTGACGACCTCGCCTCGCGTCCAGCTGGTGGTTTGCCCTGAGTCTTCGGCCGCCTCATCCTGCCTCCGACACCTCCTGGCCTCGCGCTTCGATCGCCGTTCCGGCCGCGCCCGCCTCAAGTCGCCGACCGCCTCAGTTTCCGATCTGAGTCGCCGGGCACCTTCGCCCCCGCGCTAAGTCATCGGCCGCCTCCACAGTCGCTAGCTCTGCTCGCCTATGTAGCTGCGGGCTTGCCTAAGTTTTTTCTCTTGTGGGCCACGAGTCGGCTGCGGCCTCGCTCAGCTACCTCCGTTGCCGGATAGGGCCGGCCCTGTCGCCACGAGCGGCTGCCGTTCTCAGGCCGCCACTCGCTCGGCTTTGCTTCAATCCACTGGTCGACCGTCGTCGAGGCCGCACACGCCACGGTGCTACTTCAATACGCCTTGGTACTCTGTCGTCTACTACAAGTACGGAGCAATAAATCTTCAGATGCCTACGACTACATATCTTGCCCATTGGTTGCAACAGTATATATGGCATCAACAAATCGTGGTTCAAGAAAGCAAATTGCTGGTCAATACCAGTCTGCCACCGCGCCGTTGAGCCGGTGCCACCTTCAAAGTCGTTTCGCTCCTCGTGTGTGGATGCCGGCCTTGAGCCGCCGCAGCGTCCGAGCGGCCAGCTTGTTTCCCATCGTGGCCCCGCCTGCGGTCTGTTTCTAAGCCGCCACACAGACATGGTCCGGTGTGTTGAGTCGTCGATCAGCAACAAAAGAAAAAGAAGGTTGACTTGACGGATTAGAAAAGCAAGCACGGTTTTGGCATTGATCCGACAAGAAAATACCAGGTGCTATTTACCCTATTTATTTTTAAGCACGTATAATTCATCTGGGCAAAACTACTTTCCCCTGCTGTGTTTTATATGCAGGAGAATTATTCATTACAAAGTGACATTATACCGCGGAGATGGAGGTGTGTCAACATCATTCGGCATAGGTGGTTGTCCTTACTCAATGGACTCCCGCGCCGGCTTACAATGCCTTGGCCGACTCGTCCGTCTGCGCCGCCTTACAACGCCACAAATGACTAGCTCATCTGCCCTCGTGGCGGTTCACGCGTCCGCACCAGTTTACAACACGGAGGACAATTTGCTCGTCTGCGCCAGCTTACAACACTGCGGCCGACTCATGTGTCTGTACTGCCTCTGATGCTGCGGTCGTTTTACTGTCCGCCCTGCGATCCGGCTTACTCAACATGCCGGGTTGGCTAACGGACACCGATGAGGATCATAAGGTCCAAATACATCAGTTATGTAGGACATCTGGTCACTGCAAGAGCGGCAGCGACTCGCCCGCGTCCATACTGCCTTTAATGTTGCGGTTGTTTTTTTCGTCCGCCTCCGCGGTTCGACGTATATCAACACAATGCGGCTCACTTGCCCATTCGCACGGTTTACCGTACCGCTTCACCAGGGTGGTCAACTGATCATCAAATCTGCGGCGGATAAATACTGGCCTAACATATCAGGTGAAATCCATCTGGTATATTTTTATTATATATTGCTTTCTTTAGAAGAGCAATTACTCCGACTTGCAAAGTTATCTAATGCAGGACCCTAAACCACCATATTGGTGCAAATTTAAAGGCCGTTAGAAAATTGCTAACTTAAAAAGAAGGATTCCGGTTTAAAATCCGGCTCAAGGGAAAGCTGTCTCCCACAAAGCTTTGAAGCTCTCAATATCCGGTTTAAAAATTTCCGGTTCAAAAGAATAATCTCTTGCAAGTTCGAGTTCTCAGGAAAAATTAAAGGGACCAAAGAGAGTTTGTTGCACAACACAACTCAAACATAGGTACCCGGCGAGCATAGCTCAGAAATATATCACTTGGGGGCTTCTGTTTATAAAGCGGAGTTCTGACTACCCTCTTGATCCGGCTATCAAGCCAATATTATCATAAGAGCACAGCTCTAGTTACTTCGGTAATCCGGCTATCAAGCCAATATTATCATAAGGGGCAAAAGAGAGTTTGATGCATGGCACAATTCAAACATAGGCACCCACTGAGCACAGCTCACAATGTTACTTGCGGGCTCTTGTTGCACAGCAACAAAGAGTTTTAAGGCCCTTGTGATACGTCTCCAACGTATCTACAATTTTTGATTGTTCCATGCTATTATTTATGAAGTCTTGGATGTTTAATGGGCTTTATCATTCACTTTTATATCATTTTTGGGACTAACCAACTAACCCAAGGGCCCAGTCCAGATTGCTGTTTTTGCCTATTTCAGGGTTTTGCAGAAAAGGAATATAAAACGGAGTCCAAACGGAATGAAACCTTTGCGAGAGATATTTTTGGAGGAAATCACGCACGAAAGACTTCAGGGCCAAGCCAGGGGACAGAGGGGCCACCCTCGAGGGTGGGGGCGCGCCCCCCTTCCCAGGGCGCGCCCACCTACCTCGAGGGCAGCCCGTGTGGCCCCCGGTGCCCCCCTTCTTCCTATATATACCTACGTACCCTTGAAACTCCATACGTAGAGAGAAAACCCTAATTCCACCACCGTAGCTGCTGTTCCCGTTGAGATCCCATCTTGGAGCCTGTTCCGGGAGGGGGATCCATCACGGTGGCCTTCATCATCATCATCATCGCCCTCACCATGAGTTGTGAGTAGTTTACCTCAGACCTTCGGGCCCATAGCTAGTATCTAGATGGCTTCTTCTCTCTCTCTGGATCTCAATACAAAGTTCTCCTCGGTCTTCGAGGAGATCTATTCGATGTAATCTCTTTTTGCGGTGTGTTTGTCGAGATCCGATGAATTGTGAATTTATGATCAAGGTTATCTATGAAAGATATTTGGTTCTTCTCTGAACTTTTTATGTGTGCTCATAATATTCTTGCAAGTCTCTTCGAATTATTGGTTTGGTTTGGCCTACTAGATCTATAGTTCTTGCAATGGGAGAAGTGCTTGACTTTGGGTTCAATCTTGCGGTGTCCTTTCCCAGTGACAGTAGGGGCAGCAAGGCACGTATTGTATTGTTGCCATCGAGGATAAAAAGATGGGGTTTTCATCATATTGCTTGAGTTTATCCCTCTACATCATGTCATCTTTCTTAAGGTGTTACTCTATTCGTATGAACTCAATACACTAGATGCATGCTGGATAGCGGTCGACGTGTGGAGTAATAGTAGTAGATGCAGAATCGTTTTGGTCTACTTGTCTCGGACGTGATGCCTATATAGAATGATCATGCCTAGATAGTCTCATAATTATTCGCTTTTCTATCAATTGCTCGATAGTAATTTGTTTACCCGCCGTAGAATATCGCTATCATTAGAGAAGCCACTTGAGAAAACTATGCCCCCCCCCCGGGTCTATTCTCAACATATCAATCTACACCTACTTTACTTTTCTTGCTTTTATTTGCTGTTTTATTAAACCAAAAATACCAAAAATATAATTATCATCTCTATCAGATCTCACTATCGTAAGTGACCGTAAAGGGATTGACAACCCCTTATCGCATTGGTTGCGAAGTTCTTATTTGTTTGTGCAGGTGCGAGGGACTGGCGCGTGGTCTCCTACTGGATTGATACCTTGGTTCTCAAAAATTGAGGGAAATACTTACGCTACTGTGTTGCATATCCCTTTGCTCTTCGAGGGAATACAACGCAAGCTCAAGAGGTAGCAAGAAGAATTTCTGGCGCCGTTGTCGGGGTGGCTTACGCAAAAGTCATATACCAAGTACCTATCACAAACCCTTATCCTTCGCATTACATTTATTTACCTCTCGTTTTCCTCTCCCCCACTTCACCTTTGCCGTTTTATTCGCCCTTCTTTCGTCGTGTGTTTTTTGTTCGCTTGCTTCTTGTTCGCTTGTGTGTGTTGGATTGCTTGCTTGTCACTATGGCTCAGAACAATACCAAATTGTGTGACTTTTTCAATACCAACAACAATGATTTTATTAGCACTCCGATTGCTCCTATTACCGATGCTGAATCTTGTGAGATCAATGCTGCTTTGTTGAATCTTGTCATGAAAGATCAATTCTCCGGCCTTCCTAGTGAAGATGCCGCTACCCATCTGAACAACTTTGTTGATTTGTGTGATATGCAAAAGAAAAGGGATACGGATAACGATATTGTTAAATTTAAGTTATTTCCGTTTTCACTTAGAGATCGTGCTAAAACTTGGTTTTCCTCTTTGCCTAGAAATAGTATTGATTCGTGGAATAAGTGCAAAGATGCTTTTATCTCTAAATATTTCCCTCCTACTAAGATCATCTCTCTTAGAAACGATATTATGAATTTTAAGCAACTAGATCATGAGCATGTTGCACAAGCTTGGGAGAGAATGAAATTAATGATACGTAATTGCCCTACACATGGTTTGAATATATGGATGATTATTCAGAACTTTTATGCTGACTTGAATTTTGCTTCTAGAAATCTTTTAGATTCAGCCGCCGGAGGCACTTTCATGGAAACTACGTTAGGAGAAGCTACCAAACTCCTAGATAATATTATGATTAATTATTCTCAATGGCACACCGAAAGATCTACTAGTAAAAAGGTGCATGCTATCGAAGAAATTAGTGTTTTGAGTGGAAAGATGGATGAACTTATGAAATTGTTTGCTGCTAAGAGTGCTTCTTCTGATCCTAATGATATGCCTTTGTCCACTTTGATAGAGAATAACAATGAATCTTTGGATGTGAATTTTGTTGGTAGGAATAATTTTGGTAACAATGCTTATAGAGGTAATTTTAATCCTAGGCCTTTTCCTAGTAATTCCTCTAATAATTTTGGCAATTCCTACAACAACTCTTATGGAAAGATGCCTTCCGAATTTGAAACTAGTGTTAAAGAGTTTATGATCTCGCAAAAGAATTTCAATGCTACGCTTGAAGAGAAATTGCTTAAAGTTGATGAATTGGCTAGAAGTGTGGATAGAATTACTCTTGATGTTGATTCTTTGAAATTTAGATCTATCCCACGTAAGCACGATATCAATGAGTCTCTCAAAGCCATGAGAATTTCCATTGATGAATGCAAAGAAAGAACCGCTAGAATGCATGCTAAAAGAGAAGATTATATTAAATCGCGTTCTTCAATTTATTGTGAAAATAAAGATGAAGATCTGAAAGTTATTGATGTGTCTCCTATTAGATCATTGTTTTCTAGTATTAATCTTGATGAGAATAGGATTGGAGATGATTCTGCTTTAAGGTGTCCCAATAATTTGGACTTTTTAGATCTTGATGCTAAAATTGCTAAAAGTGGGATTGAAGAGATTAAAACTTTGCATAGTGATGAACCCACTACTTTGGATTTCAAGGGATTGAATTATGATAATTGCTCTTTGATTGATTGTATTTCCTTGTTGCAATCCGTGCTAAATTCTCCGCATGCTTATAGTCAAAATAAAACTTTCACTAAACATATAGTTGATGCTTTGATGCAATCTTATGAAGGAAAATTTGAGTTGGAAGTTTCTATACCTAGAAAGCTTTATGATGAATGGGAACCTACTGTAAAGATAAAATTAAAAGATCATGAATGCTATGCTTTGAGTGATTTGGGTGCAAGTGTTTCCACTATCCCAAAAACTTTGTGTGATTTGCTAGGGTTCCATGAGCTTGATGATTGTTCTTTAAATTTGCATCTTGCGGATTCCACTATTAAGAAACCTATGGGAAGAACTAATGATGTTCTTATTGTTGCTAATAGGAATTATGTGCCCGTAGATTTCATTGTTCTTGATATAGATTGCAATCCTTCATGTCCTATTATTCTTGGTAGACCTTTCCTTAGAACGATTGGTGCAATTATTGATATGAAGGAAGGAAATATTAGATTCCAATTTCCGTTAAGGAAAGGCATGGAACACTTTCCTAGAAAGAAAATCAAATTACCATATGAATCTATCATGAGATCCACTTATGAATTGCCTTCCAAAGATGGCAGTACCTAGATCTATCTTGTATCGTGCCTAGCTAGGGGCGTAAAACGATAGCGCTTGTTGGGTGGCAACCCAATTTTATGTTTTTTGCTTTTGTTGCTTTTAGGGAATAAATATTTCATCTAGCCTCTTATTAGATGTGTTTTCATGTTTTTTTTAGTGTTTGTGCCAAGTAGAACCTTTGGTAAGACTTGTGTGAAGTTTATATGATCTTGCTGTGAAAAATAGAATCATTAGCGCTCGCTAAAGTACTCTTCAGATTTTACTGGAGCGTGCTTTTTAGTTGATTCTTTTTGCTCCTGATTGGTAGACAAATTGCGCAAATTTACCAATTTAGTTTGAATTTTGTGGAGTTCCAGAAGTAGGCGAACCCAGCAGATTACTACAGACTGTTCTGTTTTTGACAGATTCTGTTTTTCGTGTGTTGTTTGCTTATTCCGATGCATCTATGAGTAATATTGGAGGATATGAACCATAGAGAACTTGGAGTACAGTAGGTTTAACACCAATATAAACAAAGAATGAATTCCTTGCTGTACCTTTGAGTAGTGGTTTGCTTTCTCTTACTAACGGAGCTCACGAGAATTTTTGTCTAAGTTTTGTGTTGTGAAGTTTTCAAGTTTTGAGTATTGCTTTGATGGACTATGGAACAAGGAGTAGCAAAGGCCTAAGATTGGGGATGCCCATGGCACCCCAAGTAAATTCAAGATAATCAAAAGCCTAAGCTTGGGGATGCCCCGGGAAGGCATCCTCTCTTTCGTTTTCATCCATCGGTTACTATACTTGGAGCTATATTTTTATTCGCAAGATGCTATGTGTTTTGCTTGGAGCGTCTTGTATAATTTGAGTCTTTGCTTGTTAGTTTGTCACAATCATCCTTGCTGGACACACCTATTTGAGAGAGTTAAATATGGCCTAGAAATTGTTAGAACACTCTATGTGCTTCACTTATATCTTTTGAGTTGAATAGTTTTTGCTCTAGTGCTTCACTTATATCGTTTAGAGCATGGTGGTGGTAATATTTTGTAGAAATTGTTGGACTCTCATGCTTCACTTAGATCTATTTGAGAGTCTATTAAAATAGCATGGTAAAGTGTTTAGGCTAAAGAAACTAGTCTTCACATGATAAACATCCAATGTCAATGTAGTAAAAAAAATCACACCAAGTGCATTGAATAGAAAGAGATGTTGGATGCTTGATAATTGTTTTGAGATATGAGGATAGTGATATTAGAGTCATGATAGTAGAGTTATTATGAAATTGGGATATATTTGTGTTAAGGTTAGTGATTCCCGTAGCATGCACGTATGATGAACCGTTATGTATCTAAGTTAAAGCATGAGGTATTTGTAGAGTGTCAACCTTTGTGTGGAGGTCGGGGGCGCGCGATGGTTAACTCCTACCAACCTCCCCCCTAGGAGCATGCGTTGATTGCTTTGTTTTGATGACTCGTAGATTTTTGCAATAAGTATATGAGTTCTTATGACTAATGTTGAGTCCATGGATTATACGCACTCTCACCCTTCCACCATTGCTAGCCTCTCTTGTACCGTGCAACTTTCGCCGGTGCCATAAACCCACTATATATCCTTCCTCAAAATAGCCACCATATTGTTCCTCAAAACAACCACCATACCTACCTATCATGGCATTTCCATAGCCATTCCGAGATATATTGCCATGCAACTTTCCACCGTTCTGTTTATATGACACACATCATATTGTCATATTGCCATGCATGATCATGTAGTTGACATCGTATTCGTGACAAGGCCACCATGCATAATCTTTTCATACATGTCACTCTTGTTTCATTGCACATATCGGTACACCGCCGAAGGCATTCATATAGAGTCATACTTTGTTGTTATAGTATCGAGTTGTAATATTGTGTTGTAATGAAAGTGTGATGATCATCATTTTTAGAGCATTGTCCCATGGGAGGAAAGGCTGAATCTATAAAGCCCCTCCGCAAAAAAAAGGAAAAAAAAGAAAGGCCAAAGAAAAAAGAAAGGCCCAAAAAAAGGAAAAAAGGAAAAAGATAAAAAAAGAAAAGAAAAGAAAAGAAAAAGGGACAATTGCTACTATCTTTTTCCACACTTGTGCTTCAGAGTAGCACCATGTTCTTCATTGTAGAGAGTCTCATGTTTAGTCACTTTCATATACTAGTGGGAATTTTCATTATAGAACTTGGCTTGTATATTCCAACGATGGGCTTCCTCAAATGCCCTAGGTCTTCGTGAGCAAGCAAGTTGGATGCACACCCACTAGTTTCTTTTGTTGAGCTTTCATTCATATTTAGCTCTAGTGCATCCGTTGCATGGCAATCCCTACTCACTCACATTGATATCTACTGATGGGCATCTCCATAGCCCGTTGATACGGCTAGTCGATGTGAGACTATCTCCCTCTTTTTGTCTTCTCCACCACCACCTCTATTCCACCCATAGTGCTATATCCATGGCTCACGCTCATGTATTGCGTGAAAGTTGAAAGGTTTGAAAATATAGAGCATGAAAACAAATGCTTGTATGAAATCGGGGTTGTGCATGATATGAATATTTAGTGTGATAATAAAGGAGCATAGCCAACACTATATGATTTTGTAGGGATAACTTTCTTTAGCCATAGTATTTTGAGAAGACATGATTGCTTTGTTAGTATTGCTTGAAGTATTGTTATTTCTTATGTCAATATAGAATTTTGTCTAGAATCTTTCATATCTGAACATTCATGCCACAATTAAGAGAATTACATTGAAAAACTATGTTGGTTAGCATTCCACATCAAAAATTCTTTCTTTATCATTTACCTACTCGAGGACGAGCAGGAATTAAGCTTGGGGATGCTTGATACGTCTCCAACGTATCTATACTTTTTGATTGTTCCATGCTATTATTTATGAAGTCTTGGATGTTTAGTGGGCTTTATCATTCACTTTTATATCATTTTTGGGACTAACCTACTAACCCAAGGGCCCAGTCCAGATTGCTGTTTTTTTGCCTATTTTAGGGTTTTGCAGAAAAGGAATATCAAACGGAGTCCAAACGGAATGAAACCTTCGCGAGAGATATTTTTGGAGGAAATCACGCACGAAAGACTTCAGGGCCAAGCCATGGGACAGAGGGGCCACCCTCGAGGGTGGGGGCGTGCCCCCCTTCCCAGGGCGCACCCCCCTGCCTCGAGGGCAGCCCGTGTGGCCCCCGGTGCCCCCCTTCTTCCTATATATACCTACGTACCCCAGAAACTCCTTACGCAGAGAGAAAACCCTAATTCTGTTGGAAATATGCCCTAGAGGCAATAATAAAAGTATTATTATTATATTTCTTTGTTCATGATAATTGTCTGTTATTCATGCTTGAATTGTATTGTACGGAAACAGCGATACATGTGTGAATATATAAACCACAATGAGTCCCTGGTAAGCCTCTAGTTACCAGCTCGTTGATCAACAGATGGTCACGGTTTCTTGACCATGGACATAGGATGTTAGTGATAACGGGATCACATCATTAGGAGAATGATGTGATGGACAAGACCCAATCCTGAGCATAGCACGAGATCGTATAGTTCGTAATGCATATGCTTTTCGGTATCAAGTATTTATTCCTTAGACCATGAGGTTGTGCAACTCCCGGATGCCGTAGGAATACTTTGGGTGTGCCAAACGTCACAACGTAACTGGGTGGCTATAAAGGTACGCAACGGGTATCTCCGAAAGTGTCTGTTGAGTTGGTACGAACCGAGACTGGGATGTTGTCACTCCGTATGACGGAGAGGTACCTCTGGGCCCACTCGGTAAGACATCATCATAATGAGCTCAAGGTGACTAAGGAGTTAGTCACGGGATGATGGATTACGGATCGAGTAAAGAGACTTGCCATGACGAGATTGAACAAGGTATCGGGAATACCGACGATCGAATCTCGGGCAAGTACCGTACCGATGGACAAAGGGAATAACATACGGGATTGAGTGAATCATTGACACAGTGGTTCATTCGATGAAGATCATCGAGGAACACGTGGGAACCAACATGGGTATCTGTCGGGGGAAACTGTCCTCCCACGAGCACCTATGGGACCGGAGCCCCTTCTACGTTGCGGTAAGGGAGCGGAGGGAGCACGGAGAGCAGATCGAGGAGCACACGCGGGCAGTTTACCCAGGTTCGGGCCGCGATGACGCGTAAAACCCTACTCCTGCTTTAGTTGTATTTAGTTCTCGGAGCTCGGGAGCTTGAAGATCTACAGTACTAGCTGCACCGAGCGAGGGAGTGAGCAAGTTTCTGGGATCGAACCCCCTCTACGTTGTGCATGGGCCTCCTTTTATAGCTCAAAGGGGTCACCGACAGGTGTCAACGTAGAGGAGGGTAAAAGTGTAAAATTGGTGGTAGTTGTAACAGTGCATGAACAGTGCATGAACAGTGGTCTTCACCTAACCTTGATGGTGGGGGACAAGGGCATTTAATGCCCGTCGCCGTCGACCCCAAAAGCGTCTGTCCATGCGTCTCCGTTCGCCACGGCGGTAGCCTCGTCACCGCGGCTCGCCAGCGTGTCCCTCAGGCTGCACAGCCATCTGCCACGCGCCCCTGGAAGGGCCCTAGGGCGACGCGTGGCCGAGTGAGCTGGAGCGCAGGCACACAGTGTGAGTTTCCCCCGGCAAGTACCTTGCCGGGGCCGCTATCTTGCCGGGCCCGGAAGCCTGCCGCTTCCCGGGCCCTGCTGGGGCGCACGATGCGCCGCGATGTATCTTTTGCGGTGTTATCCTTTGGCCTTCCTGGCAAGCACCTCTTGCCAGGGTCTTGTGCTGAAAAGATGTCCTTGAGCCTGGTGCGGCCTTCCCGGCAAGCTCCTCTTGCCGGGGTCTTGTCTTCTAACTTGAATACTTTGTCCTTGAATGGCTTGAAGGGGTCCGGAGTGGGCCTCGGCAAGCGCGTGGTAAGCCTTGCCGTGGGAAGCTGCTACTGCCCGTGCACAAGTTGGGGTACTAAGGTACCCCTACCTTAGTACACCGACAGGAGCCCCCGGGCCTAGGCCACACACGGTGCCGAGCGCTGTTGGGCCAGGCCCAAGACAGTGCACGGGCACACGCGGCCCACGGCAAGCCGTATCCCTCTCCGTATCCGCCGCATCCCTCCCTAACGGCACGCGTCGATTGCGGCGTCGTGGGAGAGATCGTGGCCTATTCTTTAATGGGAAATGCGGAACGTCCCCCACTTCCCCCTTAAAAGCAGAGGAAGCAGGGGCAGTTCCCCCCATCGTCTTCATTGCGCCTTGAGTTCTCAGAAACCCCCGCCGCTCCCTGCTTCTGCCCTTCCTCCACCGTCCTCCCCACCCGCCGTGCCGCCGTCCTCCCTCGCCACCCCCGCCATGGCCCCGAAGAGCGACCAGGCGAAGAGCGTGTGGGGACCCCGACTCATAAGTCGTGATCACCGAATGCACGTGTACAGTGATCCCAGAGATCAATGCTCACTGAACACACAGAAGCTGAATAACAAGAGTCTTACATCCTTACATACCGTGTTACACAAATAGGACCATAATGGTCAGGTCTTGAGTATATCATCGCAGCGGAAAATCTTCAAAGACAACTGGGACCCATGCCATCTGCCTTAACCCTACAGGCATTCTGACTGGGAAGCGTCCTAGCTCGCATGCTCGTCACCGAGAAATCTTCATCATAACCTGTTCTCTCCTGCCTGGCCAATAAAATAACCAGTGGCAAGCCAATGAGTACATTGAATGTACTCGCAAGCAACCCAAGTGTTGACAGAATAATTATGCAAGGCTCTACTGCTAAGTTGGCAGTTTTGCGGAAAGCTAGTTTTTCATATGCAAGTATGATCAACATGTAACATGGATATGCATATGTCTGTAACAAGTAACAGGAGGTCACAGACATCATATGGAGAAAGAGTTGTAATCAACTCATGCTCAAGCTCATTGTGACTTCCTCACAATCACATCATCAATATCTCTGGACCACGTTGTTTTCTCACATACACACCAGGTTTCGCAAACATTGGACGTAGCCCAAGAGCGGTTACCCAACTGTCCATGACCGTGGACACGGCTATTCGAATAGTTTGACACTCTGCAGAGGTTGCACACTTTACCCACAAGATCCGGGGAACTTCCGTGTCATCCACGACCCGCGATACCTCAAGTACCCGGGGTAAGCACCCGATCACTACCTTTCCCTAGACGACACTAATATGGAGTCCACTCGATTGGTAACAGCCCCGTGCCAAACATTTCACATCTCAAGGTTTGTGGAGACTCGCTCCGTATTCATCACATATCACAAGCACGGGGTACCAACGGTGTGTCCGGTGCCCTGTAAAGACAGTCATGGCCGCCTATCCAAGCGCGACCCCGTCCCAAGAGTGACCTCATGTCACCCCCGTCACTAGTAATGCGGGCACCATGCTAGTATCGACCTAGGTAATCAATAATGCCCTTTCCCATATAAGGGTAGAGTGGTTGCGCATGTAAGGTTGGAATAACGGTCGCAACTTAAACCAATCCGTTTTCAAAACAACACACACACTTGCCTCGGTACACCACTTCGTCATCAAGTGGTTACCCATCTCACCATCTCCCTCGGCATAAGTGGCACCCGACGGGGTTTTCGAAAAATCTTTTGAAAGTATCCTGCTTTCGTCACCGTGCATATACCCGTCCCATTTGCATAGCCACTTCTATAGCAACCTAGCTAATCCCACCCACATAACCCTCATAGGAAGGTAGGGTCATGTTTGATGCAAGTATCAATAGTAAGCAACAATGGTAGCAACCAAAGTGGTTTCCACCTCAACATGATTCCGATGCATTGAATAGTAAGGTGCTATGAGACATGCATAAAAAGGTTTCTCGAACATGGTCAAAGGGCTGCTTGCCTTATTCTTCAGAGTCTTCAAATCTTCTGGTCCATCTCCGAATACTCCGTTTATTACGTCAACTAACGATGGAAACAATCATAATAAGCAACACAATCAAAAGCAAAAATAAAAGTGCTCTAAAAATAGGAGTTGGACTTTTCTGGGATACCTCTGGTCATATGAAAAATAACCAAGGTGGTTTCATAGGTATTGGATCAATAGGTAATTGGGAACATTTCATCATGATGGAATCAAGGGTTTATGGATTTGGAAGAAGTATACAGAAATAATTCCTTGAATGATGAGCAAAGGTACCCATCATCAAGTCATGATTTTAGAAGCATTTAGGAGTTGGTTTCAATGGATTTGGAATTGAAATGAATTTCCTAGGATTTTCCAAAGCTGATAAATATGAAGAAATGGCTCATTATTTGGTGGGGTACAGAAACTATTATTAAAAATGTTCCAAAACTAAGTTTGGACATGACAAGCATCTAGGAACTTGAATCACTGCATTTGGATCAAAAATGAGCTCTCTGTGATTTTCTAAAGTTAATCACAGAAAGTGGAAAATGGGCATTTGATAAATATTTGTGTAGGAAAAGTTTCTGGAATAATGTGCATGTAGCACCAACAGGTAGAGCATGATTTATGGAGTCATAGGAATTTTGAATCATGCAATTTGGAGTTAATATGAATATTCTAGGCATTTTTGAAGTTGGCAGAATAAAGAAAAAGGAAAAGAATAGGGGTTATACCCTTATGCAGCGCTCTGGGCGAAAGATAGCTTGCGGGCCGGCCCAGCGGCTCGGCCGCACGTGAGCAGGGGGCCACGCCGGAAGTGTCTTTCAGTGAGGCGCTTTCGCGCGGGGGAGGCGGGCTGCGCCTGAAGCCGCCTCCACTTAAAACGGGTGGGCCTGCTGGCCGGGTCGCTGCCAGGTGGGCCCCCTCCGCAGGGTCGTCTCCTTCCTCCCGCTCCCGCAACAGAGGGGAGGGGAGGCCCGAGCCGCGCGACGCCGGCGCCCGTCCCCGGCGGCACAGGCCACCTCCGGCCAGGGCGCGGCCACCGGAGGGATCCCCGGGGAGCGGCGCATCCAGGAGGACCCTCGGGGCGGCAGGGGAGGGGCCGGAGCTCCTCCTGCATCGGCCATGGCGGCGGCCTCGGCGGTTGCTGGTGGGGCGAGCACCACGGGGCTCGGGAAGGAGCGGCGAGGGTTGGGGGAGCTTCGTGATCCAGTGGCCGTTCCCCTCCTGGTGGCCAACATGGACGAGGAAGGCCACAGGGAGCAAACCAGGGAGGATACCGACGGCGGCTCGACGGTCATGGAGGGGCAAGGAGAGCACTAGGGGAAGAGGGGAGATGTCCGGGAGGTGCACGGGAGAGAGGAGGGTCCAGCAGAGGCGAGAGGTGCTCGGGGGGAGGCCTCTTATAGGGGCAGCTGCGGTGCACCGTGAGCACGGTCCAGGGCGCGCACGGGCGAGCTCGTGGAGAGAGAGGAGGAGGGCCGGAGAGGATAAGGCCGACTGTCCTGCAGGTCGTGGACGTCGAGGGGACCTCGGGGGACACGCTCTCTCTGCCCAAGGTTGTCTGGAAGCCTCGGGAGGGCCGAGCTACAGTGCCACGGTGCACTGTAGCGTGCTCTAGAGCACGCCTTTGGCCGGCATGCTTGTGTCTTTGCTGTCCAGGCCGTGTCCCCCAGTGTCCAGTAGTGTCCAGCAGTACTAGGGGATAGTAAACAATGGCGTGGGGGTCTTGGATGCTCTGGGGAACCACTGGGATGAGGAGGGAGGTGAGGGAGAGGGTGAATCCTGCTGTCCAGCAGTGTAACTTGGGGTTTTACCCCCTCCAATAATTGAGATAAGGCAGAGGAGAGTTACTGGAGGTAGAATAGGACTAGGGGAAGCTGTGGTAAGAATTTGAGGCCATGGAGAAAAGTAAAAGAGGTTCAACCACTAGTTTTGGTAATTGGACAAAAGGTGTTTGATCAGGGTTTGGTCAAGCAAATGACATCCACTTGACATGGGACTTAACAGGATCAAATGTCACATACAATTAGGCCCCTACACCAAATTTGAACTCATTTGGGCAAAGTGGCCAATGTAACTTTGGTGAACCCTAGAAATGAACAGAAATGGTTTCACCATGTTTGAGTCAAGCAAATCATCTCCCCTTGATGCACCACTTGGTGTAGCATCATCATTTGGGGTTATGAACATGCCCACAAAGTTTGAGGCTCCAGATAAAAAGTTGACAATGTAAAGTTGTTCAAATTTGAATTTGAACAGAAGGGGTTTTGGGGTGATCTGATCAAGTTGCTCTTTTCCAAATCTTGTGCCATTTGGTCTAGATGCCTTATTAGGCTACTATAGCATGTGCACCAAATTTGAGAGCATTTGGACAAGTTTGGCAATGTAGAGTTGCTCAAACTTCAAATATGGACAGAATGGTTTTGAAGGGGTTTGAGGATGTTTCCCTGATCTTCAAGGCATGAAGCTTTGCAAGATCATCAAATATGTCATATGTGACATGATAGAATTTCCCTGGAATTTTTGGAGAATATTTCCTTTGTAAATATTTCAAAAGCTTGAAATATCCAGAAAGGGTTTTGGAAGGATTTGTCCAATATTTTGAACATGACCATGTGTTGAAACTCTTATATATGGACAATATATGTCCTATGAGTCTCCCTGAATTTTGGCAAATATTTTTGAAATGTTTAAATAATTTTTCCCTATTAAAGACCATTTCTGGCCTTAAGAAAAAGCTTTTAAATAAAATATAAAAATAGCTTTTAAAATTATACTTTTGTGGTTTCTGGGAGTCCTATATCTAATAGGATTCAAATAAACTTTTTGAAATATTTTTCCCACCCTAAATAAGGTACTTGCAGTGCAAACCTCAATTCAGGGGTTTTTGGAAAACTAATTTTAGAAAATACCATTTGGCCAAAATATTTTTATAAGAAAATTCTATACTGGTCTATACACATGGCATGATCATTGGGAAAAGGTTTTGGGTCAAGGAGATGAAGTATAAGAGTTGGGGGATTTATTTGATTTTTAGAGCACTAGCAAACAGCAGACAAGAGTCAAATCAATCAAAGTCAAAAACACTCAAAAGTTTTTGCAAATCCACATTTTTAACATGAAAATTAGCTTAAGTAATGAGACATGAAAATCAGGGTGTGACAGAGCGACACGGCGAAGAGCGACAAGGCGAAGAAGGAGAAGTCCGAGCAGGCGGCGAAGCTGGTGGCCATGAGGAGAAAGAGTGTGGTCTTCCCGCCAAGGCTCGGCCCGAGGGAGCTGCGGGACAAGTACTACTTGTTCTGGGCGAGGGAGACGAAGGATCATCCCCGCACCCAAGTCCTCCCCGCCGTGGCCGTCGACATGTTTCCCGGAGGTTACTACTTCTTCGCTGCATTCTTCTATTGCGGTCTTTGCCCTCCGTTCTCGGAGTTCTTCTGCGACGTGATGAATACGTACGGCTTCCGTCTCTTAGATTTCACCCCCAACGACGTTCTCACCTTGGCCGTTTTCGCACATCTGTGCGAAAACTACGTTGGGGTCCACCCAAATGTAGCTCTTTTCCGCCACTTCTTCACGCCTAGAGTAGAGTCCGGATCCCCCCTCTCCGGCGGCATCTCCTGGATCTTCAGGCTGAACAAGAAGGAGGCGTACTTGAAGGGAGAGCTCCGCGGCAAGTGGGAGGAGTGGAGGGCGGATTGGTGTTGGATTCTGGAAATGGAGCCCGAGCAGTTTACCTTGCCGCGCCAGACTGCAATAGTCCGCGGCAAGGATTGGAGCGACTTGGCCCCGGAGGACGACAAGCTGCAGATCGCCCTAACCAGGATTCTTCGTGTTCGGGCTGCTAATCTGACTGTGGGTGAAGTTGGAGCTGATTTCCTCCGCCGCTGCATTGCCCCTCTGCAGGAAAGGAAGAGGCCTGCTTGGGAGTTCGGCAATGCGGCAGACCGCTTGAGGCTGCGCCCCGGGTTGAACTACAATTTCACCGTCTTGGAGTTGAAGGGGATGGTCCGGGAACTGTTCAAACACGACCCCAAGCACCCGGAGTGGTTCAAACCGTCGACCGGAGTAGTCCCTTTGTGCAACAACACTGCCCTCAGTGCCATCCACGCGGCAATGCCGGAGTGCGACTCCCACGGGGTCGTCCCCACTTGGTTGCAGCCTTCAGCGGAGACCGTGCAAGCCTTCTTCGACAACTTGGTTGAAAAACCACGCAAAGCTGATGAGAAGAAGGGGCTCACCCGGGAGACCACCGCGTGGGATATAGCGTACATTGCCTCTAGGATGGAGGAGGCCGCCGCCGCGGCAGCGGCAGGCGAATTCGGATATACAGTTGATGAAGCGGAGGCGGCGGACGCGGTGAGCCAGGCCGAGAAGGAGGAAATCCTCAAGCTACTGCAGATCACGCCCGAGGAGTTTGCCGGGGAGCCTACCGGGGAGCCTGCCGGGATTGGCGAGGCTGCCGGGCAGGGTACCGAGTCCAGCGGGCCTGCCGAGGAGGAGGAGGAGGAGGAGGAGGCCGAGTCCGGCGATTCCGATGAAGACTCCGGCGGATCCCTGAATCTTGACGACGACGCCTCCTCATCCTCGGAGAATTCTCCGCCACCACCAAGCCCAAGCCCTCCGCCGCAACCGAAGAAGCGCCTCCGCAAGGCCGTCGAGATGGTGAGGCCGCCGGCGCCCCAACAACGACCGCAGCGCCGGGCGACGCGCGCCCCCACGACGAGCAAGGTCGACAAGGAGGCACCCCGTGCCCGAGCGACAAGTGGAGGGGGGGTCTTCCCGGAGTGACTCCGGGGTACCTTCTGCTCCTCGGTCCTCAGCAACGACCGGTGATGGGTCTTCACAGCCCGCAGCTCCGGAGCCCGCCAAGCGCCCGAGGGAGCCCTCTTCTCCAGCTCCTCGCGCTGGAGCAGTCGAGGCGGGATTTGACTTCTCTGCTCTCAGCTCCGACGAAGAGGAGGAAGAGTAAGTGTTTGCAATTTTTATTTCCTTTGATTTTGTCTTGATTTCTTTTGCTTGGTTCTGATCTTGTTTTGGCTTCCAGGACCTTGGCCCAGTGGATGGCGAAGAGGGCCAAGATCCCTGTGGTCGAGATCGAGGACGACGAGCTCGCCGCGGCGGCAGGAGACGCGCCAGCGGCAGACTTGCCGGATCAGCCTGCTGCTCCGAGGAGCAGCCCCCAGCGCAGCCCCCAGCGTAAGTCTGTTATCCATTTTTCTGCTTGGCAGGCGCGCTCGAGGTTATTGTCTGTACTGATGTCTTGTTGTTTCGTGCAGAAGTGGAGCCGCAGCCGCAGGAGCACCAGTAGGTTGCCCCCGACGAGCCACTTGCTCCACCCTCCCCGCCAAGGGCGAGTTCCCCGGTGAGGGACGGTGCCCCGCCAAGGATGGGCACTCCGCCAAGGACGGGCACCCCGACAAGGGCGGACTCCCCGCCAAGGGAGGGCGCCGGAGGCCCTCCGCCGGCGGGGGCTTCTTCTACGCCGCCAAGGGCTAACTCCCCGGCGAGGGACCCCGTCATCGAAGAGGCCCGCGCAGGTAAGCCCTTGTAGTTTCTTCTTTTCGAATTCTTCTTTTTGGATATTTGCTTGACAAATCTTTCTTTTCTTTTTCTTCTGTTGTCAGACCCGCCCGCTCCGGAGCCGATGGAGACGGAGGCCATCGTCGAGGAGGAGGCGCGCGGTGAGACTGGCGACGGCACCGCCGCGGAAGGAACGGTCGGCGCCGACGAGCCAACTGCCGAGGAGACTGCCCCAACCGCCGACGCCGCGGCTGGGGAAGGGACCGGCGACCATACCGCTGGCCCGGAGGCCGCGGGAGCGCCGGACGCTGCACCGGCCGCCGACCCCTCCGCCTCCGCGCCTGGGTCGGGCGTTTATCTGGAGGCCGCCAACGGGGTGTTCATTCAAGTCCCGTGGGCGTCCTCATCAAGGGCACCAGCGGAGGGAGAGACGTTTGACGGAGAAGTCCTCGCCTCCGCGGGATTGAAGGTTGTAGATGTGCCCGGCAGCAGCGACGAGCCCGAAGAGGAGCGGCTCCTTCGCCGGCTCCTGGCCTTGTACCGGGCCAGGCAGGCGAAGTTGGAGTCCCGGGAGGCTCTGGCTGCCAAGGCTGGTGCTGACCTGGAGAAGCGCGCCGCGGAGCTCCGTGCCGCCAACCAGGCGGCCCTCCGGAACTTGGCGGAGGAGCACGAGGAGCTTGCCGGGGCGCAGCAAGCATTCGTCCTTGAAAAGGCCGAGGTCGAGGAGCAGCAGCGTCTGGCTGCTGAAGAGCTGTCTCGGCGGGAAGGGGCGCTCAACCAGCGGAAGGTCGACCTCGACAGCCACGAGGACGACCTAACCGCTCGGGAGCAGGCTATTGGCGGGGCTCTGCGGGAGGCGAGGAATGCTGCCGCTGCCGCAGAGACCGCCAAGAAGGATCTGGAGGGCAGAGTGGCGCAGTTGGAGCTGTTCTTGAAGGCGAGCGAAGACAGGGTCACCGCGCTCAACGTGGAGCGGGAGAAGGACGCCCACACCAACTCGGAGCTGCAAATCCGACTCTCCGAGAAGGGTAAAGAGCTCACTGATGCCAAGGATTCCATTGCTGATTTAGAGCTGAAGGTCTCCACCCTTACTGACTCGCTTGACGCCGCCCGGGACCGCGAGACGAAGCTGAAGGAAGATCTCCGCGCTGAGAGGGCCGTGCTGGAAAGCACCGCCGTCTCGCAGAACCAATTCCAGCAGACGGTGGAGCGATGGACTGAGGACCTCGTCACCTCCGCCGCCAACATCGACATGGAGATGATGGCGTTGAGGGCGGAGCATCTTGTGTACTCCCCCGATGAGAACCTCCCTCACAGCGCCAAACTGAGTCTGTTCTTCAGGGGGGTGGCGCCGGCGCTTGCACGGCTGCGGGAGAAGATCCCCGAGCAGCTGGCCAACGAGGCGCGCCGGCTCTGCACGGGCACCATGGAGCGGGTGATGTCGAAGATTGTCTATCGCAACCCTGGAATCAACCTTGTCAACGTCCTCCGCACCTTGCCGCCCGAGGCTGATCAGGAGGCGTTGAAGGCCCAAGTCTCCCACATTGTAGCCAAGGTGGGCAAGATCCAGAGGGTCGACGGGAACCGTAGGGATTAGGCTTCTTGCTTCCCTCGCCGCTGTTGATTAGAGTCATAGGCAGTAGTTGATTAGAACAGCGGCAAGCTATCTTTGTAATATATACTCTTATTTTGGGTAATCAATGCAGTGTTATCTCCCTTGCTTTTGGTCCTTCACTTTGTATGCTTTTCACCTTACGCTTTTAGGAGAACTTGCCGGCAAGGGGCCCTTGCTGCGAGCGCTGAGTGCGGGACTCTTAGCAGCCTGCTAGCAAAGACCTTGTCGGCAAGTAACCTTGCCGCAGCTAGTCGCAGCACACTTAAGTTGCTGAGCGAACTCGAAAACGAAGTAAGGGCGCGACACTTGTCGCAGCTCACTCAAGCCGTTGAGCGTGCTCGAAACAAAGTAAGGGCGCGGCTAGCCACGGGTAGGTTCCCCCGCGCACAGGTTTTCCATACAAAGTGTGGTTGTTCAAGGAAGACAACAGGAAAATTTAAAAATTTGAATGCTCAAACTTTGGTAACTTAGCTTTCATTGGGTTGTTTACTTCCTGGCAAGACTTTCCTTTCTTGAACAGCACTTGGTCCATACTTCTATCTCCTTCCTCCCCGGCAAACTTGTGCGCGCCAAAGATGTCGGGGGAAACTGTCCTCCCACGAGCACCTATGGGAAACTGTCCTCCCAAGATCCTGCCTGTCGCTTTTGGATTTTGCAATATCCTCTTCAACGGAAAGCGAGTGACCACTGTTATCTCATGTGCTTGGAAGTAGTGGCGTAGCTTCCTGGAGGCCTCCGGTGACTACTTGCCGGCGGATCTTCCCGAAACCGCCGCCAAGGTCACCAAGACCAGCAACCTAAATGCTGAGGAACAGTCTGCTCCTGCGGACCCGAGGGTCTGTACAGTTGAAGCAGGCGTTCCCGACAAGCCTTGCCCCGGCAGGCTTGCCGGGGAACCCTCAGCTCCGGCAGAGCCGCAGGTTCTTGCCGTAGAAGCTGAGGTTCCCGCAGCGGCCCTGATGCCTTTAGTCCTTGTTGTTGAGCCTCAGGCTCCAGCATGGGCGCAGCAAATTGTCCGTTTTCTTCAAACTGGAGAACTTCCAGAAGAACCAGAAGAGATAGAGAGGATAACCAGACAGTCAAGTATGTACCAGTTCGTCGACAACAAACTGTACAGAAGAAGACTCAACGGTGTCAGGTTGAAATGCATTTCCCGGGAAGATGGACAGAAGCTGTTGGCAGAGATACACGGAGGCATATGTGGTCACCACATTGGCGCAAGAGCACTTGCCGGAAAGGCGTTCCGGCAAGGTTTCTTTTGGTCAGAAGCCCTCCAAGATGCAACTGCACAAGTAACCAAGTGTGAAGCGTGCCAGTTCCATGCAAAGCAGATTCATCAGCCAGCTCAAGCTCTCCAGACGATCCCTTTGTCCTGGCCCTTCTCGGTCTGGGGGCTCGATATCCTCGGCCCCTTTCCCCGCGCCGTCGGGGGCTTTGAGTACTTGTACGTCGCAATCGACAAGTTCACAAAGTGGCCAGAAGTGGAACAAGCGAGAAAGGTGACAGCACAGTCAGCAGTCAGGTTCTTCAGATCAATAGCTTGCCATTTCGGGATCCCTAACAGGATCATCACCGACAACGGCACACAGTTCACAAGCCGCACCTTCATGCAGTACGTCCAAGACCTTGGCGCCAAGGTCTGCTTTGCTTCTGTTGCTCATCCAAGGAGCAACGGTCAAGCGGAGAGGGCCAATGCTGAAGTGTTGCGCGGACTGAAGACAAGGACCTTTGACAGGCTGCACAAGTGTGGAAGAAACTGGATAGAGGAGTTGCCGGCGGCTCTTTGGTCAATCAGGACGACGCCAAATCGAGCCACCGGACAGACACCCTTTGCTCTTGTCTACGGAGCAGAGGCAGTTCTCCCCACGGAACTCGTATACGGATCTCCTCGAGTGCTCGCTTACGACGAGCTCGAGCAAGAGCAACTGCGGCAAGATGATGCATTGCTCCTCGAGGAGGAACGTCTCCAGGCTGCTGTACGAGCTGCTCGATACCAGCAAGCCTTGCGTCGCTGTCATAGCCGCAAGGTCAAGGCCAGGAGTCTCGAGGAAGGCGACCTTGTTCTTCGGCGTGTTCAGTCCGCCAAGAATTCCAACAAGTTGACGCCGAAGTGGGAAGGCCCTTATCAGGTGAGACAAGTCACAAGGCCCGGCGCTGTCCGCCTTGAGACCGAAGAAGGCTTACCGGTGAGCAACTCCTGGAACATAGAGCATCTTCGCAAGTTTCACCCATAAGGCGCGGTTGCCGTGATCCGCTCTGGCAACCACCTTTTGTACAAGTCTTGCCGCTGTTGCATGTAAACCTTTGTACAAAGCCGGGCGCAGACCCCGTGCATCAGTAAAACTTTTGTGCTTCGCACCATTCGTCATTTCGTGCTTTTCCTTGTACTTGCATGTATCATCTGACATTTTGTGCAGCAAGCACTCCTGGTAAGCAGTAACAAGATGCAAGGCTCCATACTTGTATTTCCTTCTCTTTTGTCTTTTTCTCTGAAACAGAAGGAGTGTTTCCTCGCGCACAAATTTGCCGGGGGGAAGGAGATGGAAGTATGGAACAAGTGATGTTCAAGAAAGAAAAATCTTGCCGGGAAGTAAACAACCCAATGAAAGCTAAGTTGCCAAAGTTTGAGCATTCAAATTTTTAAATTTTAGTTGTCTTCCTTGAACAACCTCACTTTGTATGGAAAACCTGTGCGCGGAGGAACCTACCCGCGGCTGGCCACACCCTTACTTTGTTTCGAGCACGCTCAACGGCTTAAGTGAGC
Organism: Secale cereale; assembly: GCA_902687465.1. Taxonomy (NCBI): domain Eukaryota; kingdom Viridiplantae; phylum Streptophyta; class Magnoliopsida; order Poales; family Poaceae; genus Secale; species Secale cereale. Next base: position 538,749,104 of record LR738713.1, read on the forward strand.
TGCGACAAGTGTCGCGCCCTTACTTCGTTTTCGAGTTCGCTCAACAATTTAGGAGTGCTGCGACTAGCTGCGGCAAGGTTACTTGCCGACGAGACCTTTGCTAGCAGGCTGCTAAGAGTTCCGTACTCAGCGCTCGCGGCAAGGGCCCCTTGCCGGCAAGTTCTCCTAAAAGCGTAAGGTGAAAAGCATACAAAGTGAAGGACCGAAAGCAAGGGACATAACACTGCATTGATTACCCAAAATAAGAGTATATATTACAAGGATAACTTGCCGCTGTTCTAATCAACTACTGCCTATGACTCTAATCAACAGCGGCGAAGGAAGCAAGGTGCCTAATCCCTACGGTCCCCGTCGACCCTCTGGATCTTGCCCACCTTGGCTACAATGTGGGCAACTTGGGCCCTCAATGCCTCTTGATCAGCTTCGGGCGGCAAGGTGCGGAGGACGTTGACGAGGTTGATCCCGGGGTTGTGATACACAATCTTCGACAGCACCCGCTCCATGGTGCCCATGCAGAGCCGGCGCGCCTCGTTGGCCAGCTGCTCGGGGATCTTCTCCCGCAGCCGTGCAAGCGCCGGCGCCACCCCCCTGAAGAACAGACTTAGTTTGGCGCTGTGAGGGAGGTTCTCGTCGGGGGAGTACACGAGATGCTCCGCCCTCAACGCCATCATCTCCATGTGGATGTTGGCGGCGGAGGTGACGAGGTCCTCAGTCCATCGCTCCACCTCTGCTGGAATTGGGTTTGCGAGACGGCGGTGCTTTCCAGCAGGGCCCTCTCGGCGCGGAGATCCTCCTTCAGCTTCGTCTCGCGGTCCCGGGCAGCATCAAGCGAGTCAATAAGGGTGGAGACCTTCAGCTCTAAATCAGCAATGGAATCCTTGGCATCAGTGAGCTCTTTACCCTTCTCGGAGAGGCGGATTTGCAGCTCCGAGTTGGTGTGGGCGTCCTTCTCCCGCTCCACGTTGAGCGCGGTGACCCTGTCTTCGCTCGCCTTCAAGAACAGCTCCAACTACGCCACTCTGCCCTCCAGATCCTTCTTGGCGGTCTCTGCGGCAGCGGCAGCATTCCTCGCCTCCCGCAGAGCCCCGCCAATAGCCTGCTCCCGAGCGGTGAGGTCGTCCTCGTGGCTGTCGAGGTCGACCTTCCGCTGGTTGAGCGCCCCTTCCCGCCGAGACAGCTCTTCAGCAGCCAGACGCTGCTACTCCTCGACCTCGGCCTTTTCGAGGACGAATGCTTGCTGCGCCCCGGCAAGCTCCTCGCGCTCCTCCGCCAAGTTCCGGAGGGCCGCCTGGTTGGCGGCACGGAGCTCCGCGGCGCGCTTCTCCAGGTCAGCACCAGCCTTGGCAGCCAGAGCCTCCCGGGACTCCAACTTCGCCTGCCTGCCTGGTACAAGGCCAGGAGCCGGCGAACGAGTCGCTCCTCTTCGGGCTCGTCGCTGCTGCCGGGCGCATCTACAACCTTCAATCCCGCGGAGGCGAGGACTTCTCCGTCAAACGTCTCTCCCTCCGCGGGTGCCCTTGATGAGGACGCCCACGGGACTTGAATGAACACCCCGTTGGCGGCCTCCAGATAAACGCCCGACCCAGGCGCGGAGGCGGAGGGGTCGGCGGCCGGTGCAGCGTCCGGTGCTCCCGCGGCCTTCGGGCCAGCGGTATGGTCGCCGGTCCCTTCCCCAGCCGCGGCGTCGGCGGTTGGGGCAGTCTCCTCGGCAGCTGGCTCGTCGGCGCCGACCGTTCCTTTCGCGGCGGTGCCGTCGCCAGTCTCGCTGCGCGCCTCCTCCTCGACGATGGCCTCCGTCTCCATCGGCTCCGGAGCGGGCGGGTCTGACAACAGAAGAAAAAGGAAAGAAAGATTTGTCAAGCAAATATCCAAAAAGAAGAATTCGAAAAGAAGAAACTACAAGGGCTTACCTGCGCGGGCCTCTTCGATGACGGGGTCCCTCGCCGGGGAGTTAGCCCTTGGCCGCGTAGAAGAAGCCCCCGCCGGCGGAGGGCCTCTGGCGCCCTCCCTTGGCGGGGAGTCCGCCCTTGTCGGGGTGCCCGTCCTTGGCGGAGTGCCCATCCTTGGCGGGGCACCGTCCCTCGCCGGGGAACTCGCCCTTGGCGGGGAGGGTGGAGCAAGTGGCTCGTCGGGGGCAACCTCCTGGTGCTCCTGCGGCTGCGGCTCCACTTCTGCACGAAACAACAAGACATCAGTACAGACAATAACCTCGAGCGCGCCTGCCAAGCAGAAAAATGGATAACAGACTTAAGCTGGGGGCTGCGCTGGGGGCTGCTCCTCGGAGCAGCAGGCTGATCCGGCAAGTCTGCCGCTGGCGCGTCTCCTGCCGCCGCGGCGGGCTCGTCGTCCTCGATCTCGACCACAGGGATCTTGGCCCTCTTCGCCATCCGCTGGGCCAAGGTCCTGGAAGCCAAAACAAGATCAGAACCAAGCAAAAGAAATCAAGACAAAATCAAAGGAAATAAAAATTGCAAACACTTACTCTTCCTCCTCTTCGTCGGAGCTGAGAGCAGAGAAGTCAAATCCCGACTCGACTGCTCTAGCGCGAGGAGCTGGAGGAGAGGGCTCCCTCGGGCGCTTGGCGGGCTCCGGAGCTGCGGGCAGTGAAGACCCAGCACCGGTCGTTGCTGAGGACCGAGGAGCAGAAGGTACCCCGGAGTCACTCCGGGAAGACCCCCCTCCACTTATCGCTCGGGCACGGGGCGCCTCCTTGTCGACCTTGCTCGTCGTGGGGGCGCGCGTCGCCCGGCGCTGCGGTCGTTGTTGGGGCGCCGGCGGCCTCACCGTCTCGACGACCTTGCGGAGGCGCTTCTTCGGTTGCGGCGGAGGGCTTGGGCTTGGTGGTGGCGGAGAATTCTCCGAGGATGAGGAGGCGTCGTCGTCAAGATTCAGGGATCCGCCGGAGTCTTCGTCGGAATCGCCGAACTCGGCCTCCTCCTCCTCCTCCTCCTCCTCGGCAGGCCCGCTGGACTCGGTACCCTGCCCGGCAGCCTCGCCAATCCCGGCAGGCTCCCCGGTAGGCTCCCCGGCAAACTCCTCGGGCGTGATCTGCAGTAGCTTGAGGATTTCCTCCTCCTCGGCCTGGCTCACCGCGTCCGCCGCCTCCGCTTCATCAACTGTATATCCGAATTCGCCTGCCGCTGCCGCCGCGGCGGCCTCCTCCATCCTGGAGGCAATGTACGCTATATCCCGCGCGGTGGTCTCCCGGGTGAGCCCCTTCTTCTCATCAGCTTTGCGTGGTTTTTCAACCAAGTTGTCGAAGAAGGCTTGCACGGTCTCCGCTGAAGGCTGCAGCCAAGTGGGGACGACCCCGTGGGAGTCGCACTCCGGCATTGCCGCGCGGATGGCACTGAGGGCAGTGTTGTTGCACAAAGGGACTACTCCGGTCGACGGTTTGAACCACTCCGGGTGCTTGGGGTCGTGTTTGAACAGTTCCCGGACCATCCCCTTCAACTCCAAGACGGTGAAATTGTAGTTCAACCCGGGGCGCAGCCTCATGCGGTCTGCCGCATTGCCGAACTCCCAAGCAGGCCTCTTCCTTTCCTGCAGAGGGGCAATGCGGCGGCGGAGGAAATCAGCTCCAACTTCACCCACAGTCAGATTAGCAGCCCGAAGACGAAGAATCCTGATTAGGGCGATCTGCAGCTTGTCGTCCTCCGGGGCCAAGTCGCTCCAATCCTTGCCGCGGACTATTGCAGTCTGGCGCGGCAAGGTAAACTGCTCGGGCTCCTTTTCCAGAATCCAACACCAATCCGCCCTCCACTCCTCCCACTTGCCGCGGAGCTCTCCCTTCAAGTACGCCTCCTTCTTGTTCAGCCTGAAGATCCAGGAGATGCCGCCGGAGAGGGGGGATCCGGACTCTACTCTAGGCATGAAGAAGTGGCGGAAAAGAGCTACATTTGGGTGGACCCCAACGTAGTTTTCGCACAGATGTGCGAAAACGGCCAAGGTGAGAACGGCGTTGGGGGTGAAATCTAAGAGACGGAAGCCGTACGTATTCATCACGTCGCAGAAGAACTCCGAGAACGGAGGGCAAAGACCGCAATAGAAGAATGCAGCGAAGAAGTAGTAACCTCTGGGAAACATGTCGATGGCCACGGCGGGGAGGACTTGGGTGCGGGGATGATCCTTCGTCTCCCTCGCCCAGAACAAGTAGTACTTGTCCCGCAGCTCCCTCGGACCGAGCCTTGGCAGGAAGACCACACTCTTTCTCCTCATGGCCACCAGCTTCGCCGCCTGCTCAGACTTCTCCTTCTTCGCCTTGTCGATCTTCGCCTTGTCGCTCTTCGCCTGGTCGCTCTTCGGGGCCATGGCGGGGGCGGCGAGGGGAAACGGCGGCACGGCGGGTGGGGAAGACGGTGCAGGAAGGGCAGAAGCAGGGGGCGGAGGGGGTTTTTGAGAACTCAAGGCGCAATGAAGACGATGGGGGGAACTGCCCCTGCTTCCTCTGCTTTTAAGGGGGAAGTGGGGGACGTTCCGCATTTCCCATTAAAGAATAGGCCACGATCTCTCCCACGACGCCGCAATCGACGCGTGCCGTTAGGGAGGGATGCGGCGGATACGGAGAGGGATACGGCTTGCCGTGGGCCGCGTGTGCCCGTGCACTGTCTTGGGCCTGGCCCAACAGCGCTCGGCACCGTGTGTGGCCCAGGCCCGGGGGCTCCTGTCGGTGTACTAAGGTAGGGGTACCTTAGTACCCCAACTTGTGCACGGGCAGTAGCAGCTTCCCGCGGCAGGGCATACCACGCGCTTGCCGAGGCCCGCTCCAGACCCCTTCAAGCCATTCAAGAACAAAGTATTCAAGTCAGAAGACAAGACCCCGGCAAGAGGAGCTTGCCGGGAAGGCCGCACCAGGCTCAAGGACATCTTTTCAGCGCAAGACCCTGGCAAGAGGTGCTTGCCAGGAAGGCCAAAGGATAACACCGCGAAAGATACATCGCGGCGCATCGCGCGCCCCAGCAGGGCCCGAGAAGCGGCAAGCTTCCGGGCCCGGCAAGATAGCGGCCCCGGCAAGGTACTTGCCGGGGGGAGCTCACACTGTGTGCCTGCGCTCCAGCTCATTCGGCCACGCGTCGCCCTGGGGTCCTTCCAGGGGCACGTGGCAGATGGCTGTGCAGCCTGAGGGACACGCTGGCGAGCCGCGGTGACGAGGCTACCGCCGTGGCGAACGGAGACGCATGGACAGACGCTTTTGGGGTTGACGGCGACGGGCATTAAATGCCCTTGTCCCCCACCGTCAAGGTTAGGTGAAGACCACTGTTCATGCACTGTTCATGCACTGTTACAACTACCACCAATTTTACACTTTTACCCTCCTCTACGTTGACACCTGTCGGTGACCCCTTTGAGCTATAAAAGGAGGCCCATGCACAACGTAGAGGGGGTTCGATCCCAGAAACTTGCTCACTCCCTCGCTCGGTGCAGCTAGTACTGTAGATCTTCAAGCTCCCGAGCTCCGAGAACTAAATACAACTAAAGCAGGAGTAGGGTTTTACGCGTCATCGCGGCCCGAACCTGGGTAAACTGCCCGCGTGTGCTCCTCGATCTGCAAGGACTAAAGGCATCAGGGCCGCTGCGGGAACCTCAGCTTCTACGGCAAGAACCTGCGGCTCTGCCGGAGCTGAGGGTTCCCCGGCAAGCCTGCCGGGGCAAGGCTTGTCGGGAACGCCTGCTTCAACTGTACAGACCCTCGGGTCCGCAGGAGCAGACTGTGTTGGAGATATGCCCTAGAGGCAATAATAAAAGTATTATTATTATATCTCCTTGTTCATGATAATCGTTTGTTATTCATGCTTGAATTGTATTGTACGGAAACAGCGATACATGTGTGAATACACAGACCACAATGAGTCCCTGGTAGGCCTCTAGTTACCAGCTCGTTGATCAACAGATGGTCACGGTTTCCTGACCATGGACATAAGATGTCAGTGATAACGGGATCACATCATTAGGAGAATGATGTGATGGACAAGACCCAAACTTGAGCATAACACGAGATCGTATAGTTCGTAATGCATAAGCTTTTCGGTGTCAAGTATTTATTCCTTAGACCATGAGGTTGTATAACTCCCGGATACCGTAGGAGTGCTTTGGGTGTGCCAACCGTCACAACGTAACTGGGTGGCTATAAAGGTACGCATCGGGTATCTCCGAAAGTGTCTGTTGAGTTGGTACGAACCGAGACTGGGATGTTGTCACTCCGTATGACGGAGAGGTACCTCTGGGCCCACTCGGTAAGACATCATCATAATGAGCTCAATGTGACTAAGTAGTTAGTCACGAGATGATGGATTACAGATCGAGTAAAGAGACTTGCCATAACGAGATTGAACAAGGTATTGGGAATACCGACGATCGAATCTCGGGCAAGTACCGTACCGATGGACAAAGGGAATAACATACGGGATTGAGTGAATCCTTGACACAGTGGTTCATCCGATGAAGATCATCGAGGAACACGTGGGAACCAACATGGGTATCCAGATCCCGCTGTTGGTTATTGACCGGAGAGTGGTCTCGGTCATGTCTACGTGTCTCCCGAACCCGTAGGGTCTACACACTTAAGGTTCGGTAACGCTAGAGTCGTAGAGATTAATGCACGTGGAAACCCGAAAGTTGTTCGGAGTCCCGGATGAGATCCCGGACGTCACGAGGAGTTCCGGAATGGTCCGGAGGTAAAGATTGATATATGGGAAGTCCAGTTTCGGCCAATGGGTGATCTCCGGGGGTCACCGGGAGCGTCCCGGGACCACCGGAGGGGCCCCGGGGGTCCACCGGGTGGGGCCATCCATCCCGGTGGGGCCCCTAGGCCGCGAGGGGATGTGACCAGCCCTCTGGGCTGGCGCACCACCAAAGGGGGCCCACCTCCCCTGCGCCTAAGGTTCCAACCCTAAAGGGGAGGGGGGGCTCCACTTGCCTTGGGGGGCAAGGAACCCCCCCTTGGCCGCCGCCCCCTTGCAGATTGGATCTGCAGGGGGTCCAGGTGCCCCCCCCCTGGCCCCTATATATATGTGGGGGGGGAGAGGGCAGCCGCACCTGATCCCTGGCGCCTCTCCCCCTCCCGTCACACCCCATACTCCCAACGCAGGGCAGCCCGGCGAAGCCCTGCTGCGACATCCACTGCATCCGTCATCACGCCGTCGTGCTGCCGGATCTCTGACGACTTCTCCTCCCCCCTTGCTGGATCAAGAAGGAGGTGACGTTGCTGCACCGTACGTGTGTTGAACGCGGAGGTGCCGTCCGTTCGGCGCTAGATCATCGGTGACGAAGAACGTGAAGAGTACGACTACTTCATCCTTGCTTCGTTGAAAGCTTCCGCACGCAATCTTCATAACGGTATGTAGATGCACTCTAAGTTACTCGTTGCTAGATGTCTCCATAGTTGGATCTTGGTGAAGACGTAGAAATTTTTTGAATTATGCTACGTTCCCCAACAGTGGCATCTGAGCCTAGGTTTTATGCGTAGCATCTTGGCACGAGTAGAACACAAAGCAGTTGTGGGCGTATGATCTTGTTCAACTTTCTTACCGTTACTAGTCAATCTTGATTCGGCGGTATTGTGGGATGAAGCGGCCCGGACCGACCTTACACGTACGCTTACATGAGACTGGTTCCACCGACAGACATGCACTAGATGCATAAGGTGGCTGGCGGGTGTCTGTCTCTCCTACTTTAGTCGGATCGGATTCGATGAAAAGGGTCCTTATGAAGGGTAAATAGAAGTTGACAAATCACGTTGTGGTTTTGGCGTAGGTAAGAAACGTTCTTGCTAGAAATCCTATAGAAGCCACGTAAAACTTGCAACAACAATTAGAGGACGTCTAACTTGTTTTTGCAGCATGTGTTTTGTGACGTGGTATGGCCAAGAACAAAGATGTGATGAATGATATATGTGATGTATGAGATTGATCATGTTTTTGTAATAGGGAATCACGACTTGCATGTCGATGAACTTGACAACCGGCAGGAGCCATAGGAGTTGTCTTTATTATTGTATGACATGCGTGTCACTGAATAACGCCATGTAATTACTTTACTTCGTTGCTAAACGTTAGCTATAGTAGTAGAAGTAATAGTTGGTGTGACAACTTCTTCAAGACACGATGATGGAGATCATGATGATGAAGATCATGGTGTCGAGCCGGTGACAAGATGATCATGGTGCCCCGAAGATGGAGATCCAAGGAGCAAGATGATATTGGCCATATCATGTCACTATAATTGATTGCATGTGATGTTTATCATGTTTTTACATATTGTTTACTTAGAACGACGGTAGTAAATAAGATGATCTCTCACTAAAATTTCAAGTAATGTGTTTCCCCTAACTGTGCACCGTTGCTAAAGCTCGTTGTTCCGAAGCACCACGTGATGATCGGGTGTGATAGGTTCTAACGTTCACATACAACGGGTGTAAGACAGATTTACACACGCGATACACTTAGGGTTCACTTGACGAGCCTAGCATGTACAGACATGGCCTCGGAACACGGAAGACCGAAAGGTCAAACACGAGTCGTATAGAAGATACGATCAACATGAAGATGTTCACCGTTTTTGACTAGTCCGTCTCACGAGATGATCGGACACGGACTACTCGATTCGGATCGTGTATCACTTAGATGACTAGAGAGATGTCATTCTGAGTGGGAGTTCATTATAATTTGATTAAGATGAACTTAATTATCATGAACTTAGTCTAAATTCTTTACAATATCTCTTGTAGATCAAATGGCCCACGCTCAGGTTTCCCTCAACTTCAACGCGTTCCTAGAGAAAACCAAGCTGAAAGACGATGGTAGCAACTATACGGATTGGGTCCGTAACCTGAGGATTATCCTCATAGCTGCCAAGAGAACTTATGTCCTAGAAGCACCGCTAGGTGATGCACCCGCTCTCCCGGCGACCCAAGACGTTTTGAACGCCTGGCAGTCGCGCAGTGATGATTACTCCCTGGTTCAGTGCGGCATGCTTTACAGTTTAGAATCGGGGCTTCAAAAGCGTTTTGAGCACCATGGAGCATACGAGATGTTCGAAGAGCTGAAAATGGTTTTCCAAGCTCATGCCCGAGTCGAGAGATATGATGTCTCCGACGCATTCTACAGCTGTAAGATGGAAGAGAACAGTTCTGTCAGTGAGCACATCCTCAAGATTTCAGGATTGCACAACCGCTTGTCTCAGCTGGGAATGAATCTCCCAGATGAAGCGGTCGTTGACAGAATCCTCCAGTCGCTCCCACCAAGCTTCAAGAGCTTCGTGTTGAACTTCAATATGCAGGGGATGGAGAAGTCCATTCCCGAGGTGTATTCGATGCTGAAATCAGCGGAGGTAGACATCAAGAAAGAACATCAAGTGTTGATGGTCAATAAAACCACTAAGTTCAAGAAAGGCAAGGGTAAGAAGAACTTCAAGAAGGACGGCAAGCAAGTTGCCGCGCCCGGCAAGCCTGTTACCGGGAAGAAGCCAAAGTATGGACCCAAGCCAGAGACTGAGTGCTTTTATTGCAAGGGAACGGGTCACTGGAAGCGGAACTGCCCCAAATACTTAGCAGACAAGAAGGCCGGCAACGTCAAAGGTATATATGATATACATGTTATTGATGTGTACCTTACCAGCACTCGTAGTAGCTCCTGGGTATTCGATACCGGTGCAGTTGCTCACATTTGTAACTCAAAACAGGAGCTGCGGAATAAACGGAGACTGGCGAAGGATGAGGTGACGATGCGCGTCGGGAATGGTTCCAAGGTCGATGTGATCGCCGTCGGCACGCTGCCTCTACATCTACCCTCGGGATTAGTTTTAAACCTGAATAATTGTTATTTAGTACCAGCTTTGAGCATGAACATTGTTTCTGGATCTCGTCTTATGCAAGATGGATATTCTTTCAAATCGGAGAATAATGGTTGTTCTATTTATTTGAGAGATATGTTTTATGGTCATGCCCCGCTGGTCAATGGTTTATTTTTGATGAATCTCGAACGTAGTAATACACATATTCATAGTGTAGATGCCAAAAGATGTAAAGTTGATAATGATAGTCCCACATACTTGTGGCATTGCCGCCTTGGTCATATTGGTGTCAAACGTATGAAGAAGCTCCATTCGGATGGACTTCTAGAGTCTCTTGATTATGAATCATTTGACACGTGCGAACCATGCCTCTTGGGCAAGATGACCAAGACTCCGTTCTCCGGAACAATGGAGCGAGCAACCAACTTGTTGGAAATCATACATACCGATGTGTGCGGTCCAATAAGTGTTGAAGCTCGCGGAGGCTACCGTTATGTTCTCACCCTCACAGATGACTTGAGTAGATATGGGTATATCTATTTGATGAAACACAAGTCTGAGACCTTTGAAAGGTTCAAGGAATTTCAGAATGAGGTTGAGAATCCACGTGACAGAAAAATAAAGTTCTTGCGATCGGATCGTGGGGGTGAATATTTAAGTCATGAATTTGGCACACACCTTAGGAGCTGTGGAATTGTTTCACAATTGACACCGCCCGGAACACCTCAACGTAACGGTGTGTCCGAACGTCGAAATCGTACTCTGTTGGACATGGTGCGATCTATGATGTCCCTTACCGATTTACCGCTATCTTTTTGGGGTTATGCTTTAGAGACTGCCGCATTCACTTTAAATAGGGCTCCGTCAAAATCCGTTGAGACGACTCCATATGAACTTTGGTTTGGCAAGAAACCGAAGCTGTCGTTTCTGAAAGTTTGGGGTTGCGATGCTTATGTCAAGAAACTTCAACCTGAAAAGCTCGAACCCAAATCGGAGAAATGCGTCTTCATAGGATACCCAAAGGAAACTATTGGGTACACCTTCTACCACAGATCCGAAGGCAAAGTCTTTGTTGCCAAGAATGGATGCTTTCTGGAGAAAGAGTTTCTCTCGAAAGAAGTGAGTGGGAGGAAAGTAGAACTTGATGAGGTGATAGTCACCACTCCTGTACCGGAAAGTAGCGCAACGCAGGAAACTGTTCCTGAGGTGCCTGCACCGACAAGGGAGGAAGATAATGATAATGATCATGAAGAAACAGATCAAGTTACTACTGAACTTCGAAGGTCCACAAGGGTACGTTCCGCACCAGAGTGGTACGGCAACCCTGTACTGGAAATCATGTTGTTAGACAACGGTGAACCTTCGAACTATGAAGAAGCGATGGCGGGCCCAGATTCCAATAAATGGCTTGGAGCCATGAAATCCGAGATAGAATCCATGTATGAAAACAAAGTATGGACTTTGGTGGACTTGCCTGATGATAGGCACGCCATAGAAAATAAATGGATATTTAAGAAGAAGACAGACGCGGATGGTAATGTGACCATCTATAAAGCTCGGCTTGTCGCTAAGGGTTATCGACAAGTTCAAGGGATTGACTACGACGAGACTTTCTCTCCCGTAGCGATGCTAAAGTCAGTCAGAATCATGTTAGCTATTGCCGCATTCTATGATTATGAGATATGGCAAATGGACGTCAAAACAGCATTCCTTAATGGCTTCCTCAAGGAAGAGTTGTATATGATGCAACCGGAAGGTTTTGTCGATCCAGAGAACGCTAACAAGGTATGCAAGCTCCAGCGCTCGATTTACGGGCTGGTGCAAGCATCTCGGAGTTGGAATATTCGCTTTGATGAGGTGATCAAAGCGTTTGGCTTTATACAGACTTATGGAGAAGCCTGTATTTACAAGAAAGTGAGTGGGAGCTCTGTAGCATTTCTCATATTATATGTGGATGACATATTGCTGATGGGAAATGATATAGAATTCTTGGAAAATGTAAAGGCCTATTTGAATAAAAGTTTTTCAATGAAGGACCTTGGAGAAGCTACTTACATATTAGGCATCAAAATCTATAGAGATAGATCGAGACGCCTCATTGGTCTTTCACAAAGTACATACCTTGACAAAATATTGAAGAAGTTCAATATGGATCAGTCTAAGAAAGGATTCTTGCCTGTTTTGCAAGGTATGAGATTGAGTAAGACTCAGTCGCCGACCACGGCAGAAGATAGAGAAAAGATGAGTGTCATTCCCTATGCCTCGGCCATAGGTTCTATCATGTATGCCATGCTGTGTACCAGACCTGATGTGAACCTTGCCATAAGTTTGGTAGGGAGGTACCAAAGTGATCCCGGTACGGAACACTGGACAGCGGTCAAGAACATCCTGAAGTACCTGAAAAGGACTAAGGATATGTTTCTCGTTTATGGAGGTGACGAAGAGCTCGTCGTAAAGGGTTACGTCGATGCTAGCTTCGACACATATCTGGATGACTCTAAGTCACAAACCGGATACATGTATATTTTGAATGGAGGGGCAGTCAGCTGGTGCAGTTGCAAGCAAAGCGTGGTGGCAGCATCTACATGTGAAGCGGAGTACATAGCTGCTTCTGAAGCAGCGCAGGAAGGAGTCTGGATGAAGGAGTTCATCACCGACTTAGGAGTCATTCCAAGCGCGTCAAGCCCAATGACTCTCTTCTGTGAGAACACTGGTGCTATTGCTATTACCAAGGAGCCCAGGTTTCACAAGAAGACCAAGCACATCAAGCACCGTTTCAACTCCATCCGGAATTATGTTCAGGATGGAGACATAGATATTTGTAAAGTGCATACGGATCTGAATGTCGCAGACCCGTTGACTAAACCTCTTTCACGAGCAAAACATGATCAACACCAGAACTCTATGGGTGTTCGATTCATCACAATGTAACTAGATTATTGACTCTAGTGCAAGTGGGAGACTGTTGGAGATATGCCCTAGAGGCAATAATAAAAGTATTATTATTATATCTCCTTGTTCATGATAATCGTTTGTTATCCATGCTTGAATTGTATTGTACGGAAACAGCGATACATGTGTGAATACACAGACCACAATGAGTCCCTGGTAGGCCTCTAGTTACCAGCTCGTTGATCAACAGATGGTCACGGTTTCCTGACCATGGACATAAGATGTCAGTGATAACGGGATCACATCATTAGGAGAATGATGTGATGGACAAGACCCAAACTTGAGCATAACACGAGATCGTATAGTTCGTAATGCATAAGCTTTTCGGTGTCAAGTATTTATTCCTTAGACCATGAGGTTGTACAACTCCCGGATACCGTAGGAGTGCTTTGGGTGTGCCAACCGTCACAACGTAACTGGGTGGCTATAAAGGTACGCATCGGGTATCTCCGAAAGTGTCTGTTGAGTTGGTACGAACCGAGACTGGGATGTTGTCACTCCGTATGACGGAGAGGTACCTCTGGGCCCACTCGGTAAGACATCATCATAATGAGCTCAATGTGACTAAGTAGTTAGTCACGAGATGATGGATTACGGATCGAGTAAAGAGACTTGCCATAACGAGATTGAACAAGGTATTGGGAATACCGACGATCGAATCTCGGGCAAGTACCGTACCGATGGACAAAGGGAATAACATACGGGATTGAGTGAATCCTTGACACAGTGGTTCATCCGATGAAGATCATCGAGGAACACGTGGGAACCAACATGGGTATCCAGATCCCGCTGTTGGTTATTGACCGGAGAGTGGTCTCGGTCATGTCTACGTGTCTCCCGAACCCGTAGGGTCTACACACTTAAGGTTCGGTAACGCTAGAGTCGTAGAGATTAATGCACGTGGAAACCCGAAAGTTGTTCGGAGCCCCGGATGAGATCCCGGACGTCACGAGGAGTTCCGGAATGGTCCGGAGGTAAAGATTGATATATGGGAAGTCCAGTTTCGGCCAACGGGTGATCTCCGGGGGTCACCGGGAGCGTCCCGGGACCACCGGAGGGGCCCCGGGGGTCCACCGGGTGGGGCCACCCATCCCGGTGGGGCCCCTAGGCCGCGAGGGGATGTGACCAGCCCTCTGGGCTGGCGCACCACCAAAGGGGGCCCACCTCCCCTGCGCCTAGGGTTCCAACCCTAAAGGGGAGGGGGGGGCTCCACTTGCCTTGGGGGGCAAGGAACCCCCCCTTGGCCGCCGCCCCCTTGCAGATTGGATCTGCAGGGGGTCCAGGCGCCCCCCCCTGGCCCCTATATATATGTGGGGGGGGGAGAGGGCAGCCGCACCTGATCCCTGGCGCCTCTCCCCCTCCCGTCACACCCCATACTCCCAACGCAGGGCAGCCCGGCGAAGCCCTGCTGCGACATCCACTGCATCCGTCATCACGCCGTCGTGCTGCCGGATCTCTGACGACTTCTCCTCCCCCCTTGCTGGATCAAGAAGGAGGTGACGTTGCTGCACCGTACGTGTGTTGAACGCGGAGGTGCCGTCCGTTCGGCGCTAGATCATCGGTGACGAAGAACGTGAAGAGTACGACTACTTCATCCTTGCTTCGTTGAAAGCTTCCGCACGCAATCTTCATAACGGTATGTAGATGCACTCTAAGTTACTCGTTGCTAGATGTCTCCATAGTTGGATCTTGGTGAAGACGTAGAAAATTTTTGAATTATGCTACGTTCCCCAACAGACTGTTCCTCAGCATTTAGGTTGCTGGTCTTGGTGACCTTGGCGGCGGTTTCGGGAAGATCCGCCGGCAAGTAGTCACCGGAGACCAACTTTCTCTTCTTGCTTTGCCCAACTGATGGTGTAACGGATGGCTGAGTTAGCTTGAGCACGAAGATTCCTGGTTCCACAGGTAACTTCATTGCAGCACACTTTGAGAGGCTATCTGCGATATCATTCTGAGCTCTTGGGACGTGCTCCATCTGCAAGCCCTCAAAGTGTTCTTCAAGCTTCCTCACTTCATCGACATAAGCTTCCATCAAGGGACTCTGGTAACTTTTATTCACTTGTCGGACCACCAATTGTGAATCTCCCCGCACAATCAACTTCTTGATCCCAAGTTCGGCCGCAATTCTGAGGCCGGCAAGCAGTCCTTCATACTCAGCAGTATTGTTTGTCGCTTGCTCCTTGGGAAAGTGCATCTGAACAACATACTTGAGGTGCTCTCCGGTGGGTGCTATGAGTAACACGCCAGCGCCGCCGCCTTGCAGCGAGAATGCACCATCGAAGTACATTATCCACTCCTTGCTTGCTTCTTGGACGGGGATGCTTGTCTCTGGAACTTCTTCATCCAGTGCTGGGGTCCATTCTGCTATAAACTCTGCCAAAGCTCTGCTCTGTATGGTTGAAGTACTCTCAAACTTGAGACCAAAGCTTGACAGCTCCAGTGCCCACTCGACGATCCTGCCTGTCGCTTCTGGATTTTGCAATATCCTCTTCAACGGAAAGCGAGTGACCACTGTTATCTCATGTGCTTGGAAGTAGTGGCGCAGCTTCCTGGAGGCCATGAGGAGGCCGAAAAGCAGCTTCTGCACCCCAGAGTATCTTGATCTAGCCCCCTGCAAGAGGGAACTTACAAAATAGACTGGGCGCTGCACCATCTTCCTTCGCACTTCTTCTTGTTCCTGCGCAGACTTGTCCTTGTCGGGGCCAGAGCTTGTCGGGGAAGCCCCCTGTTTGTCGCTGGATGCGCTTGCCGGGGATGTGGGTTCCTCATCTGCCTCCCTCTCCGCTACCAACGCAGCACTAACCACTTGATTGGTTGCTGCTAAGTACAGCAGCAACTTCTCTTGTGGCCTAGGTGCGACAAGTATTGGAGTGGAGGACAGGTATCCTTTCAAGTCTTGCAGCGCAGCCTCCGCTTCCGGAGTCCATTTCATAGGACCCGCCTTTTTCAAAATTTTGAAGAAAGGCAGGGCGCGTTCTGCAGACTTTGAAATGAACCTGCTGAGGGCAGCCACACAACCAGCAAGTCTCCTTACGTCCTTGACGCGCTTCGGGGCTTCAATCTGCTCGATGGCTTTAATCTTGTCGAGATTGGCTTCAATCCCCCTCTGGGACACAAAGAACCCGAGAAGCTTGCCGGAGGGGACTCCGAAGACGCACTTCTCGGGGTTCAACTTGAGGTGTATCTTGCGCAGATTCTCAAAGGTTTCTTCCAAGTCTTGGATCAGGGTGTCCTTGCTCTTGCTCTTGACCACTATATCATCCATGTAGGCTTCTACATTTCTGTGTATCTGTGGCTCAAAAGCAGTGTGCACCACCCTTGCAAATGCGAGCCTGCATTCTTCAATCCAAAGGGCATGCGTATGAAGCAGTATGTGCCGCATGGAGTAATGAATGCAGTCTTTTCTTCATCTTCCTTGGCCATGAATATCTGGTGGTAACCTGAGTATGCATCAAGGAATGAAAGCAACTCACATCCGGTGGTGGAGTCAACAATCTGGTCAATACGCGGCAAGGGAAATGGATCCTTGGGACACGCTTTATTCACATCAGTGAAGTCTATACAAAGTCTCCACTTCCCATTGGCCTTGCGCACAACAACTGGATTGGCCAACCACGTAGGATGGATTACGCCTCTAACCAGGCCTGCTGCTTCCAACTTCTTTATCTCTTCGGCGATGAATTCTTGGCGCTCCACGGCTTGCTTCCTGACCTTCTGCTTGACGGGCCGCGCATGAGGACAAACAACAAGCTTGTGCTCAATTACCTTCCTGGGAACGCCGGGGATGTCAGACGGTTGCCATGCAAACACGTCGACATTCGCCCGCAGGAAGGCAACGAGCGCGCTTTCCTATTTGGGGTCGAGTGTAGCACTGATGGTGAAGGTACCACCAGTGTCGTCCTCCTTGGCGGACACCTTCTTGGTTGCCGGTGGAGCTGCCATTCCTTTCTTACACTTGCCGGTGGAGCTCGATGGTGCGTCCTCGACGGCAGCGCAGCACTCCGAAGAGGTGCGTTTGCCGGAGTGGGCTCCAGAGCTCTTGCCGGACTTGGTCTTGGTCTTCCCCCCGGGAGCTTCAGCGGCAAGTGTTTTGTTGTCTGCCGCGGCTGCTGCATCCCGGTAGATCTTGTCGGCGCAAATAAGCGCATCTTTCTTGTCGCCGGGGACAGAGATGACGCTTATCGGCCCTGGCATCTTGAGCATGTTATATGCGTAGTGGGAAGCTGCCATAAACTTGGCGAGCGCAGGACGGCCAAGTATCCCATTGTACGGCAATGGGATATCGGCGACGTCGAACGTAATCCTCTCCGTCCTGAAGTTGAGCTCCCCACCAAAGGTCACTGGCAGTGTAACCTTCCCCTTCGGCTTGCTCCTTCCCGGGTTGATTCCTTGGAACGTCCCGGTTTCTTCGAGCTCCCTGTCGGGGATCTGTAGTTTCTTGATCACAGCGGAGGAGATCAAGTTGAGGCCGGCCCCGCCGTCAACCAACATCTTGGTGACCTTGAGGTTGCGGATAGTTGGTGAAACTAACATCGGCAAGCACCCGACCGCGGTTGTGCGGTCAGGGTGATCCTCAAGGTCAAAGATGATGGGCGTACCGGACCATTTCAGGAGCCTGCGGGACTCGACGGGTGGCTCCGCTGCATTCACTTCCCGCACCCATTGCTTGAGTTGGCGGTGGGAAGTGTGCAGAAAGGCACCTCCATCGACGCACAGAACTTATGTGGCCTTCTGGAACTCCTGCTCGTTGTTATCTCCTTCGTCCATATCCTCATCATCGTCTTCGTCGTCGCCCTTGTCGCGGCCCCGGGGAGGTCTGTCTCCTTGCCGCTGCTTGGCCTTGCCGCGGCGTCCTCCCCGGCCATTGAACAGCCGCTTCTTGCTGGGCTCTCCTCCGCCTCCTTGGGCCTTCTCCTTGTCGCGACGCTCATATTCAGCCTTCTGCTGTTCTACGAGGTACTCCACCCTTTTGCAGTTCTGGAGATCGTGGCCCTTGGTGCGGTGGATCTTGCAGTACTGCTTGTCGGAGCCGTCCTGCTTGTCGGCTGCCGCTACAGGGGCGGCCTCCTTGCCGGAGCCACCAGCCTGTGTCTTCTTGGCGGGAGCCTCCTTGCCGGACTGCTCGACAACCAGTACCTCCTTGCTCTTCTTCTTCTTGTTTCGCCGCCGGCCTTTCCTTGCCGGGGCGGCATCCTCGCTGTCACTTCCTCCTGCACCGGTATCCTCTCCGGGGAGTCTCCTCCCCTCTTCAGCGCGTGCACATTTGTCAGCCAGAGCGTAAAGCTCGCTGACGTCCCTGATCTTGGTCATGGCCATCTCCTCCCTCATCCGGCGGTTACGCACGTTCTGGTGGAACGCGCTGATAACCGCGGCAGGGTGGACATCGGGAATGTTGTGCTGAACGCGGCTGAACCTTTGGATGTATTTGCGCAGGGATTCTCCCTCCTTCTGGGCAAGGATATGAAGATCGCTCTCCTGGCCGTGGGGCTTGTGGCCGCCCGTAAAGGCGCCGACAAACTGGTGGCACAAATCCGCCCATGAAGAGATGGAGTTCTCCGGCAAGTGCATAAGCCAAGACCTGACGTTTGGCTTAAGCACGAGCGGGAAGTAGTTGGCTAGGATCTTCTCGTCGCGTCCCCCGGCAGCTTGCACCGCAATGGTGTAGATGTTGAGGAACTCCGAGGGGTGTGTCTTGCCGTCGTACTTCTCGGGTACGTCGGGCTTGAAATTCTTCATGCTGGGCCACTGGACTTGCCGCAGCTCTCGGGTGAACGCAGGGCAACCTGCCGCGTACGGCAAGTCGCCTGGTTCACCGGGCGCGTGCATGTCGACGGCGGTCCCAGCGCGCTGATCGGACTGTCTTCTGGCTTCTCGTCGACGCTCGATGCGGGTGCGAGCGTCCTCTTGTCGCCTGTCGTCGAGGACTTGGCGCTGATCGCGGCGAGCCCGCGGATCCGACGACGCCGTGGAATCGTCGTCGACGTTGATCCGGCGGGGCGGCGTTTTCTGCTTCCGCGGCGGGGAGTGCATGGTAGTTGCACCCCCGGCGGTCTTGTCGCCATCGGCCTTCGCTTGGTCAACTTGCCGTGGCCGTGAAGTTGCCGGCTGCTGCGGCGCATCGTTGTTGGCAAAGGCGATGAGGCTCTGGATCGTCGCCCTCCAGTCTTCGGCCTTGTCCGCCGCTGGAGGGAAGTCGAGGAGCAGCTGAGCCCTGGCCAGGGCTTCTGCTGGAGAAGAAGGAAATGGTGGCGAGCGGTGCAAGGAGCGGGACACGCTCGGACTTCTAACCGCGTTAGAAGGAGCACGTTCCCGTCCCGGCGACCGCGCCTTGCTCGTGCCAGGACGTTGGCCTTGAGCGTCCCGTGACTCGCCGGCCTGGCCACGTCCCAGCAAGCGTATGGTACCTCCGGTACCACGTCGCTGCTGGTCTGGCACCTCCTGAGATGGACGTGGTGCGTGCATGGATACCGAGGCCTTGGAGTTCGCCCCGTCATCCGTCTTGTCCTTGGACTTGGTGGCGCCGTGAGTGTCCCCACCGGCGTCCACCCTTCCGCCGGCGCCTCCCCCACCAACCGTCGGCTCTGGTGGCGGTGGGATCGACGCAGACGGGCCTCCAGCCTCCGAAGCCTTCTTCTTCGGAGGCATGTTGGTGTAGCCGATGAAGTTGGAGAGGTTGATGAAGAATGCGCCCGCGTGAGTGCCGGATCAGGTTCGCACAACCTCGACGCACCCCTGCCTGGCGCGCCAAAGATGTCGGGGGAAACTGTCCTCCCACGAGCACCTATGGGACCGGAGCCCTTCTACGTTGCGGTAAGGGAGCGGAGGGAGCACGGAGAGCAGATCGAGGAGCACACGCGGGCAGTTTACCCAGGTTCGGGCCGCGATGACGCGTAAAACCCTACTCCTGCTTTAGTTGTATTTAGTTCTCGGAGCTCGGGAGCTTGAAGATCTACAGTACTAGCTGCACCAAGCGAGGGGGTGAGCAAGTTTCTGGGATCGAACCCCCTCTACGTTGTGCATGGGCCTCCTTTTATAGCTCAAAGGGGTCACCGACAGGTGTCAACGTAGAGGAGGGTAAAAGTGTAAAATTGGTGGTAGTTGTAACAGTGCATGAACAGTGCATGAACAGTGGTCTTCACCTAACCTTGACGGTGGGGGACAAGGGCATTTAATGCCCGTCGCCGTCGACCCCAAAAGCATCTGTCCATGCGTCTCCGTTCGCCACGGCGGTAGCCTCGTCACCGCGGCTCGCCAGCGTGTCCCTCAGGCTGCACAGCCATCTGCCACGCGCCCCTGGAAGGGCCCCAGGGCGACGCGTGGCCGAGTGAGCTGGAGCGCAGGCACACAGTGTGAGTTTCCCCCGGCAAGTACCTTGCCGGGGCCGCTATCTTGCCGGGCCCGGAAGCCTGCCGCTTCCCGGGCCCTGCTGGGGCGCACGATGCGCCGCGATGTATCTTTTGCGGTGTTATCCTTTGGTCTTCCTGGCAAGCACCTCTTGCCAGGGTCTTGTGCTGAAAAGATGTCCTTGAGCCTGGTGCGGCCTTCCCGGCAACTCCTCTTGCCGGGGTCTTGTCTTCTAACTTGAATACTTTGTCCTTGAATGGCTTGAAGGGGTCCGGAGTGGGCCTCGGCAAGCGCGTGGTAAGCCTTGCCGCGGGAAGCTGCTACTGCCCGTGCACAAGTTGGGGTACTAAGGTACCCCTACCTTAGTACACCGACAGTATCCAGATCCCGCTGTTTGTTATTGACCGGAGAGTGGTCTCGGTCATGTCTATGTGTCTCCCGAACCCGTAGGGTCTACACACTTAAGGTTCGGTGACGCTAGGGTCGTAGAGATACATGCACGTGGAAACCCGAAAGTTGTTCGGAGTCCCGGATGAGATCCCAGACGTGACGAGGAGTTTTGGAATGGTCCGGAGGTAAAGAATGATATATAGGAATTCCAGTTTCGGCCATCGGGTGAACTCCGGGGGTCACCGGGAGTGTCCCGGGACCACCGGAGGGGTCCCGGGGGTCCACCGGGTGGGGCTACCCATCCCGGTGGGTCCCCTAGGCCGCAAGGGGAAGGGGGGCAGCCCCTGGTGGGCTGGCGCACCCATATGGGCCCCCCTCCATGCGCCTAGGGTTGGAACCCTAGGGGGAGGGGGCGCCCCCTATGCCTTGGGGGGCAAGTTTCCCCCCTAGGCCGCCCCC